>MU399503.1:386078-656506 GCA_022578845.1 Hypoxylon cercidicola | reverse complement strand
GCCCGCACCCCCCCCCCCCCCCACCCCCCCCCCCCACGCCAACCCCCCCCCCCCCCCCCCCCCCCCCCCCCCGCCCCCCCCCCCCCCCCCCCCCCGAGTCGCGTCCCACGCGCGCATATTTAACGATACCGATCTCGCCGAGTACGCGCTGACGATGAGCATGTACTTTGCTAACCGCGCCGTGCTGACTAAGAAGCTGCTGGCTTGGGCGGCCGCGTTTGACGCCGCCATGCAGGCGGGACGGATCCGTAAGGCGCTGGCGGATAGCGACTTACCGCCCCTCGGCCCGGTGACCCTAGAAGACTAAAAGCGACTGATGAAAATCGACGCTCTAGTTGGTAAGGTTGGTGAGAGTGACTCGGCAAGTGAGAATACGGTGAGAGACGGAAGTGCTGGAATAGACGTCCAATTGGCACTTGGTGGGCAAGGGTTAATCATGCGCAAAGTGTTAAATAATAGATAACGCCACTGTAGTTGTGCGGCGCGGACAGACCTGCTTATCTGTCTTGCGGCGGTGAAAATCTCACGACAGCTCTGCCACTGTCAAGCCTGTGATCGTGTGGAGTCCTACTCCACCTGTACGAACTGGCCAATAGCGATTCGGCTTGGCAGGGAGAATGGGTCACTAACGATGTTCCCATGTCAGCCCAGGAGCTGAAATCCACGAAATCGAGATGAGGCTTAGAGCACCCCCATCTACAGTCCCGTCGGCAATCGTCGTTGTGAGCTTAGGAGTTTAGGGTTTAGGACATTGTCTGCTATCGTCTTGATTGGTAATCGTTATTGTATCGTCTTGTCGTATGCCTCACAAAGTTCGGATTTTGAACCGCGTATTTTACTTACTTAGATACTTCTGAGCATTAGGCTTGATCTAGTGCGCACCGTATTTCATCACTAACAAGGTCTGCGGCTGGATCATGAGCGAGAAAGAACTCGGCCAGACGTCCTCGGTCCCGGTGAACCCCAAGTATGCATGGAGGAAAGGACCCAGGAAGTTTTCGTCGAAGTCGAAGAAGGGGTGCAAGACGTGCAAGTAAGTAAATACAAACCCGAGCGTATTTCGCATCGGCCGAGCTGCCGATGCTGCTATCCCTTAACACGAAAAGCACCAGCTGAATGGTCACGACCCAATTAAAGATGTACTAACTTGTACGACCTGACAGAGCCCGACGAATCAAGTGTGACATGGATCAGCCATTTTGCCGAAGATGTGTTTCGACTGGTCGTAAATGTGATGGCTATATGCAAGAACCCTCGAGTACTACCGCACCAGCTGGCAATGGTGCATTCTGTGGCCGTGGCGTACTTCTACAGAGCCAACAGCTACCCGAGGTTTCACAGCATAGGCCCCGGTACATTGTCTCAAGTCTTGGATGCCCCCTTCGTTTGCCTTCGGCCGAAGCCGAAGAATATTCGGCTCTGAGCTTTTTCGATGTAAAGACGCTGCCGGGGCTGAACGGGTGCCGCAAATCGCCTTCGTGGACCCGCACCCTTGCGTATTTCGCCAACACTGTGAGTTGCGTCCATCATGCTGCTGTTGCGGTGGGCGCATTGCATCGAGCGTACATATCCCCCAAAGGTACAGGCGCGTTGAATGGGCGTGATCGTGGCGGAAACGTAAGCAACTTTGCCTTGCAACACTATAACCTCGCCATTAGCCACCTCTTGAAATCGAGCGGCCGTTCCAACAACGCCCCCAGAGATGCTGCTGTTACCCTGCTCGTATGCTATCTTTTTACCTGCTTCGACAATCTTGCCGGAAACCACACGCAGGCGTTTGGTCACTTACGAAGCGGGATAACGCTATTAAACGAATCTTGGCAAGAATTGAAGAAGACCAGACAAGAAACACAGCTCTCTAGTGATGACCAGGCCCTTCTCAAGGAAATCACGGAACAATTCCGGCACCTCGACGCCCAAGCAGCGTCGTTCCTTCTAGGGTGGTCAGTCAAAATCGAAGATGAAGCGAATGAAATTAAGAAACCACAGTGCAGGATTGGACCCGTCGATATCCGGTTGTCTTCCCTTTCTGAAGCTGCCGGCCAGCTCGCGGGTCTGATTCCGAAGGTTACAGAGTTGCGGCATTGGGAGATAGAAACCATTAGCAAGAACCATGTCGGGACGAAAGAGGACGCGACAGACGTCGCGGCACTCCGTCAATTCCTGAGAAGGCAGGCCGAATTGGTATGCCAGCTGGAGGAGTGGTACATCGCCTTTTCGATGTTACTCCCGTCAGACCCGGAGAAGATGTGCGGGTGGGATGGACATCTCGCTCGGATGCTGCAGCTTCACTACATGATCACATCGGCACTCCTCAACGTGCCTGCCGGCCTGGGCGAGATGGCTTGCGACGGTTCCCTGCCCAAGTTCAAGAAGATAGTGGCGCTGGCTTCCACGATAGCAGACAAGTGCAGCGCGGTTTTGGAGAGCTGTGTCCAAAAGGAATCGAACAGGGAGCCAAGCTTCACGCCCGAGATGGTCCTTATACCGGTGCTTTACCTCATAGGGACGAAATGCCGCGATCCACTGCTGAGGCGGGAGATCATATCCATCCTGAGGCGGAACCCGCGGCGCGAGGGGGTGTGGGATAGCCTCACTGCAGCGAGGGTCCTCGAGGGAGTGATGCATATCGAAGAAGGGCCGGACGTCACGGACTTCGAGCTAGGGTTGAAGACTATGGCAGACATACCGCTCCATAGGCGCATATCGGAAATACATTGGGGGCCGTACAATGGCCAGTTCGGGTCTGAGAATAGTCGCATGACTGTTTGGTATGAGTTATGTCCCACGGGAGCCGAGAAGGACGGCGCGCAGTCTCTCCATGTACCAAAGCACGGTATTGCTCTTGAAAACTGTGGCCTTAGCACCGTATTTTGCCCTGTCAACACAGGATGATCTTCCTAGAGATTAGAACCAATACTTTCTATATATGAACAGTGAAAAGAGGCGAACTGGGTTCATGTCAATGAAAAGTGTTACGTGTACTTTGACGGTTCTACTCGTTAACTACAACATTAGGTAATTTTCTTGGCAAGATACTTAACTGATTGTTAGAGTATATGCAGCTGTAGGGGTTTCTTGCGGCTAGATTAGTCATCATGATCCGTGCACCGAGCTTAAGCTGCAAGCTGGTTTTGTAATTCAACGTCTCTCAACCTCTTCCATGGTATGGTGATGCCCTGCGCATCAACATGGCTCACTTACCAATAAACGAAGATGCCGGAGCTGTCGAGAGTGCCACTTTTGACATTATTCAGCACGGACATAAAGATCTAGTTCAAGCAATCGCTTTCAACGCGTACGGGGATAGGTGTGCAACAGGTAGCGTCGACGGTAAGATCCGCGTCTTCAATCGGCACCAAGACGGCATCTGGCGACTGTGTGATAACTGGAAAGCCCACGCCGGTGAAATCTTAGAGGTTAGTTACGTTATGGGCAGATTGACTTCATGCCACTATCGTGTCTAACCAAGCATCAGCTTCAATGGCTCCCACCTACAATCTATCCCAACCTGTTAGCTTCCCTTGGTATAGAGGGACGCTTTCGATTGTGGGCTGAAGACCCTTCCGCTGCTCCTGGAAGACGGTTTAGCTCTAGAGATGGCAATGGCAAGACGGTTTCCGAACTCAGGTCAGGTCGGTCCCCATATAGGTCGTTTTCGGTCAAGCACGACGAAGTAACACGATGCACCTACGTTGCGCTTCTCGCTGCCGATGGCCATCTAACAGTCTACGAAGGCGAGGAGCCGGAAACCTTGACAGACTACGTTAAGTTCGATGACTTTCAAGTCTGCGCCAAACCCAACCGTGGAGAGGAAACCTGCTTCAAAGTTCGGTTCGACCCGAATCCTGAACCCTGCTACACGGCTCTGAGAGCGGGCGTACCTACGGACGCGTTAAGTTTGGTGGTGTCTGGATTGACAATGGTCAAGGTCTTCAGAACACGGGATACCGTTACTAGTTCTTTCGGTGCTGCGACGCGAGGTCGCGAGTTCTATTTGGCCACCGAGATCAGAGAGCACAACCACTTGATTCGCGATGTCGCCTGGGCCCCCGGAAACTACAGAGGATACGATATGGTTGCTACTGCTTGCCAAGATGGTTTCGTACGAGTGTTCCGAATCGACACTCCCTTCTCCAAGGATGATGGCAAAACCTGGTCTCTGGCAAACATCCTAGGCAACACAAGAGGCGACGAGAACCCTACCTCTGGAAGCAGCCATCCCCGTAGACAGTCGCAAGTACCTTCTGGCATAAGAGCCGAGATCGACAAGTCGGGGACGCATGGAGAACGGACCTCGACGGATCTACCGGGACAGGTCCAACATACCATCAAGCTGCTATCGAAGCTAAGCGCCCATCGATCACCTGTCTGGCGAGTAGGGTTTGATGACGACGGTCAAATCCTAGGAAGCGTCGGAGACGAGGGGAAGTTGATGTGTTATCGACAATTGCCTGATGGGTCATGGGCGAAAAGCTCAGAGTTGGGCATGATGAAGGCTAGGATGACTGCGCCGCCCACAAATGTGGGTTAGAACTGTCTCTATGGGGGGAAAAAACTCGACGATTACATGCTTTTCGATAATATCATGATACCCTAGAGAACAAGGAAGAGAGAAGTCGAGGTATGGGATCAAATGCCACGCGTGTAATACTAACCAGCGGGATTCATCAGTAACCTAATTAATGATCATGAATGTGGCCGGGACCGATAATCAATTTCTCCTTTTCCAACCCAGTCTGTCCGGTGGCGTCGAAGCTCCCTCGTCGCGTCGCTCAGGTTCGCTTTCAGGACCTCTTCAATGTACTTGGGCAGTTCCGTGTTATCGTGAATGCCTGCCATGTCAGACACCAGGTTGCTTCTTCTCCATCCGTTACCATATCCGCATAAGGTGACATCTGAAGCAAGATGACCGCCTGTTGACCAATTGATACCAGCCTTCTCGCTAAGGAGTTGTGTCAAATCGCTCTCGAGGTTATTAATGTCGAGTACTACATCGATTTCAGCATCAGCATCAGAAAGGTCTGCGAGGCTGTATCCAGGCAAAATTGTTTCGGCTAGGTACGCTCTGTGATCGGTGCCGTTGTAGGTTTCTCAGAGGCGTGTGACTTGCTCGATAGACATAGATACATCCTTAAGCGGAAGAGGGTTAAATCTGTTAAGAGTCAGCCCTCCGCATTCGTAGTCGGCAGCGGACAGCAGGAGAGTGTTCAGATGCTTGTCGATCCAGTCCTGCACGAATCCCATCACGTCGTCGTACATGATAGTGTCGTGGAGATGTGCGACGGGATCGCTTGCATGACCGGCGTGGTCAATTCGCGAGGCTTGAATCATCAAGAAATATCCATTGAGAGTCCATTTCGTAGCGCGGTCTAATGAGTTAAGAGCTGTTTCGACGGTATCGAGGAGGGAGAGTTCTTGTTCGGGCTGTCGTGATCGATCGAATTCGTACATCATTTGATCTATCGAGCTATAAGTTACTGATCGAGCTATAAGTTACTGGCTAAGCAAATGACAGCGTATATACTTGCCGTCATCAAACAAGCCGATGTACAGCAGCTCGCTAGCCTTTGACTGGCTTTTATCCAACGCATCGAAACTGTTGCGGTCTTGAATAACGCGGAACCCCTTCTCCTCGGCGAATCCGAAAAGATCGCTGTCGTCGTCGCGGCACGATGGAGGGTCTAACTGTGGCTTGAAGTAGCATCTACCATCCATGAGAATATCGACCACGGGCCCGAGCGGGTGCGAAGATCCGATCTCATGTTCGGCAATCTTCGCATACGCGTTACGATCCTCAACATGGGCAGCATAGCATAGGCGAGGGAGATTGGTGCTTGCGGTGATGAAGGAGTTTGTTTGACTTACATGCTGGGGTCGTGTGATTGATGGTCGATGTCACCACAATACCGGTCTTGAATCCCTTGAGTTTCGCAGCCTCGAGGATGGAGCCAACAGGTTATCACTTGCTTGCGTCCGCATGTTTTCGAGGACCATGGTATCCGCCGCAAGCTGAATGCTCACCGGTGCTCTTAGATTCTCGCCGTTCCGAAACAGAGACACGTAATCGCGCGCCATGGTCTGGGATGCCTGGCCGTAGCCATCCGGCACAATGTAGATGAAGTTACGCGCGTCTGGGAGGAGCCAGAAAACCGAGTGAGGGGATGAAGAGAACCTAGACCCTGAGCCTTTCTGTCAGCTCATATCAGCCATGGCCTATTTATACGTCTTATTATAGATGGGCGCGACATAGCTTTGCAAGCAGGAGGGGCATAATGCAGCGACTTGGCTTTCGGGCAAGGTCCCGTACCAAAGCGCCGGGGAGTTGTCAAACGTACCGAGAAATATGGTTTACACGATGGCCTCTCCCGTTCAGGAAGCTTAAAAGTAGGTAGTGAAAATATCATCGATCTATTGGAAGCTAGCCTCCAAACACGTGCCATGGCAGCCCGTTCCATTGTCTCCCCACCCAAGCCTTGCTGTTTGGGTCTTGGCGCCCTTGGCCTTTCTTGGGCCGTGATATCTCGTACGAGAAGAAACATCTGGACCGCATGAATGTGGTTTGGGTGGCTGACAATATCAGAGGGGGCCTCGTACTTGGGTATGGAAGGCTACTATTGCTCTAGGGGTTAAGTGCTACGCAAAAGGTATGATAGATTGATACATGGGCATAAGGGGTCTGGTATCTAATGTACACGAAGTTCGTGTGGTATCAGGGTGAGATTACATGGAGCACAGGAATGGTTTGAAATGCTAGAATGGTTACTCTTAAGGATGGGTAATACCTTAGGTACTTGTGTTGATATATTAGATTGGGAGATCGAAGACACTGACCGTATTGAGAATGGAAACTTAGGAAAAGTTCTGATCATGCTAGAGTATTTGATGTGGAAGTGATAATGGTTCTTACCCAGTTGTGAAATGATTCTTATATACCTACCTAAAGTTCAGGATAGGGTGGATGAACGATCCTTATGGGAACCGGTCAAAGGTAGACCAGGCCCATGGCATATCAGTGAGTACCCAGATCTATTGCCCATATAATTCATGTAAAATGATATCATTATATATTCAAATAGATTTGGACAGAATTTCTCGCATGATGTCTTAGTAAATTTAACCCCCTAGAACTATTTTTCCAATCCACGCTTTCCAGTTACCGAATCAACAAGAAGTTTGCAGCCTCTTTCCTTCAGCACACGCAATGCCGCACCAGCCATCACACGTGGATACCTTAGTACTTGACTTTACTAGGGTAGGTAATGCAGCATTGGGCACGTGCCTACCTCCTAATGTGGTTTGCGGCGATGGTTTGCGGCGAAACGTAGCTTCCGCCGATGGCTTCCGGCGCAGGGGTGCTTCCCTATTGTTCACCTATTCACCAAGAAAAGGCCTATGCTTTGTCCATTACATCAGTGAATAGAAAGCTACCTTAGGTACATAAGAGATCACTCTCAACTCCCAAATGTTAACACACAAGATTTTCCCCAAAGACTCAGATCGTTAGCACCGTCACTAGTTTCTCAGAAATCATGATACCACCCTCATATTAACCGAGGACACCCTCCTAACCGAGGACTAGTCAGCACTATGTCTTCGACAAGGACGACAAGTACCTATCAGAGGTATAAAGACGATACACAACTTTTCATAACCTGGATCACCAAAACTGCCACGGCTTGTGGTTGGAAGCCTACTGCTCCGAAGAAAGCAGCACAAGGAACGTCGCAAGCGAATCCAGATAAAGGCAAAGGACGACTGAAGGATAAAGAGAGGAAATCTGCTAAGAATGTAAACTCCGTGAAGGAGGACACCGAAAAGGCGAATCCCAATGCAGTCCAGACTATCACCACACAACAGCTACTCGATCAAGTTGATATCGTGGCAAAATCCAACCGGACCTCCAATCACATGCCACAAAACATCCACCAGGCACTTTATAATGCTATAGCACTTCGCAAGCAATGTGTTGCCTGGTTTGAGAAGACCGATTCCGCGACTCCGGCTGCAATGGAGGGCCATCAGTATTTCATTGGTGTTCTTGAACGAGCAATCCACGAACTCCACAACGAAAGTGACGACTCATCCGGCGGGTATGTAATGCATTGAATTTGTTTGAGTTATTGTTTCTAGTTTGCAGGCTGACGGCTTTTTTTATAGCAATCCTTTCCTACTGCTAGAGGTTGAGGATATCCCCGAGGAAATGTCCTCTACAGTTCAGCCCAATTACGTCTATCGAGCTGCCCAAACGAACGAAGAGGATACTGAGTGTCAATTGGAAACCGACCCTCAGATAGACATAGTGATGATCGCCTATTCCCTTTTTCGAGACCGTCGTCTACTTAGGGCTGAGGTTAAGAGGGTATGGATGCGGGTCGATCATGGTAACATGGATCTCGCTCAAGCTACTATCTTAGCTTTAGCATGTTTAGAGATGGTACGCCAAGCAGAAATCGGAGCTTACGAACGGTATGATTCCGTAGAGAAGCAATCTGATCAGACATACAGAGATTTCTGTAGTATGATAGGAACTGCGGACTCGGACTCGGAGTTCAAAGGTACCGAACGTATACTTTCCAAGCTTGCCCAATGCCTGAAAGGAGGTATATCCACATCCCTTACTGAAAGGTATATTCCCCGGACAGGAGCAGAGTCGCTTCATGATCCTGAAATGAGGAGGTTTGAGGAGCAAGACAAATTTATCTGTCAGGTTATTCTTGACATGATTATAGACTACAAACGAAGGCGTGCTTGTGTCGACAAGGCCTCTTCGGACTATACCTTGCAATTCGAAGATTCCGTATACACCACTTTACGAGAGTTGTGGACAACAAACATTGTGACACCAACAATGGTCTTCGCCGCCCAAATGCTATGGGATATTCACAATATATCCAGCAAGGCAGCTTCAGGTCCGACGGTTATGAAATCTGCAGCGGACAAGTACTGTAACTCCTTCGACTTCTCCCTTACCTATGGCAGTGCTGTGAGTATGAAGGGACTGCGGACGACAGAGAAGAATTCTGTTCTCATCTATAACATTTATGGCTTCACCACGAAAATATTCGACGACGGAGCATCTTTCCCGCGGTTTAAACAGCTGTCCCTAAAACTCTCAACACTTGCCAAGCTACACATCGAAGACGGAAAGAGTCGAGACGCGGACGACTATATCACGACGAACGAAGAGAATTATTTCTTGATGAAAGCAAACCCGTTCTACGCCGGGACCTTTGTCATAGACTTGGGCTCCACGGTGGAAGAAGCTGGTGTCGAATTGGCAAATTGCCACGTGTCTATCTTTTTGGTCTCACACCTCTACAACCTCCTGCATCAGTCAGGACTATGTAGCATTCGTTGGACTGTGCTTGAGAGGGTTATCGAGCTTCATTCGAAAGCTATCTTCGGTGACAAAATCCCGTTGTCAATCGAGGAGATGGTGTTACGATTTGATTATCGTGCGGGTATACCCCACGATGAAAAACAACGTATATTTCGGCCGGATCATTGGAGAATGCAGTTGACCCCGGCGGCACAAGCCTTGAGAGAGTTTCTCAAGTCCACGAGAACTCTGCCGCAGCTGATGAGTACTCTAGACAGCCAGGCTGCAGTCCACGAAGTCTCACCCTACCGCGGCAACAAGATCTCCAAGGCGCAACAGGGCGCTAAGCGACATCAACCACGACATCTAACGCCTGTGGAGACGCTGTCCAAGCTTGAAGAGCACCTGGAAGCCATCTTTCCGGACATCGAGATCGACTACGTCGGCTTGACGAGGCAGTGCATCCGACTCCTTTCGCGAATCAGAGAAGAGACAGATGCTGTGGTTCCCACGAAGTATCCAGACCTCGGAGGGAGTGAGGACCAGGACGTGAAAGAGAGAGATTTCAATACCCTAGCCGTCTACGATCTAATCCAGGAAGCCAAAGATTTGCAGGAAAATGCGCCCAGGAAGAAAGATGGAAGGAAAAAGACCATGGCGGAAGTATTGGTAAACGGTCCACGCATACGAACTGCCCGAAAAGTTCTAATCAAGGAACTTTCAGGCGAGAATTCCTAAGCCAGACACAGGGGGGTGGTGGGCCGGGAAGAAAAAGCAGAATGGCAGGTCCATTGGTGTGAGGGCATTTCATTTTTCACTGCGATGCTTTCTTTACGCGGAGGGCTGCTCACCACGACAGATTTGTGAGGCCCTCAGTCATCTGCCACCCGGGTTGGACCACTGGTCCATTAGTTAGTAGGAGAGAGAGGTGACAGGGGATAGACCTCTTTCCTCTCACCCCTCCATGTGTATACCTGGGGTCTGGTAGCAGATAGATTCGTTGATTTTCGCGCAATAACGTTGTCTTTTACTTATGGCTTGGTTGACCCCGTGAGAAGATCCATGTGTGGTACTGGCTGGTCCAACTGCGGCTCAAGGATATCCAGGCCCGGTTTGAAAAGATACAAAGCATTTGATTAAGCTCAGAGTGATGCCGCCTTACTTGACATAACACTCCTTAGCTGTCCTTCGTCCCTAGCCCCCGGTCCCCCGGTCCCTCCGTGCTCTAGCGTGGCTTAAGGCGTTTACATTGTAGGACAAAGCCAACATATAGGGTGCCTCGAGACCCTGTTCTGTGAGGGAGCACGCCCTTCACGTAGATAGCGCGGCTGCTGTTCAAAGATTCTATCCCGTCCGCCATTTATTGGATACAGCCTATTTTGGTATATTATTTGAAGTCAGTCTAATAAACCATATTTTGAAACACGCGAAGTTTTACATGAACCCGCAGTCTATAACGCCGCTACTACAGCCGGTATGAGGTAACTATCCGTAAACTTCCACAGCACACTCGAGTCCTGGGTATGCCAGGCTGCTCCGGTATAAAACGTATTTCTCCGTCCCTGCAAACTGTACAGATCTCGGTAAAACCCCTTGCTTATTGCTTCGTTGGAAACCATCAGGTTGAAGGGTGCGTGATTGGCAAATGCTAGCCATTCGGGCTCCCCTTCAACAGATAGGCCTCTCGATTTTTGCACCTTTCGCAAGCGACCCACTACGTCCTTTTTGACTTCGTCCTCGGACATGACCGACGGACTGCCGTAGTAAAACTGCGTCAGCCCCTGGTTAATGCTCATGGCGTAGGGGCCTGGCAGGACAGGTACGTTGTAGGGATGCCCCGGCCCCGTCGCGAACAGCGACTCGTTAAGGCCCGTATTGTTCAGCAGACCGGAGTAGTATCCGCTAGCTCGGAACTGCCCGAATATTTCTCTTTCTCTGGTTGACAGATCGTATCCGCCGAGCTGCGAGGGTAGCGGCGGCGGTGTCGACACCAACTTCTTGGCGAGTACCAACTTGCGACCCGCCGGAGTCTGGACGAGGATCCGAACCGGCCACGGACTACTCGGCGACGAAGCCCGGTCCATGGCGAGAACCTTGGAGCTCACCAACGCGTCGGCCCCGAGAAACGATTCGATTTTCTCGTAGAGCTCCTGCACGTTGTGGTTGGCGGTCGTGAGCAGGCTCTCGGTAAAACTGTGCACCTGGTCCGCGTTCAGGTATTTGAAAATGTACAGCATACTGATGTCTAACAAGGGGGAGTACCCCTGATTCGACGCGAATATCTGAGGAACAAGGGCCTCGAGTTGGTACTTCTCGACGAAATCCCGGAATGAGAGCAGGAGATCGGGGGCAACCGGATAGGACATGTTAAACCCGTCCTGTAAGTCGGGATATTTCTCCAGCTGGACCAAGTAGGTTCCCAAAGCTGTCTTGAAGGACTCTGCACTGGGTGGCGTGAAGTTGACCGAGTTCCCCGACGCAAAGTCGACGTACTCAAGCTTGGTTACGATGGAAGGAAGAGGCACTAGCGAGACATTGAACCGGGCAAAGTAGTCTGTCACGGCTTGCACCCGCGCAAATACCACGACGCCCAGGTCAACAGTGTAGCCCGTGACGGGGTTTGTCCAAGTTTCGGCGTGCCCGCCTAAGGTATCTCTTTTCTCGATCACCACAACCGACTTGCCTCGGTCGCGCAACCGAACGGCCGTGTACGTGCCGCTGGAACCTCCGCCGATGATAGCGACATCTCTCTTGATGATGTCACTCGGTGAGTAGGCATTTGTGTCCATACTGAGGCGCTCATCCCCGCTGCTGGTAACCGCCGTGGCACACACGGAGACAAGCAAAGGTAAGAAACTAAGGACACGCATTTTCAAGCTCCGTCCGGGTCGCATTACTTTGGTGTGGAGACGTGGTTCTCTTGTTCAGAGTAGACCACGAGCAAGCCGTCAGCGCGGGGCTAGTCAGTATACCCAAGCTGGTTCACCTTGATATCCCAGTGCCGTACAGCGGGACACGACGACGGCATTTTCTGTTAAAAATAGCAGTTCTCCAAAATCGTACCTCCTTGCCCCCCTGCCACTTGGAGATCCCTTCACTTGGTATATGCAATAAAGAACACCCAAGAACGCCACGCGGGGGTGAGCCGCAATTTTTCTTCTCACACCCCCTTACAGGGGTATAGGGTAGCTGCGAAGGATCGTAGCATCATGCATGCGCCACTCTGCAACCGCATTCTCTTTCACCATGTAGGTACCTGCTCACCGGTGTTACGTTGGAATTATCTGATCCTTAGAATTTTTCAAGGAAGCTCGCTAAGCTGGGCTGCTTAATCTGATGTAACAAGTCACGGAGTAAGCCCTGACATGTACTAGAGCTTGGCGTAGGATTGTGCCTCGGCGCTTGGGGTATCGCTGAAGACGATTATGATCCTAAGCAGAATTCATGTGCTATTCTCAATAAGCAGATATTCGCGTTCGTGAATATTTGGGTCTTATTGCAGGAGAAGGAGACCGGACCCTAGGCAGTGTGTATGGTTACCCATATCGTATGTGATCATATTTGTTGGTGGGTGTTCTTTGCAGTTCGCGTTATAGCTTTGAATGTTAGCAGACTAAGTCGTGGCAACATATCGATTCGTAGTTTGGCACTCATCTTCGTTTTCCACTCCGTAAGATGGATCTCACTATCGCTCCTAAGCTGCTTCTATGGGGATTCGCTTCTACAATACTTGCCCTGGTGATACGGTTCATCCGTAAGGGCTTTATTCATCGAAGGCGTATCAGGTCTTTAAGATCACAAGGCATCGTAGGTATAACCAACATTCTTAACCCCAGTGTCATACATTTCCGTCCCTACCCCTACTATAGCCCCATGACATCGAAGCTTGCTAACGATACCCAGCCCATAGCTCCTCATTCAATACTATTTGGGCATATCGGCATCTTCGTCGACTTCCGCAAGGCTCACCCACCTGACATAAACATTAACGTCTTCCACATCTGGTTGGCGAGGAACTACAAGAAATATTTTCCTGAGCGGCAGAAGCTGCCGCCGGTAGTTTACCTTGACCTCTGGCCCGTGGGGCCGTCATTCGCCTTGGTGTATGATGCGGCAGGTGTTGCCCAGTTCACTCAGACCAAGAGCCTCCCAAAGCTTCACCACCTGACTGACTACATCAAACCGTTGACATCCGGACTTGACATCGTCTCGACCGAGGGCGCGCTCTGGAAGACCTGGCGTTCTCGGTTTAATCCGGGCTTCGGTCCTCGAAACATCGCTGCCTTGCTCCCCGAACTGATAGAAGATGTCTCAGTTTTCGTTGACGAACTCAGAGGTATGAGTGGCAGCGAGGGAAGATGGGGCCCCGTGTTTCAACTACGAGAGAAGTCGGCTGATCTCACCTTTAATGTGATATGTCGGGCCACTCTGTAAGCCACCTGATCAACCTACCGCCTCATCTTTCGGCTGCTTATCTACGCCTTAGGGGTATGAGATCGATTCAGGAGTCCAGCCAAGCGAGCAGCTCTCTCAAGGCAGCGCTCCGAGACCAAGTCCGACTCATGAACCTGAGCACGAACGGGGGGCTCCTGCGAAACCAACTGCCGTGGCACCGAGCCATGATTGCCAAGAACAACCGCGTGATGCGCAACGCCATCCTGCCGTTCCTCAAGTCCGGGCCGCAAGGCGGCAAAGGCGCCGCGAAGACAGCCGCGGACTTCGCCCTCCAACACGCGCACCACTCGGACGCCGAAGCCGAGACGATCATCAGCAACATCAAGGCGTTCCTGTTCGCGGGCGAGGACACCACGGCCACCACCATCTGCTTCCTGTTCAAGCGGCTGCAGGACAGCCCCGCGTGCCTGGCGCGGATGCGCGGCGAGCACGACCGCGTCTTGGGGGCGGATCCCGACGGCGCGGCGGCCGCCCTCGCCGCCAACCCGCATCTGCTGCACGGCCTGCCCTACACGCTGGCCGTGATCAAGGAGACGCTGCGCCTGCACCCGCTCGCGTCGACGGCGCGCCAGGCGCCGCCGGGCTTCGCGCTGAACTTGCCGGGACTCGGCGGCGGTGCCACTCGGTATCCGCTGGAAGGCTTCGCGCCCTGGGTCGCCGCCGCCGGCCTGCAGCAGGACGAGGACTACTGGCCGCGGCCCGCCGAGTTCCTGCCCGAGCGGTGGATGGAGCCCGAAGGGGGCCCGCTGTATCCGCGCAGGGACGCGTGGGTGCCGTTCTCGATCGGTATGTGTGTGGGCACCCGTTTTTCGCAGATAGCCTATATCTAACAGGTGTTTGTAGGCCCACGCAACTGCATCGGCATGGAGCTAGCGCTCGCACAGCTGAAGCTGGTGTGCGTGCTCGTGGCGCGGTCCTTTGACATCGAGGAGGCGTGGGATCAGTGGGATGAGAAACAGTAAGGCTAACACCCGACACCCCTTTCTTATGGATTTAGTCTGGCTTACACATGCTTGTTAAAGGGGAGGAAAGGCCACGCCGGTGCAGAAGGTTGAGGGCCAGCGGCTGTACGAGGTAAGCACCGGACCGGTTCAACCAAAAGATGGCATGCCGGTTTGTGTAAGGTTGCGGATATGATGATGTTCGACAGCGGTCCATTCGACCATCCCAAAGCGCAGTATTTTGCCTTGTAACTACAAGGGACCTAGCGCTATAAGCCCCATTTTTATAGTGAGCTTCGGCGCTTGCCCCCTATAACCATTTTATGTAATCAAATTGCCATATCAATTGCCAGCTGCTTGCAAAGAGAGCGTATTTTAGCGTCCAAAGCACCTATAAATATAGTGATAAAACTATCGCCAGCTGTCACTAAGAACCCAAACCCTACCTGGTAACCCTGAAATAGTTACACAGCTGTAACTATGGTGCCAAAGGCGCTATAATGCGTTGTAAGTCTACCTAGTTAGGCTAGTGAGTTATTTCTCTAATTACAAAGGACATTTAGGTGTTGGTCCACCCTAACAAAGAGCTCCTAACAAAGGGTGCCTTGCGCTGAATGTTATTAGAAATATAGCGCTTATAGCGCTGAGCCCCCTGTGGTTGCAAGGGAAAATACGGTGCTGAAATTACAAAGTACTGTGCTTCGGGATGTGGCGAGATGGGGGAACCAGACTTGTGAACTAAACTTGTGCTTGGAATGTCACTAAGTGCAATATATCTCATTCATTTCCAAGTTGACACGTTAACTTGCTCTAACTGCGAATATCCCGTACACGTATCCCGCCCACTGAGCCTCACGGGAAAAGCTTCCACCCTCCGGGAACGCCCTTTTGGAAGATGCCTTCAGGGTCATACTTCTTGCTCGCCGCCTGCAGCTTGGCCTTGTTCTCGGCGCCGTACGAGCCGATGACGTCCTGGTAGTTCAGCGAGTAGTTCATGAACTTGAAAGGGAGCGCCTTGCCCTGCGCGGCGGCTTCCTGCTCGATCTTGTCCAGGATGTCCTTGAACGTGCCTAGGATCTTCTCGTCGTCGCTCGCGTTGACCCAGTAGCCGAGCAGGGCGATGGACATGATCGGCCCGTCGCTCGGCTTCAGGCCTAGCGAGTTGCCCCCGTTCTTGGCCGAGGCTTCCAGAAGAGAGACGGCGTACGGCTGCAGGGTGTAGGAGCATATGAGCCCCTCGATATCCTTGATAGGGGCTAGACCTGCAGTCCAGATGTCTCCTCCGGCTAGCAGCATGGCGACGTCTGCTTTCACATGGGTGTTTAGGTAAACAGACCTATACGTGCTAAAGTTAGCCAACATTTCCATCTGGATTTTACTAACTCATCCTAGCCGCGATCGAGGAGTCGGCAATGGGGGTTGGCATACCTTGCGGGAATTGCCACCTCGCCTGCTTGCTCATTTGCTGCCTGCGGGGTGGTTTGCAAGCGTAGAGTGTTCATGCCAGGGATCTGGGTGTCAATCGACGTGAAGGGCTCGAGAACGGGCGGTTTCTCGACCCCGCGGGTGTAGTACACCTGATTCAAGCCCACCGGATCAGGGCCGAAAGCCGCGGTGTATCCGAGGCTCACCATCAGATGGGTGTCCTCGCTCGCGTCTGGCTTCTGGAGCTCGGTAACGAGTGCCTCGACCTGACCGGGGAAGGCCGGGTTGAAGTAGTACAGAGAACCACCGTACATCTGCCCCTGCTCAAATGTTTTCATGTCAAAGCTCGTGATGACACCGAAGTTGTTGCCACCACCTCGTAAAGACAGCCATAGATCGGTATTCTCATTGGCATTGGCATTGACAATCTCTCCCGAGGCGAGCACGACCTCGTAGTTGAGGACCTTGGTATGATCGTGTTAGTTTCCTACGGCTCGGATGATTGATGATGTGGATTAAAGGTTAAACGGCGGAAATACACACGTTATCACAGATAAAACCTATTCGCGAAGAGAAGAAGGACAGACCACCTATGACGAATAGTTAATGGAGGTGTTTCCAGGAGCGTATGGCCATCTGCGTACCTTGTGTGGCAAGTCCTCCGATGCCACCCTTGGCCGATCGTGACCCGGCACAGGCAAGCCCCTTTTCGGCAAGTTGCTCGTACACGGGACCCCAGCGCTCCCCGGCGGCGATCGAAACGTAGCCATCTTTGACGTCGATACCCTTTAGAAGCGATAGGTTTAGAGTGATTCCGTCGGCGATGTTAGAGCAGCCAGGATCAGGCTGACGGCCGCCTCCGACGATGGCAAAGGCAGCAGTACCAGCCAGAACGAAGGGCCGAATGGTAACCAAGAAGGTCGCCACGTCTTCTTTGGACTTGGGCTGGACGATGCAGGCAGGGCTGATATCAGCGTTGAGCCCCGATTGGTACGTTTCGCTCTCTAATGCGCTGTACTCGTCCGTCCCCCGCAGCATGAATACCGCGTTAGGGAGAGCTCCCTGGAGGGCTTCGACGGCCTGGGACACGTCCATGGTACAATATCAGATGTTGAGAAGACAGGGGAGAGTACAGGGGTTTCGAACTCAAGTCTCCTCAGTAATGGGGAGGAAAGTCTTGAAAGTGGTTGGTCTTAAGACAGCCTTGGGCATCGCATCCTATCTAGGACAGGGTGGGGTCATTTAAAGGGGAGTTGGCCAACAGTCATAAGTTCATACATGCCGATATTTAATTAAAAGAATTAATGGGTAGCATATCTACCCCAAATGCAAGGGAGAGATATGTATTAGGCACAGGCGGTTCGCTTGCAAGTTGTGCCGCAGACCTACTTCCTTCCGTCCCATGATGGTCATTTTTTCCGACTTATCATATGTGCTAGTAGGTACTGTACTGAATCTATACGAGCACGGTACCTAGGTGACCTACCAGTTTTGGAAATCGATATTACACACTAGGAGATACTAGGAGATATAGCCCGAGGAACCACAAGCCACAACCCAGGGTTGGTTAAGTTAGGTACCTAGCAAGGGGCGTGTGAACTAAAATTAAGCTTAATAGTTAGGCTGACTTTAGGTACTACAGGGTCAGGGTCAGGGTCAGGGTCAGGATTCTGTGGCCCCCAACTTTCGGCATTGTGAAGCTTAGAGGAAAAGGATCTAGATTATTTACAATTATGAGATGACTAATATAAACGGGACTTGTCACTTAGTCTCACCAATCAGTGTTCTACACTACCTGGTAGGTTAGGTAGGTATGTAACCCCTTACTCAGGTCTACTTGCTCATCTCGCCTCGGCGCTTGGTGTCGTCTTTTCTTGAGTCTCTAGCCCATACTCCGTTTCTAACGAATCTCTAAGATGTAAAGATCTCTCAACCCAAACAGTCAAAAAGCCCACAATGCTGGTGCCTAATCCCACCCACCAGATCGTCCTCAAACTTGTTACATACACCCCTTGCACTTCTTGGAACAGGATAGGGTCAAAGGACTCCCTTAGCCCGTGTATCTCGCTTGCGAACGCATAGGCAGCACCGCCGGCGAGCTGGGCTCGTAATTCGGGAGCCGAGATGCGGTACAGGTTGGCATCGAAGACGCCGTTGAAGATAATGGAGGGGATAGCCACGCCCCAGACGTAACCAAAGGTCTTGATAAAAGCATACGTCGCAGTACTGCTTCCCACGTCGGATTCCGGCAACCCTGCCATGATAGACGGCAGCATAGTCGACACTGTTAGGCCCAAACCAGCGCTGGAAATCAGCTCGAAGAAAACCCACGCAACTTTGGCCGTATTACCATCCAGAAGGGTTAGGAGTCCAAACCCGATAGCCGTAACGCCGAATGCGACAGCATGTAGAACCTTATACGTGCCAGTCATCGTGAGTAAGACACCACCTATTATGGCGAAAAACAGCGTTCCTATAGCGTACGGCAAGAAAAAGGTTCCGGATTCGGTGACTGTCGTAGCCAGTACAGCCTGGAAGTAGATGGGCAAGAAGTAGGAGACCGTCTGGACGAGGGCCGACGAAAGGAACGTCATGATAAATCCGGCAACGGACGTCCGATTCTTGAATAAGCGGGTGGGTATCTGCGGCCTACTCGCAAATGCTTGCTGGATGTGAAATCCAACCCAGCCCGCAACACCGAGAACGAGGGGCACTATGACATGCCAGGAGGACCAAGGATACTCGATGCCGCCCATCACCAGGGCTAGTAGGATGGCGATGATGCTTGGGATGAAAATAAGACTGCCTAGGTAGTCTATCTGCTTCCATTTAGGAATATCGGCCGACTCGGCGACAGCGGGCCCGGTCTTCATGCGCATGAACGCTATGATGCCGACCAGCGCGAGACCGCATATGGGGATATTCAGGTAGAAAATCCACCGCCAACTGATAGATAATATGTTTAGAATACGCAGGTTTCCTCGCATAGGATAGGGGTCGAAGAACCTCGATAGGGGGGGTCTAGAAGTCTGAAAGAAAACATCACTTACTCGGCTTGGGCGATAACACCGCCCAGCGCAGGCCCCAAAGCAGCCGCAAGCCCGGCAAAAGAGTTCATGAGACCGACGTATTTTCCACGGTCACGAAGGGAGACGAGGTCGCTACACACGATGTCCAACAGCGTGTAGAGGCCGCCCGCGCCGACACCCTGCACGGATCGGCCAGCAATTAGCATAGCGGTGTTCCGAGCACCACCCGCAATGCCGCTGCCCAGAACGAAGAGCGCAGTCGACACTATCAGAGGTCGCTGTCGCCCAAACACGTCGGCGATCTGTCCAAAAAGCGGCTGAAGGACGGAAGACGCGACGACGAACGAGTTGGCGATCCACACATACTGCATGGCGCCGCCTATGGCCGCGGTGATGGTAGGGAGCGCGGTGGTGATGATGACGACGTCCAGGGCGCAGATGAACGAGAGGATGCAGAGGGCAGCAAATATTCCCCAGAAGCGAGGCGATCGTTTGACTTTCTTTACGGGAGACGGCGTTCGGGCTCCAGCCGGAGCCTCTACGACCATAGCTTCGGTCAGCATGCCCTCCGACTTGGGTGTTTCGGCCATCGTGGGAGACGGGGATTGCGTTGAGCTTCAGATGTGCAAGCGCAAGATTTGGAACTGAAAAGTGTCGATGCTATCTAGTAGATCCGAGCTGCCGGCACGCCAGAGCAGCTACGCTAGCTACCCCTTCGGTATAGGAGATAGATCCCTAGGTAGTCGAAGTCGTCCAAGACTAAAGAAGGATAGTAAAATGAAAGATGCAGGCTAACAGGAGGAACCGAAGGAGTCGGCAGAGGCGTCGTGGGGGGGGAAGACGGAAACACAAGGGGGCCTGCGGTGTTGGAGCAGGGGTCTTTCGATACTTGTAGATTCTGGGCTTCTAGCCCCCATCTCTGCGATCTCTATTCGCACACCCGACGAGAAGTTTCACACCTTCCTGATGTTGCAGCGACCTTATGATCTTAACCGAGAAGACGATATCGCGTTTATCGTGATATATTTATTCAGATTAACATAGTAAGCGTGTAGCTGCAATATTGCGGCACGGTTTCTCGGTGCTACCCCCTCGTACGGCGCTCTGTTTATATTCCACGCACATCCTACATTGTGTTGCAGTAGCATTCTTCACCTCCGCATCCCACCACCACCTAAGAGGACGGGTTTCACTCTCTCCCACCTCAGCCCTGTTTCTAATTTGGTCTCATCAACGGACCTCGACGTCCTCGCAGCCACGGTCGCAACATCAAGGTGGCATACATATGTACGTTCGCTTGTAGGTGGTACGTCACTTCTTTATTTATTGGAACGAGCTCGAGAAACTGACGAATGAGAATCTGTTTACACATGTAGGAACGTGATAGGAGCGTGGCAACCGCAAACAAAACACTACAGAAAAAAAAAACCAGCCCATCTCCACCACGTCAGGGACCCACGGAGCTCGGCTTGGCCCCCCAATCACCGTCGCGTACCGGCTCACGCTCACGCCCTTCCCCGTCTCGGGGTGAAGATCACCATGGTGTCCTTCTTGGGCAGCATGCTGGAGCGCCAGGTGAACCAGCGCGTCGCGTCCGGGTCCACGAGCGCGCAGTCGTAGTGCAGGACGACCTGCGCCACGATGACCTTCATGACGGCGGCGGCGTAGTACCGCCCGGGACACGCCATGCGGCCCGTGCCCCAGACGTGCCAGGCGTTGCCGACCTCGACGAGCTTCGACGGCGACGGCTGCGCTGGCCCCGCCGGCACCTGCGCCTCCTCCAGATACGCGGGGCTCACGAAGCGGAACCCGCTGAACTGCTGCGCCGACGGGTACAGCGCCTCGCTCTGCATGATGGCGCGCACGGGCGTGCACGCCCAGTCGCCCACCTCGACCCGCGTGCCGTCCGCGAAGGCGAACGGCTGCGTCGCGAACCGCCGCGTGCTCATCGACTCCACCGGCGTCAGGCGCGCCGACTCCTTGATGAAGCTGTCGAGGAGCGGGAGGCCCTCGGCCGTGCGCTCGAAGTCCGCGTACTGCTTCTCGGCCTCGTCGCGCAGCGGCGCTACGTACTCGGGATGCAGGCAGAGGTCTTGGATCGCGAAGGTGATTGTCTGCCAACGGGGTGAGTGTCAGCGGGCGAGATGTTGCGGCGCGGGAGTTAAGAGTTAGAAAGGGAAAGGGGAAAGCTTACGGTGGATAGAGCGTGGACGGAGCCGAACCAGATCGCCATCAGCTCGTGGACGATGCGCTTGGGGGTCCAGGGCTTCTGCCGAGGCGCCGTCTCCATGATCCATTGGATGCAGTCGGCCTTACCTCCTTGTCAGCAGATAAACCATGGTGATTTTCATACGTCTGAACTTACGTGCTTCGGCACGGGTCGACCCAGCTTTGCATGGTCCCTTTCCAGGCAGCGCTGCTCGGCAATCGGGATCAATGTCTCATAAATCTTCCCGTGCGAAGTAAGCCGGCGCGCTATCAAGCCTCCGACGATCCTAAGAGATTATGTTAGTTAATTCCCCGAGCCCCTGGAATCGTGGCATTCGGCGGTACTTACGGCACTAGTATTTTGGGGACTAGTCTCACGATTTCGGCACATATCAGAGTCTCCTCTATGTATTCGAGAGCCGAAACCATGAATTCTTCGTCCTTGGCTTCGCAAAAGTCAGCTAGCGTCTTCCCAGGTTGGAAGGGCTGAGGGATGCGGGAGCGAAGAAGGGATTCATGGAGTGCAAGGGTAGAAAAAAGGGGCGAAGATCTCACCTAGCTCTTTACCGAAAAAGGACACTGCATTGGACAGCACCACAAGCTTCACGATCGAGGGGTACACAGGGGTATGCTTAGCTCCTAGAAGGATTTAGCTGACATTCAGTACAGTAGGGGCAGGGTCTACATACCATTCACGATGGGGTGCTCTGCATGCAGCTCCTCGAATCTGGTCCTGATGATTGTGCTTAGATCGGGCAGGATCTGAGGAAGGTTACTCGTCAAGAGAGTCCTCAGCGCTCGCACGAAGCCGACTCCCTCGGTCCCACGACGGTCAAACCAGTTGAAGCCGTGCATGGTGTAGACGGGCTGAAGCATCTGCTTCGATGCGGCTTGAAGCGACAAGACCGTATCCGGCGCCGAGTCGAGCTCCTTGATATGCTTCTCCGAGCTGACGAATACGTAGCGGGAGTCCGGAGCAAGAACTTCATAGGCCTCGCCGTTGGCCTGTTCGCGATGTATATGTAAGTAAAGCTGATATGATAGTGTCGGCAGGTGCTTACCCGATCGAAGCCATCCTGGATGATGCTCGGGCCACGCAAGAGATACTTCCAAGCACGCAGTCTCTTGAAAAATACCTCAGAAGCGCCGGTAAGCTGAATATACGTAAGTCTTTAGAGTCCAAAAGGGCTAGGTCGTGGGAGAAAAGCGTTGAACTTACCAGATTCGCTTTACCAAGTCCGCTCACTATAACAAGTAGCGACAAAAAGCCGATTATCGTAATAGCCGATACCTCCAACCCCTTGTAAGAGAGGTGCAGCGACTCCAGCTGCATGTTCACGTTCATGGTATCATTCATAGTGTAGATTGACTCAAAAGCTTGGAGACAGAATAGGGGGAACAGATGGACTAGACACGATAAAACCAACTATACAGCGTTGAAGACTATATCGGCCAATATTTCGATGAGTCCTGTCTGATCTGCAGTACTATTTATTCGTTCCAACAATCGCAACTCAAGTCCTATGCTGCTACGCCTCCCTACCTCAGTGGCTCAACTCGGGATATCCCAACCCCAGGCGTTTGGTTGCCCGCAACCATCTGATCTCAGTGATGCACATGTCATCGATAAACCGAAGCATTCTGCGAGCCTCCGGTATGGCAAATTCCTGTGTGGTTGCACGGCAGTAACAGTGACCTTATGGTGGCCGGATACTACCGCGGTATACGTAGTACTTTAAAGTTGGAGGATTCATACCTGGTAGGGTCGATATCTGCAGCGACCCCGAGCCTTGGCGCTGGACCGTTTTGCCGTTGCTACCTCGCTCCCCCGTTCCAGACCACCCTACTAATCCCCTCAAAATCCCCGAACCGCTGCGGGAGAGAGGCGCGGGATCGGACGGTCTGGCAGAGATTAGGTAGCTGCAGTATCTGCATGAATCCCCCAAAACCATCCCAAACCGGTCTGCCCTTTTCAGCTCTTCCTATTCGGTACAGATAGATCCTTTAGATTCGGGTAGATAATCGAGTACAGCGTCCCTCGCCACGAGGCAGATTGGACAGGCACCTACTCGTTTTCTTCTCCATCTCCTGCAACGTTTACCTGCCGTGTGGTTTGTCAACTGGCCAGTCATCAACAGCATCTGCACAGCACACATCGTCATGGATTCCTCGCAGGGCATTCGAACCGACACATTCCTCGGGGTGGGAATCTTCCTTGTTGTACTGCCAGCACTGTTTGTCTTTGCCCGACTCGCTGGCAACATCAAGCTTCGCAGAGGGCTGAGAATTGCAGACTGTAAGCGGCCTTCGGACCTCAAAGCTAGAGGTCAAGTTTTAACATCACCATTCAGGGCTCTCGATTCTTGCGATTATCCTTCTGGCCGGGACGCTGGTGAATTTCATGCTGATTGTGAACGGTATGTATGCGACTGACCCTGATAGTAAGGCAAGATACTGACTTAATATCAAAGCCCTTGCGGACCCGGCTGTATCCATCTTCTACCTCTTACAGGTAAATATCTCAATTAGCCATTGGCGCTTATAGACATGATGTCTGATGAAAATTGTTTAGCTCGTTGCTGCCAGCGGTCCCGTAGCCGCCTCCACAACATGGGTGTGCAAGGCCCCTATTCTGTTCCTCTACGTCCAAATCTTCGGCATCAAGAGATGGATGCGAATGGCCTCCTACGCCACGCTGGTAATCACCTTCTTCTATCTTCTGGGCTGGAATATATGGCTGTTATACAAGAACGTCCCGCGCATCGACCAGATCACTCCTGAATTCCTGGTGGACAGTTCCTACGCTGGTTCTGTTGCCGGCGTGGCTTCTGGAGCGATGGGCCTTGCTGCCGATGTCGTGATCTTCATCCTTCCATTTCCCGTCATCGGGAGCCTTCAACTTCCGATGCACAAGAAGATTGGATTGGCCATTGTGTTTCTGACCGGTCTTCTGTAAGTTCCATGATTCATATCCGTTTCTATTCTAGTCCCTGCTCGCAAGTGAATAATCGCTAACAACCATTATAGCGCTGTTGTAGCCAGCGCCGTTGGTGTTTACTTCAAATATCTGTCGCTGTCGGGTACCTCGACAGATATCAAGGGTGCCATGATTCTGACGTGAGTAAGCCTCATCCTGACGAGAGGCAGTCAACTTCTAACGTAATACCTTTCACTATAGAATAATTGAGTTGTCAATTGCGATCATAGTCGGATGCGTTCCAGCTGCCTCGACCTTCTGGACCACCATCGTTGTCCAATCTGCTCTCTACTCCAGAATCAGTACTGCGCTGTCCCTCATCTCGCTTACACGCTCCAACAGGAGCAGGCACACTCAGGGAGTGGAGGCCGGTTCTAATGTCAGCGCTGAATACATCAATGTCGATGGCCGCCAATACGACGCCTCAGACGACGGACGCTCCACCGGCAAGTCTATGGGATCCTATCGTGCAACTACTAACGTGGTCCCCCTTCGAGACATCAGAACGTCTGAAGTCTAAGGAGTTCCGCCGTGCTTAGCGAGTACACGTAGGAGGTTATTCATAGGCTACTAGATACCTGCCTAGGTAGGTATCTAAAAGCGAGGGAGCTGGTGTCGGAAGAATTAATGTGGAAATTGTGTATTATACTGATAGGTAGTGGTGTGGTGTATCGATGTTACCGTGCTTATGCAATGTTATCAATCAATGGGGGTGATCGTGTAACTGTGTGACTGTGCAATTTGTCCCCAGATCTGTGCGACGGATGACATGTGGAAGAAAGACGCGTGCGACCCCAAATCATAGGTCCCCTTACCCAGGATGAGGATTCAGGGCAGTGCTTAGACAGCAATTCTCTGTGACATAGGAGGCGTGCAGCATATCAACGGACAGCATTTCGCCGCTATGATTACTACTGCAAATGCTGGAAAGGTAACCTGCTCACGCCACAGTTACGCGACTGTTACTTGAAAGACCCTTCAGCCCCAAACAGGAATGAACAATGCCGGCTTGGCAGAGAGCAGCACATTAGCAACACATTCGTAAGAGGGAGTTCCCGACTTCTTCTGCCGCAGAAGGAAAATGTATGCAAGACGCCGAATCCTTCTGCTGTGCGACGCGCCAAATAGAATGGTGTGTCACACAGCAGGATTCGGCGTCCTGCATACGAAGGTACCGTCGTATTATTCACAATTTTCCATCCATTCAACTAACCAACATAACGTGATAACGATGTTTTTAATAATAGAACCATAGGATATCGTAGCATTTGCTTGTGAGACCCGCCAGGGGTCTCTCTTGATGAGAAAGCTCGGGGTTCTTAGAAATTGTGGTTTTCATGCCGAGCAGTATCAAACGATTGCTCTGCTATCCTCGGAAGCATCCTGCGACGTCTGGTAGTTTCTATAGTTGACCCTTTCACTGGTTTCTGTGAAGTCGATATCGTCCACTGCCCTCGCCCAGTGACTATTCCAAAACCGTGAAGGCTTCCCCAGTGAAGTCATCGCCCAAATATGATATTTTCATCCATGTCCCGGGAGCATATTCTCGGAATACTCTTCCTTGGAGTCTCTTTTTTCGCCGTTGGCAGAGTATATTTCCAAGCCACCAAGCCTGCATTCTGGCAAGACCAGCATGTCGTCGGCATCCGAAAAGAATGGTTTCCGTGGACGAGAGCCGCGCTTCGTTCTGTCTTGCGGATCAGAGATTGGGTGTTTGAAGGATATTCCAAGGTAGATTCCCTCCTATTTGCCCTTCAGTAATTGCTGGGCTTTAGTAACAAGACATAAAAAAGCACTCCAAGGCCAATTCTTTCTTCGTGATTCCATCCATTGACCGTGGCCCCATGATGGTAGTGCCTCCAAAACAGATACGGAAGGTATACGGATTTCCAACTACTGTTCTGGACGTATACAACACGGCAAACAATACCATCCAGACCAAGTGGACAATATGGGATACCGAGGTTTCGGAGAATAACTTTCAAATGAACCTCATCCGAAATCAACTCACACGTAATCTGGATATCTTAACGCCACCAATTGCTCAAGAACTTGAAGAGGGTCTGAAGCGCGAATGGGGCCTATCGACCACGGAATGGAAATACGTCGATATCTGGACGTCAGCTATGAGAATTATAGGGGGCGCCGCTAATAGCGCCTTCTGTGGAGAGCCGATGTGTAAGTCAATTCTATAAAAACTGCCCTGGGTACAGCATATAGTTTCTAACCACAGAGGTTACTGAAGGCCGTAACATGGATTTCTTGCAGCGCATCCAGGATCATTCCATGTTTCTTTTCCTTGGTTCCATACTCATCAGCTCCACACCTGGACCGCTGAGATTCATCACCGGTTATGCTGTCGGCTGGGCTTGTTACTTCCAACTTCAAAGAGTGTCAAAACTCTGCCTGCCATTCGTAAAGGAGAGGTTGGATAACACAGCAATGCTAAAAGAAGATCCGGGATACTCCTGGGTCCCTCCGGTAAGACCCTATCCTCGTTCTCCCGTATTTTCTGCTGAGGAATTCTTTTTTTCTAACTCATTATACAGAAAGACGGTCTACAGTGGATCATCGAGGAGTGCTATGCCACAGGAAATCCGGCGCAGCTGAAACCTGAGCGTGTGCTTCATCGTCTCGTCTTCATCAATGATATCTCGCTACACTCAACTAGTTACACGACGCAGAACGTGATCCTCGACCTGTGTAGAGCCGAGCCATCTTGGATAGCGGCTTTGCGCGAGGAAAGCGCACGGGTGCTCAAGGAAGCCGGTGGGAAGTGGACTAGGCAGGCCGTCACTAAATTGACGCTTATAGACTCGACAATTCGCGAGTCCATGAGATTAACACCATTCAATAGCGTGGGGTTACCAAGAACGGTGAGTACCTATGGGTCTTCTTCATATTTCCCCTTTTCCCGAAGGCTGACTGGTATGCAAGGTCATTGATCCTCACGGAATTATGGTCGAGAATGGGAAATCATCATTCAACGTCCCCTACGGCACCACGATCACAATCCCAGTGGAGCCTATCCACAACGACGACGCCATCTATCCCGACGCCAAGACCTTCAAGCCGTTCCGGTTCGCGCAGCCCGGAGCGGCGTACGATGTGTTGGACAAACTCGGCGCCGAGCCCGTCCAGGAGACTCAGAACGGAGACCAGCCGAAGCCGAAGACCAGCGCCACGGTCGACGACGCGTTCCTAGGCTTCGGGTTCGGCAAGCACGCGTGCCCCGGCCGGTTCTTCGCGCTCAACGAGATCAAGATCTTTGTTGCCATCATGGTGCTACACTACGATCTCCACCCCCTGGAAAAGCGGCCGAAGATGACTCCTATCATCTGGCTCAACATGCCCCTATTCAATGACCTGAGGGTAGGCGTCCGTAGGAGAACGCCGGTGGAGTTGCTGTGATGACGAGGCTATAACGTGAGGATAAGGGGCTTTCGGAAAGGATTTAGGACTGGGATTTCGATACGACAGGAGGATAACATTCTTTTCTTAGGTCCTAGGCATGCTAAACCAGAATATCTTCCAATCTGAATTATTCCATTCATCTGACACTTGAAACCGCGTTTTGACCTAATCCTGCTACCAATTTCCCAGATCAATGATTCTCAGAAGTGCAAGTGCCTCAATGAAACCTCACGCCGCTTTCAGTCTTCAGATTTCTATTGAACTAGGAAGCTGTTGTGGGCCGGTGCATATGTGTCTAGAAGGCCATGCGACCATTTTTTTTATTGTTAAGGTCACCGACTGAATTTCCGTGGACGATTCATGCAGGGTCCAAAGTAACGCTGGATCGACGATGTCCTAGATTCCCGCCGGTTGCATTCGGGATACTCCGTTACAGATTATTACAGTAATGCTCCCCTAAGATAATCTATTCGAGAAGAGCAGCACTCATAGGGCCCTACATTCCAATTGGGTACCGTACGGCACGCAGCTGCGTGCATGTGAAGCGAGTCGGGGGGGTGGGCACCTGTCCAGCTCGTGGTCACGCGATACCTACATACGTGCCAAATATCGCCAAGCCTGTGTGCGAGCTGCGCGGGTCCTTTGGGCTGGAAGGGCAGTGTGGTGTGGCTCCTCGCGCAATGTTACTGCTTTCTGTCTATCCCGGGCACCTGGTAGCGGGTCTAGAAATACGACCGGCGGTGCCGTCCCGAATTATAAAACGAAAGCAGTCTGCCTGGCTTGCTGTGGTGTGGTTACACTACCATCGATGCTGCGACCAATGCTGTGCGACCAATGCTGTGCCACCGAATACAGTCGACCAGACAAATGATGGGGTTGGAAACGACGAAACTCCAGTTCGGCTCACGGCCCCTTTAATGCCACGGCGGGCGTCGAAGGCCGAATTCGTTAGACGCATAATACTACCTGGACGGACTTGGCGATTTGGGGGGGGCTAAAAATGAAAAATTACAAATGGATCGACAATGAGCGATCATTTCACATGACTCGAATGCAAGACGGGCGAGCCGAGGATCATGCGAACATCTATAATAGAAGGTAGCATACCCCGGAGCACATGCTCCCGGGCCGTGCGCGATTACTCAGGGGCACACTGTCCGAGCCCGTCCGCAAATCTCGGCGGCAGATTCCCCGCATAATACCGTCTTGAATGCCGAAGATGAGACGGCCTGCCCTGGTACATAATAATAGTAGCCCGTTTCTTCATGAAGTTCCCGGCATTATGGAGATTTTGTTTTCATCAAACATTTGTCTTGCTTTTTAGATAACGGGACATGGAATATAAACTATATAGCAGGCCGATGCGGCCCACGGCGCGGGTTCCGTGAGAGACGATATCGCAATTCTCTGTCCTCAACCTCTTACCTAGCTCTGAGTTGGCTAGGAGGGCCTTGGATGCCAAGAAAACGCTGTACGGTACGTTGAATTCTTTGAAAATACGTAGGAGGCGCCAAATTCCCACGCGTGACCCGTATTCCCATTCGCTTTCGTTCACTTCGAGTCTGAAGGTTAGCAAACTGCATTTTAGGCAAGACATTCTGACTACTGCTGGAACTGTAGGAATAGCTCTGAAGGAAAGGTAGCTACATACTAAGGTCTCGCTCAGTCAAGCAAAGAGCAGTTCTAACCCAAGTCCACCTGTCGCGCTCGGTATCGCCAAGGAACGGGCTTAACTCGGTACCTTCATCATAGTTGATGGCAAAGTTAATGGCGAACTTTTTACCCCCAGGCCACGAGAAAGTAAGAGGGCGGTCTCCGTATCCGATAAAATCTCGCGGACGGGCAGTAGCACTATTCATAATGGTACAGCCTTCTGCAAACCAGCGGGAGGAATAGGAGTGTCTGGCGGAGTAAATAAATGAATTACCTAAATTACTATGATTCATAGAATGGGTTTATCGACGTTGATTAAAAGGAAGGCCGTCTAAGGGCGGTACATGCCCTTTTATAGATAGATCTAGGCTTTGAAATTTGCCTTAGGTATCTTGATATCTGCTAGGGTTAGGCAACAAGATCCACAGTACGGAACGCAATTACATATGGCGAGTTATTCCATTATTCCACGTTTGTCTTGTGTCGTTCTCATGCTTGGGTAACTGTTAGATATCAAGCAATTTCTGCTCACACAAGCCGTTCTCTAAACCTACCCCCCTTATCATTCTCCTGTATGACTTCGTCAAACTGAAACCTCGACATATTACTTTGTCCTTTGATAGACTTGACTAGAAGCTCTAGTTTCGACTTACACGTCGTAATAGCCTACAGGCCCAGCCCACAACACACCAATGAGCGTAAGGGAGATGAAAGACATCGATCCCATTGGCGAAGTCAAAGTCGCCGACAACCCGGACGATTCCTGTATAGACTCTCCGTCCGAACTTGTATCCGGCATACACGACGATCCCAAGAAGGGACAGGCTGCCCTGAGAAAGTTCGACAAGTGGCTCGTCCCAGTTGCGTTTGGCTTCATGGTGCTGTCGTCCTTCAACAGGAACAACGTGAGAAGATCTCCAGCCAACTTCGAAACCCTCAATCCTCAATCTTTACTCTACTAGCTTGGAAACGCGCGCATATTCGGCCTAGACGAAGACCTCGGGCTCAAGGGCGGCATGTTCGGCAACCTAACCACCATAGTCAGCGTGACCCAGATCGTATTCGAGGTCCCCTGGGTCATAGCGGTCAAGCGTTACGGCGCCAACCGAGCCCTCGGCGCCGCGCTTCTCATGTGGAGCGTCATCATGTTCGGCACCGCGTTCGTCAAGACGTACACCTAGCCAATCGTCATCCGTCTGCTGCTGGTCTCGGGTAAAAACTCATGTCTGAAAAACCTTTGAAATAAGTCGCTGATTCAATTTCTAGATACGCATTTCTCAAAGTCAATTATATAACTATTACGGTCTACTGTTAGGGTGCCATTTCACTCGTCCCGAATTGCTACTTTTCGGATAAGTTCAACCGACGAGCTCTTTTCCTTGTTGGATGCTGCTTTCCGATCATAGCCGGCTACCTCACCGCTGTAGGATCCTCTGTATCCTACCTAGCAAGGCCTACGCTATGCCGTTGGTAATGCCGCGCCTGCCGGTCTGGAAGTTGTCGCTGCTTGTCTTTACGTGACAAGTTGGTTCATGCTTCGGCGTAGAAACGCGCAGAAGAAAAAGCTCATTGCTGAAGAAGCTACCACAAACGGTCAGGAAGGTGTGATAGGTTTCTTGATTACACGTACGGCCTTTGAGCGGAAGCTTTTTAACTACTATGCGTAAACTGGAGCAACCTATACGGCCAAGTGGTTCAATTGGTAAAGTCTAAAGACAACGTTCAACTTTAGCAAGTAAAAGTAAATAAACTGTACTATTATACTATATTAAGTACTCGATTCCTGGTCTCTTTGTCCTACCGTAGGTAGCAACGGGGTTCTTTTGCGGGTGTTACTCGCGGCGAGTACGAATACAAGGGGTCCTGAAAATCCAATCTACTTTATCAGTGCCCCCCTGACTCGACGGTGGCCATATTTCAGATTGTTAAGCTAGCATAGCCCTGTCTGAGCCAAGACATGTTGGTTACATGACTCGTACTCTAGCCTAACCTCTCGGTTGCACGAGACATCTCACATGTGATCTACCCTTCAGTTACTACTTACACCCATTTACCGCCAACATAAATATTAACTAGCAACGGCTGAAGCGGTGAGTATGCTCAGTCCCCCCTATATATCTAGTGCCCTTACAGGGGGTCAGTTGCGGGTAAGCGCACGTGGACCCCCTGACGTCAACATTCGCTATTCCGCAAGCTTCTAGAACCGACCGTGAACACCGCCCAAGATCCAAGGAAATATAGAAGACTACATCTAAATAAAGACCGAAGAAGTGTGTACGAATATAGCTATTCGCGGGAATCGGGGGAAGTGTGAACCGCCATTTTTGTTGTCGTTGTTGTTTCGCTCTATCGAGTTAGGCGGTATAAGGAGCTCTACCCGAGATCCGCCCCCGATGTCTCTCGCCCAGCACGTCACCGCGAACGAAGGCATCGACCGCGTGCCGCCGGACAGCGAAGAAGACGGCGCCGAGGAGATCCTGTGGCGCACGCTAAGCTACGATGCCTTCCCTCCCGGCGACGGTGCCGCCCGGGCCTATGCTTACGAGCCCCCGGTCGCGCCCGTCGCCGCGTACAAGGTCTCGGCAACTAGGAGAGCTGGTGTGTAAGACCCTGGATCCCGTCGGGCGCAAACCCGCACCACCCGTAGGCTAACGACGCACATCAAGTCCAGGTCGGATTCGCAATCGTCGCGTGCTGGTTCGCCGCGGGCATCGTCTACGGCTTCGCGTCGCTGAAGCCCGTGCTCATCGAGGAGGGCGTGTACAGCGACCTGTGCCCGCACGACGAAGACGAAGAAAGCACCGGCGACGGCCGCGAGAAGCTCCCCTGCGCCGCGCAAGACATGCGGCTGAACCTATTATTCGTCGCGGCCTCCGTCGCGACGAACACGTCGTCGCTAATCGCCGGCTGGACTCTGGACCGCTACGGCCGGCGGCATTGCTACGTGATCTCGGGGCTGTTCATGATGGCGGGGAGCGTGCTGATGGGTCTCGCGTTCCAGGTCCCCGCGCTCGACGGGTACCTGGTCGCCCACGTCCTGCTGAGCCTCGGCGGCACCTTCGTGTTCGTGCCGAGCTTCCAGCTGGCCAACGCGTTCCCCAGGCACTCGGGCATGGTCGTGGCGCTCGTGACGGGTGCCTTCGACGGGTCGGCCGCCGTCTTTCTGCTCTACCGGCTCGCGTGGGAGGCCTCGGGCCGCGCCTTCGCACCCGCGCGCTTCTTCTTCGGCTACGCGGCCGTGGGCGCGCTGCTGCTCGCCGGCGAGTGGGCCGTCATGCCCCCGCGCGCGTACCACTCGACGCCCGAGCTCGAGCGCAAGATCGGCTGGGTGCGGGACGCGGCGCGCGACGCGCACGACTCGGACGAGGACGTGCGCAGCGAGCGCGAGGTGCGCCGCCGCCGCAGCCTGCGGGCCGAGCGGCGGCTGTCGAAGCTCGAGCAGATCGAGGAGCTCGTGGGCGACGAGGCGCAGCGCGAGGACCGCGTGCAGCAAGAAGAAGAGCGGCAGCAGGCGAGCGGCATCTGGGGCGTGCTGCACGGCGTGCCGGCGCGCCGGCAGATGCTGACGCCGTGGTTCGTGTTTCTGGTGCTGCTCACGGTCCTGCAGATGCTGCGCATGAATTACTTTATCGCTACGATCCGCGGGCAGTACCGCTACCTGTTGAAGTCGGAGCGGCTCGCCGAGGACATCAACCACTTCTTCGACGTCGCGCTGCCGGTGGGCGGCGTGTTCGCGACGCCCTTCATCGGTCTGCTGCTCAACCGCCTGAGCGTGGCCACGGCGTCGGCGGTCCTCACGCTCTTCATCGTTCTGATCGGCGTCCTCAACTGCCTGCCGCAGCTGTGGGCCGGGTACGGCACGGTCGTGGCCTTCGTGCTGTTCCGGCCGCTGTACTACAGCGCCGTCAGCGACTTCGCCACCAAGATCTTCGGGTTCGGCACGTTCGGGCGCATATACGGCACCATTACGTGCCTGTCGGGTCTGGTAAATTTCGCGCAGTCCGGGCTCGACGCGCTGACCCACGGCCCGCTGGAAGGTGATCCGACGCCCATCAACGCGGCCATGGCGGTGGGCGGGACAATCCTTGGTATTGTGTTCACGGCATATGTTGTTATTCAGGGGCGTTTGTTCCGGCGCAGGTTGCAGCAGAAAGAAGACGCCGACAGAGTACAGGAGCGATTGGAATTGATCCGGGAGGAGAGAGAAGCGGAAGAGGCGGGATATGGTACTATTCGTTGACTGGTTCTAGGAACAAACTGGTAAATCTCGAATGAGGAGAAGGAAAAAGAATGTTGAGCTTCTATATGAACTGGTTACGAGATATACGATCAAAAGATAAAAGAGACAGGTTGGGAAAAGAAAGGATATGGTTGAGGCGCGCAAAAGAGGTAGCACTAGACCCCGGACTCAGACAGAAAGGATGTAAAAATATGATAAATTCTAACTTATAATAGGTATGGTAGTGATATGAGTATCATCTTCGAGGCCAACCAATTCTCGGCTGTCATAATTGGCACTACGCAGGATATTCCAGGGTTGTGCCAAAATACTCCTATTAACTTTGTTTGGCGCCCGGGCGACTTCTCTTAAGTGATCGTTCCGAACGATCTTCCGCCATGTCAATCCGGACACACGCATCCATTCCAGCAACAGTGCACCGCTCTACCCACCGCCCCCCCGAGAAGACATTGGCAGAGCAATCCCCCTCCTCATAGCTTCAGGGGATATTTCTCCCTCAGCTTAGCGCCGAACTTGAAGATGAAGACGGGGACGGGGATCATGGCGACGCCGATGAAGCCCAGGACCGAGTTGCCCCAGCCGGTCCCGAGGCTGTCGAACAGCGCCGGCCCGCACAGGGGGAGGAAAGCGGCAATGACGCTGCGCAGCACCGTGAAGGCCGCGATGCCCGACGCGGCGTAGGAAGGGTGGGCGTCGATGATGTAGGCCTGGGTGGGCATGAAGACGCCGATGACGCCGAAGCCGAGCGGGAAGAGGCCGAGGATGGGCACGATCCAGTGGGTCCTCGTCTCCGCCGCCCACCCGTACCAGAAGAAGGCGAGCGGGCAGAGGAAGGAGTACCAGATCATGATGATCAGGCGGAACTCGGGCTTGAACGCGCCGCCGTTGGCCTTGGTCAGCCGCACCACCATCCGGTCCGACAGCATCGAGAAGGCCCACAGCCCGGCCATGTAGCCGACGCCGATCGATATGAACACCAACCCGCTGATTCCCGTGCTCCAGCCGTACCGCTGCTCGAAGGTCGGCGGGATGGAGTTGTACATCAGGTACACGGACCCGTAGATGAAGGACACGTACAAGGATTGGATGAAGATCATGGGGGCGAAGATGAGCATCTTCAACGGCCGCAGCATGCCGGTGAGGAGAATGGTCAGCTGGGACACCTTCTGGGACTCGTCGGCATCATAGCAGGCGATGAGATTGTGTCGATTGAGTTCCTTTCTCACACGTTTGGTCTTCCGTTGTATGAGGACCTTGTGGTTAGTCTCGGGGAGGAAGATGGCCAAGATAGTGGTGAGAACGGCAGACGGAATGAGCACAATCCAGAAAGCCCAGCGCCAGCCGATAGATCCCGCGATGAAAGCACCAACTAAAGGGCCGACCGTAGGACCAATTAGCGGGCCCAGAGCCCATATCGACAGGGCTACGCCGCGTTTCTCGATAGGAAACAAATCGCCAATGATTGCACCTCCCAGAGTCATACAGCCGCTGCCTCCCACGCCGGCAGAGAACCGAAACGCGACGAGATAGCGGAGACCCGGCGATAAGGCGCAGCCGATATGCCACATACAGAAAAATACATTGGACAAGGTGAGCACCCCAGCACGACCAAATATTTCCGAGAGGGGAGCCAAGAACAATGGTCCCGTCGCGTAACCCAGTAGGTAGATGCTGACGGGAAGGGTGCCCTCGATAGCGTTGGTATTATGAAAATCCTTGTTGATGTACGCGATAGCGGGTGCCAGAACGGAGGAGGAGAAAGGAGACATGAAGGTGATAGCAGCCAGGGACCAAACGATGACCCATTTCCGGGCCGCAGAGAAATTCAGGGGCATCTTTGGGTCGTCCTGACTTTCCCAGCCGACGATGGAATGATCGAGATCGGAAAGCGGAAGGATTGGAGTTGACATCCCGTCGAGAAGCCCATCTTCTTTCGGGGTAGACAAGTCCTCGTCATTATTCGCCGGCGTGAGTACGCCTGTCTCTTTCCCTAGGCCTATACCGCTGGAAGAGCGAATTTTTCGCATCTGATCTCTATCTAGGACGAGTTTTCCGGTATGATATACCGACCGTATCTGATCCCGGTCTAGAACAAGCGAGAAGCGGGCAATGTCCAAGGACGAACGTATTGGACTTTTTGGTGGCGTCGTACCCGACGGTGTATCCGGTGGTGTATCTGGTATAATAATAGCCTTTTCGTCGTCTTGTTTTGAAGTATGACTACTGTCATCTGTTCCATTTCCAGACTTTCGTATATCCGCTTGACCCTCCTCTTGTTTCGGAGTATGGTTATTATTGTCTGCTTCAGTTTCCTGCTTCTGTGGTTCACTTGCTTTCTCATCTTGCCTCGGAATCTCCTCTTCAGGCTCAGGCTGCAGAGTACGACTGCTGTCGTCTGTTATGTCTCCGGGCTTTTGTGTATCGTTATCGACATCCACTTTTGTGCTATCGCCACTACCCTCTGCTCCATTCTCGGGCTCTTGTGTCTCGGGCTCTTGTTCTTCAGGCACCTTCCCATCTGGCCTCCTCTCTTCCTCCGGTCTTGGAGGATGAGTACTGTTGGTATCTGTTACACTGTCGGTGTCTTGGGCCATCGCTGCCAGAGTCGACCTAGTGTTGCTGATAGTTATAAGGATAGGGAGCGAGACGAGCCAATTCAGCCAAAACATTGTCAGCAAGTAGACGCATCTTTACTTAAAGAATTAGTCTAGGTAGTAAGAGACTTAAGATGGAAATAAGAGAATTCGTTTCAATGGACAATGGACGACTCGAAACATGACTAGGAGATCGGACTGTGAGTCTGTAGTTTAGTTAGAAAGTTTCTCGGAACCGAAAAATCCATCCGACTAAGAATTGAGACGGTATATCGGCATTTCATCTTAGATATCTAGTTGCCGACCATTGCAGCTACTATCAGATCGGTTGGTCGGGTCGAGTACTTCCAGGAGACATACAAAATCCCATGAACCTAATCTTACGTTGTGTCTTATGTTGTGTGGGGGTAAAGGTAATATTCTCCAGTTGGGGACACTACTGCAGTGATCGGACGTTCCGTATGGTGGTTAGGGTTCGCGAATGCAATTTCAACATCTCCTGGATCACCTTGAGATGTTGAGGTGCATCTCGCAAATCCCCAGGCACAACTTCAGCCCTACCATGACGTATAGACGTATGGAGCATCGATGTATCAAGACTTATGTAATACCAGAACCACATGTCCAAGTCTGAGAAAAAAGATAGGTTGCATCGGAGTCCATTGGCGAACAAGAATCCATCACTTTGGTTTAATGTCGTCTTTCCAAACAATGGAATAGAGTCGGATTGTTTCTGAAGAAAAGAAAGGCTCATTTACCACGTGGCTGGGTTTGGTGCAAGTCTGCATGAGATGAGTTAGCCATGTTAGGGGCCCATAATTGAAGCTTTCTCAGGCGGTTTAGCTCGGTAGCTCGAAGCATGTGATTGGCCTTAGTCGATCGGCAATACCCTTGTACACGATTGTAGTGCGTATTATACCTAAGCTACCTTGATAGGTACAACGACGTAGCTATCTCGTAAAACTGTACCGTGTCTTCTTTTTTTTTTGTCCGCCAAAGTCAACATTGAGCATTCAGACACCCATCCACCACCAATTGAGGCCGCGGCACACCTTTCATCATCGTCGGCTTTAATGTGATGACCCCACGGTAGACAACGGGCTTTTTCGCCGACCGCTTGACCTAAGAGAAAGGGTGAAAAAAAGCAATGGACTAATGCGAAGATGCCGGCCACCGTCCAATCCACCGACCTCTCCCGTGCTGAGACCCTCTACCTCACTGGCCTCGCCCTAGTATGTGTCGCCGTCCTCGTACGAACCTTTGAGGGGGAGGGCGAGCCCCTCGTCGCATCCCTAGCGCTTAGCGGTATCGCATTCTCTGCCAGCTATGCCATGATACGATGGCTTGGCCCCGTCTTCATCAAGGCCGGATTGAAAGGTCGCGATCTGTCCAAGGTGAACAACAGTCACTACATACCCGAATGCATGGGAGGAATATGCGCTATAGTCTACCTGTTGACTATCATCGTCTTCATACCGTTCCCCTTCTTCAAGGATATAGTGGTCGCTACTAGTGGTGGTGGCAACCGTGATGTGGTAATGAACGTTGAGTTTGTGCAGCAGGGGAGGCTGCTTCATAAATTCCCCCACAGCAAGGTATGTATCGTCCTATCGTTGCGCTGAAGCTACGGTGGGAACTGGGGAGCACCCAATGCTAACATCTCTCCCAGCTGGCCTCCTACCTCTCCGCGATCATATCCCTCCAGTCAATCACTCTCCTTGGCATCGGCGACGATTTGTTCGATATCCGATGGCGACACAAGTTCTTCATTCCGGCCTTCGCATCCATCCCTCTTCTCGTCATCTACTTTATCGACTTCGGCGTAACTTCGATCGTCCTACCTACGTTTCTCCAACCCTATATCGGCCGCGAGCTATTCGACCTCGGTTTCCTGTACTACGGATATATGTCGGCCTTTTCCATCTTCAGTCCCAACAGCATCAACATCTTCGCTGGGATCAACGGGATCGAAGTTAGTCAGAGTATTGTTATTGCGCTACTCCTCGCCTTCAACGATGCCCTCTATCTATTCACTCCATACCCTCATCCGGCCACCGACTCGCACTTGTTCTCTCTCTACCTTCTTCTACCCTTCTTAGGGGTGAGCTTCGCGCTGCTGATCCACAACTGGTACCCTGCCCGCGTGTTCGTTGGCGACACATACTGTTATTTTGCTGGCATGGTGTTCGTGGTAGTTAGTATCCTAGGCCACTTCTCGAAGACGCTGATCCTACTCCTAATTCCTCAGATTTTCAATTTCGTCTACAGCATGCCTCAGCTGTTCGGGTTGATACCGTGCCCGCGTCACCGTCTGCCGCACTTTAACGCCCGAACAGGACTGCTGGAACCGAGCGTAACCAAGTGGGAGAAGGACAAGCAGCCGCGTCCCGTCATCGCAAAGGCTGTACGACTGCTAGTGCAGCTCAAGCTATTGCAACTAAAGGAGGACGAACAAGGTCTCATCGAGGAGACAAGCAACTTCACAATCATAAATCTATGGCTAGTCTGGCGGGGCCCGATGCGCGAAGACAGGCTCGCGACAGAGCTCACTGTCATGCAGGCATGCCTAGGCTTGTTTGGCCTCTTCGTCCGACATCGACTCGCACTCCTCATCTTCAGGGAAGATAATTGGAATATTCGAAGCGCGGTCTGAAGATTTGACGACCAGAAAACCCCAGATTTCCGGATGCAGATCTCTGGGTGTACATATCAGAAACGCCGGGTGGGGCGTGATACTTTAGCTAGATCGCAAAGCACATAAATAAGTAAATGCGTTGAATTAAGCTTGTCAACTGCCTTTTCCGTTCCTGGTGAACCAAGCGTAAGATGCGCAGCAAGTGGCTCGTATTCGTTATGCCCCTCAAGAGTAAAATCTACTTGGGACGTGTACTATCCACCCACCCGGGACGGACGCATTCAAACGATTGGCTGGGAATAGTAACAGCCCGGGGTTCGAAACACGTCACTCGACGTACATACTACTTTTGCTATACCACCCAAACTCTTATCTGTATCATCCCAAGTGCCAGTCATATATTCCATCTTCCCTCCGCGAAGTTCAACCTCGGGAAGACGTCAAGCACACTATATAAGCACTATCACTCCCTTCACCCGCGACTGAGCCTCTACCCGCGCTGCTTACTCTGGACCCATTCACTCGCTAACCGGCATCCCACATAGAGAAAGCTTGCCCGCGGCCGAGTTGGACATACAGTAGTAGGCGGTCTACAGTACATCATACGACCATCACCCAATTCCCTCGTCGTGAAGCTGACTCAGATGCCTGGCCTGGCAGCCCCCCGGGAACCTCGTATCGAGGGGACGACTAGCAAATCAAATAGTCACTCGTCCCAGCAGTAATGTGGTTTGCAAGCAGGCTCTTTAACAAAAATTTAATAACTCTCCGTTCGAAACGGAAGCTCTTCCTACAAAAATGTAGGTAGCTAAGAGATACGGTCATGCTCATCTAAGTCATGCAGTGTACCTAAATTCCACCCACCAACCATTCCACGCCCCGACTAGAGCGCATCGGCGGCTTCTACTAGTACATATATGATATATGAATCTCCAGATTCCTTTTGGACTCCGTTCCCCTCAGTCCCTGCGACTGCCCTCGTCATTAAAACCGTGTTTGTTCACCGTGAGAATGTCGCAAGATAACCGGCTGTTTATCCCTAATCCAGTCCGAGCCAAGTAAACCCAACCGAGGCTGTCAACCTCTCAAGTTCGAGCACGTCGGGAAAATCACGTCAATTTCACTTGAACGCGGTAGTTTCGAAATAAAACGATAATCTTCTCTTCGGATAACGTCATGCCAATGCCCTGCCACATGTCACGCCGTCCCCCGTTTAATACCTTCCTCCCCAACGCCTGGGCACGTAACACGACGTTGCCAATCCGGCACCCTTGCCATTTTGAGACTCAAACAATACATACACTGACTCCTAACCGAGTCGTGGCCGATGAAGATAGGCTTGCTTCGTAGAGTAATAGATACCGTCAAACGATATTGCCTATGACAGACGCTAGTAACGCCGCTGTATAATACAACTTAGACGGAACGGTATCTTCAGTCCGCACTCTTATCGGTGATGGGAGCCTCCGACATCACCGTGTCCGTGTGTGTTGGGGACTTGGCCTCTTCGGCAACTGTAAATGGTGCCTTCAGCGAAGTCCCTGCCGGCTTCGTAGCTGCTGCTTTATTCATTCTGCTCTTCGTATAGTCGCTTAAGCTTAGCTTCTTCTTGATCGGACTAGGCTGGACAGCGATGCCGTTGACCGAAGATACAGTCAACGGGCTGGGTAGATTATTGGCTGAGAAGGGCGACTGAAGACTGATCGGGGTCCCCATCGTGGATAGCGGAGTTGTCACAGTAGAAACCATGGAGTTGTGGAAGACGGGGACAGGGGGCATCTGAACACGTAGTTCTGGAGATTTGTGTTTAATGGATACAGTTGACGGGGGAATTACAACTGGCGATACCTTGGTATCAGTAGGTGATATCGGCGGAGCGTCCGTCATAGGGGTATCAATGGACTGAGCGTCAAGAGGTGGTACCGACGGCTTGTCGTGTTTTGACGAGTCTGGACAAGGAGCCTCTGACCCATGTTCTGCCTTGGGGGAATCTAGATCCATTTTGACCGTGGGGCTAGGCGACGTAGCAGCAGTCTTACTCATGCGATCTTCTTCCGCTCGCAAGCGATGTCGAATATCCAGTAAGCGCTTCGAGAGGGACACGATTCGTTTCTTCGGTTTCGGGGTCTGACCGACATCGCTGAACCACTTTCCGTCGACAGGATCTGTTTGGACGGAAGCGTCGCGATATTCAGGGCGGGGTCCCTGGGAGACGTGTCTCGAGGAGGGTCGAGCGGTTGCACTTTGAGAGCTGCGATATCTGGGATGGTTTGTCGTATTTGGCGATACCGCACTGGAGGGTGAACCTGACATGCTTCGTGAGGTGCCGGCGTCAACGTAGCGACGCTCTTGCGTGCCGTTGGGAGCACCAGTAGAATGGCTAGTTGAGCCCCTTCGTTTTGGTTTATAGGTGGAACCAGAATTTCCAGTTCCATCTGAGGTCCGTTTCTTTTTCCGGGGAGGCTGCTGTTGCTGCTCCATGCGTCGAAATGAATCTTCAACCATCTGCACTTTGCGTTTGTCTCTGTCGGTAAGTTCAGTTAATACACCCAGGGTGTCAAACGAACCTTGCCGCGGCGCAGGAGTCATGTCACGACTGGGAGGCTTGCTACGCGACGAACCAGAGTCGTTGTCTGCGCCATCATCGCCATGGCCCTCACTAGGGGCACGGCTAGTAGTGGCATAGCCGGTGCTAGTTGGTGACAGGGCGTTTGTCTTGGTCTTCCGCGACTTCTTCTTGGCTCCCTTCTCTCTTGGTTGCTGCTGCGGTTTGAACAGGTATGTCCGATGGAAACGAGCAAACGCGCAATCAGGGCCCAAATCACAAGCGCAACCACCATATTCGGAGAGTATTGCGTGGACCCACGAAGCGATGCTTTGGTAAGTTTCCACCTCCTTCTCGTTGTATTCCGGTTGAGAACCTGCTTCCTCATCTCCGAGGCCAAGTAACTGTGCCCATCTTCGTGCCACATCCTTCTGTAGATTAAATTCCCAAGGGATTGTGATCTGTTCAGAAGGGGCTATTCGTCGATCGCTTACCAGCCAGAAGTGGTATTCGGAACTATCTGACAAGTAGGTGTCCAAGACCGCATTTGGCTTACAACTGCGTCGTATGTACCGAGCAAGGGACCCTTCTTTTCGCGTATCGATGTAGATGGGAAGGTATGGATGGAAGAAGACGAACGGGAGTGGAGAGCTTAACTCCTGCCAACGATTTTCCGGGTCCACACAATAGTCCTTCTGTATTCCGATCTGGCCATTTAGCTCCATCAGAGGTACATCCTTATTGATTGTTTCTGTGGTCTTTAAACATTGCCAGTGTACAATTGTATCCGGTCCCACAAGCAACTTCTTGGACTCGACACTCGGTGGAGCCTTGATCGAGTCAATGTTGGACGGTAAAGACTGAAAGACGTCTTCAAATTTGCATCCCGTCTCGGCTCTTAGCTTGTCATGATCTCGCAACCATATAGACAGGACGTTCGAAATAGAAAGGCTAGCGAACGAGTTGGTTTGAACGATGGACACATCGCGATCGTCCTTGTATAAACTTAAAAATGCATTTGAATACTGAAGTTCGAGTTCATGAGGGATATCCGGGGGTGTCGTAGCAGGACTGGGCGGATGACCGTGAGGATTTCCAGATTTTTGGCCGTAAGACGGGCTGCGTTTTGTATTTTGCATGCTAATGGATTGACTCGAGCGGTGAGTGCTCTTGGATTTTTTGTGTTGATGAGTGGAAAGAGGATCGAGGGAGTGTTTCGTGTTGCCGTCGGAATTAATGTGACCATTTAGTGCGAGATCTGTCGGCTTGGCTTTCTTCTTGTTATTTTTCGTCGGAGGACGCTTAGCTTTCTTCTCTGATGGCTCTGTAGTACTCGGTTTACTTCGTCGGAGCCGTTGTCGCTCGTAGGCGCCCTCGCGATCGAGTGGTCGAGGTTTGCAGTCGGAGCAGGAGTGGGCAAAATCTTCTCGCAAGGCCTCGGTGACATTATGGGGGTAGTAGCAGTCGATATGTTGCCAGGTATCGCATATTTCGCAATAGATTGTGTTCCCGTCATCGTCAGCGTAGTCACAAATACACTTGATCGTGTATGGTTCCTCCTCGACCAGCGGTTGGGGCTTATTGGGCACATGGGTGAGAAAGGTCGAGGTAGATTTGGGGCTTAGGACGGCCGTCTGACTCGGAGTCACAGATTGCGTAGGTAAAGATGGGATCCTGTCTGTCATAATCTGGCATTCACCCCACGAGGTGATTGTTGGTGAGGTATAAGTTAGGGGAGGTGGCGTTTTATCGTAGGAGCCCGGATGGCATGACGACGAATCTAGGGTCGACGCGACGATGCTCAATGACCAGGGACTCCAGGACCGGGACGATGACTCGTACAGATGACATACGTCAAGTTCGAAAGAGTGGCAATGCGGTGCGCAGCGCGTAGAGAGATTGTTGTGATGGAAGGGGGGACTAACACGTCCGGACCCGAGGGCGACAGTCGAGCACAAAGGACAGAGCCGAAAACAAAGGTAATGTAATGTTTTAAACTATGGCAGGCGAAAATACTCGGTCGTCTAGTCGCAAATACCAGGGAATGACTATGGCACGATACCGTGTGTTGAGAAAAAATTGTTGAAATCAAGTGTTCGCGAAGAAGGCGTGGCGACGGGAAAGGACAATTTCGAGCTTTTCGTTGTCTGGCCGGGGGAAGAATGCGCCTCGAGGCAAAATGGAATTGTAACAAGCGGCGGATGAGTGACGAGTGCGGAATTAGGTTAAGTTTTACGAGGATCTTGAAAGATTCGACGCTTGGAACCCAGGTAAATGTAATCCGTGTTTGACGTGTAGAGGGACGAGGGATGAGAGAGAATTGAAGAAGCGTGAGAAGGGAGAGCAGAGTCGGCGGGTGGGAAAGAGCAGAATGCGCACCAAGCAAAGAGATTACCTACCATTCGTACCTACCATGCACCCTGCGTTCTAGGTTAGGTACATTACCTCTGTACCTCCTACCTTTTGGTGCTTGGGTGCTTGGGTGCTTGGGGTGCTTTTGGGGTGCTTGGGGTGCTGAGTGTGGTGCTGAGTGTTAGGTGCTAGCTTAGGGTGCTGGGTTACTGGGTTGCCGGGCTGCTAATCCTGTGTCCCTGCTGCTAGTCCGGCTAGTAGAGCGGAGAGGGAACGCGGGTTTGCAGGGCACCTGCAGCTCCCACTGGCAATTTTGAGTAGTGCGCGCATCAGCACCAATTGGCGCGCACTTTGGGTGGTGGCAGTGGAAAGCCAGTAGGAAGCCAGTGGGAAATCCAGTCAAGCCAGAGTGGCAGAGTGGTGGGCAAAGCGGGAAAAAAGGTGCCATGGATAAGTACAAGTTACATGCTGTCATGTACATCGTACCGTGTTCTTGTGGTGCAGCTGTGCCCCATTTTCTTCCTAGTGCCCTCACTTGTGGCTGTCCACTGACCAGTGACCAGTGTCCAGTGTCCAGTGTCCAATTCCGGGTATGCGGGGCTTGAAGTATTTTGGTGCTAGAGGCTAGAGCCACCAAAGGGACCCCGTCAAAACTCTCTCATTTTGGCCGCCCGTCACATTGGTGACACTGGTGAAGAAAAAAAATTTAATAAAAAAAAAAAAAAAAAACTGCATGACTTGCAACCAGCAAAAGTGGAGTTCATGAGCTCGAAGAGGAATAAAGGAGAGAGAGAGAAGCGGGAAGGAAATGAAGCAAAGAGTCGAGACACAGCCAACCTATTCTGCCTGTGTGTGTAGATGACATAGAAATTGTACCCTTACGCACATTAGCAAGACGGGACTAAGAAAATCAATAAAAGATAACGATAAGAGCATGGGCCATCTCGACACCAAACAATCCTGGGCTTGGCCTTGGACACGAAATGCATATGAAAAAGGAAAAGATCTCGGGAAGAATGGGAAAGTGAGCGCGAGAGGGGAAGAGGGGGGGCGGAGGGGGGGAATTGGGGGTCCAAGTCGCTGAGAAGAGAAAAAAGAAAAGAGATGCCACTCACTTTGGAACGCACTGCATGCTTCTACCTAGCATTCTAGGCAAAGTATTGGGCAATCCTCGACACAAAGACAAGGTAAGCCGGAAAAGGGGTGGATCATAGCGGACCAAGTCGGCCAATGAGAATATAGGAAAATGTAGGCAGGCTTGCGCTCTGTACTCTCCTGCAACCCGTTTCCTTACCAAGGACTTCAGGGTACAGGTAACAGAAAATCGTTTCCAGCTTGCCAGCTTCCATCACCACGGGCTGACAGTCTCGTCATCTCTGGTGAAGCGACCAAGCGGGATTGTCGAGCCGTTCAGCAATATGTGATGTCCGAAGGGAATATTGAACAAGGTCGCCACGATCCCTATTAGACTTGCCATATCGAAAGTGAATGACTTCCTGTGGAGGCTGTGTCTGTGTGTCTGTGTTGATTGTGATGGAATACGTAAAAGTCAAGAAAGCTAGAAGAAATCAAATTTGGTATTATAGGCTGGAAGCGTGAGAAGGCCGGGGAGGGCACAGTTGAGCAGCGCACAAGCTGTCGATGATATCTCCTCGTAGGTACCCTGCAATATGGGGGGAGAAGAATTTATGTGATGACGATAGGGTTTTGCGGAGGTAGCTATGCGTGTGGACAGTCGGGCCGGGGTCATCCCTGATACAGTGTGTGGCAGAATACCTAATATTCCCTAGCTGCAAGTCGAGTGGACCAGGGCCCAGGCCCAGGGGTTGAAAATCTCGAAATTGTTTACGGAATAGAAGCGAGGAGTCACAGGCTGACAGGATGAAGGGATTTTCAGACACGTGGCCGTATTTTACGCCTCTTAAGTAAACGGTTATAAACGGTAGTATATAACCACTCTGCTATCGATATCGCGAGATTTCAACGAGAAGTTCTACTTGAACTGTCCAACTTACAACAGGGCTATTATCGTGAATTCGGGTCCCTAGCCTGTGATGTATGCGCACAAGCTACTCCCCTAGCACATGTTCATATTCCGCCTTCAAGTCGCCATCGAAGCAATCAAACAAAACGACTACTATTACGAACATGTAGAACACCAAAGCGATTTCAAAAGAAGCATGCAGAAGATAGCGGGGCATCCGATCCATCTGAGATAAGCCCTTTCCAAATTGGCGCATCTTGTACCTATTCGAGAGTAGGGATTAGTATTGGCAGTATTGGCAGCCGTCGCGTCGGGAGAGCGAGAGCGGGAGAAAGAGTCCGGTAACATATTCTGTCTCATCTTCCGCCTCCACGCTGTTGAACTATGTATGTAGAAAGACCCTGGCCTTGAGACCTTCAAAAGCTCACAGCTCGGTGTTCTGCTTGGCTGTGTCGTCCCGGACTTGCGGCATTCCTGCTGCAAGATGATCGTGTGATTGATATTGAAAATTTTGTGATTCGCTGATATCTATCGCAGAGCCTCGCTTCAGCGCAGACAAGCATTGCTGGGTTTAGACGTGCTTCTTGACCGCTCTTCCAGCTCTTCACCCGTCTGCATGTGAGAGAGAGAAGCTGTTTGGCTACATCCCCAATATACGGCTTGGACGTTTCGACCAAGATCCGATGCTGGGCTGCTGGGCTGCTGGGTTACAAGGTCACCATGCGAGGCCATGACTTTCGTTGGTTACATTCCAACCCAAAAATGCATGAAATCGTGGCTATGCTCGCGGTCTGATCTCACATACCCAATCATGAGTCCGTTCGGAGTTGGAAGACCTGCGCTCGCGCCAATAGGTTCGAAGCCCATCGGGTGCCGTAGCATTTTCTACTTCGTAGGTTACCATTATTCCTCGGTTACGAACTAGGCAAAAGTAAAAGTTTGTGACAGAAACTCATCCGCTATATGACTTCAGAATGAGGAAGAGCTGAACCAGACAGCCAGAACAGACACCAACCTTAGATAGACAGGTGTTAGCCGACGGTGTCACATATCAATGCCGTCGACTATGTACTTCGTACCAACCTTGACTTGGCCTTGATTCATAACGCTAATGCTATGGTGTCACTCTACGGTTCCGATTGCGACAGGCGCCATAAGCTCGGTAGAACCCTGCTTATGGGGATCGGGAAGCTTGCAGAGATTGTACACACGTTGTTATCGTCCAGCCGGCGACTTGAATTGCACTTTACCTACAAGTTGGCAGACATTTCGCAAGATCCATGTGAGGTACAGTATGTAATTCTACAGACCGAACATCTTCGCAAGCCAGCCGACATACGAGCACTAACGATCGACCCAATTACGCGTCTTCTTCACGACATCACGCTAAAGTGACGATCATGATGAAAACATCGGTTGATAAGGACAGCAAAAATTGCGGGAACTACGATCCACGAAGGATAATAGAAGAGGGCCAACTCCGCGCTGTGCAATGCAGGTTTTCCCCCTTAAGAGTCTTGATTCTTGAGCCAGGACTCTTCTCCCAAGGTAAGTATGAAGAAGAAAAGAAAAAAAGGACAGGAAGACGGGAGGGGAGAAGAGCTTTTTGTGCTCGAAGAAAAGACACGTGAGTGGGGCCCGAATGGGGCCAACTATGCCCTGCGACCTCGGTTGCTATGGGCCTTCTAATTTCCACAGCTTTTCCCTTTCCGGCATGGCTTTGTTGAGAACGAGCTGCTGCCTGGATAAGCAAATCACATGATAGAACCCTCCACTTATTAAGGTACCTTTTAAAGTTGATGGAAGTTATGGATCCGATGAAGCAATACGAATGCGCATCTGTATAAAATAAAATAATGAATTGGAATTTTTATGCTCCGCCATTTTCATTCGAGATGTACCAGCCACAGAGTACATGCTGTATGCATTTAAGTACATCCTATTGAAGTATCCCTCGCATAAAAGTTGGGTCTACATTGCGACGACACTCCTGCGTAGTCCTCATCACATGCCTCCCTTAATTCAGGACTTCACAATCGATTCATTAGCAAAGTCAAGACGGGTTCTTTCCTAACTCCTCTGCATTTTATTATACACCAGCTTGATTACCATTAGCTGTTAGTTATTAAGGGATTGGCTCCGTCCCTATATGGGGCGGGCCTTGTAAGTTTCCAAAAGGGGCGACGATATCTAATTCTAAAGCACAGGTAACGAAGCCTAAGCATGGTATCTGGCTACCCTTCATGGGCTGCATGAGTTGGTCCCAACTGCGGGACATGTCTCGGCTTCGACGAACGTTTCGATTCATGAGAGCTCTTGAGCCACGGTTTCGCAGCAGGGAGAGCCTCTGAACTCTCGGCCTTGATAATATCTGCTGCCTGTTTCCTCGCCGTAATCAGTACTTTCATCATGAACATTCCGGAGCGACTACTATGATATAGGAGATGACGAACCTTTTCGGCAACAGCGTACACCGCAGCTTGTATATGTGCGCCAGGAATCAACGGAATCACCCCCGCGTCTACGACTCTTAGATTCCGCGTACCGTACACTCTCAGCGACGGGTCTACCACCCCACCATGCTCCAGCGGTAGCATAGACGTCGTGCCGCTTGGGTGGAATCCGGATGTAATCTTGGACCGCATAATTCCGTCGAGCGCTGTGTCGTTCCGGGCCTCCGTGATGCCGAACCCAGGTTGCGGTACCGGCATCAACGCAGCCATTGATGTCGTCTGAATAAGACGATCGTTGAAGTCGAGCCCCATCAGGAGCAACTGACAATCCACGGCGTGGGAGCAAAATCGCGGGTCTACGACAGGCGGCGAATTCTCGAAGATGGATGCGGATCTCGCAGACACTGTACCGCGCGAGAACGGCTGCATGCCGCTTACCGCCAGTTGGCCCCAGGATGTCGACATCACCTCGTACGCTGGCGTGTCAATCCGCGCGAGCAGGGATATCAACTCGGCTTGCTGTGCGACGTATCCCGCGCGAAGGGTTGCGTCGTACGATGACGGCAGGTTAGTCGTCTCATTGGTGGCGGCGTCTAGAATTTCTTCCACGCGATCCGTCACCCAGCTTAGAGCAGCAAAGGCGGCAGCGTTCACCATCGGCGCCGTCCACGGCCCTACGAATTTGTCAGCACCCGTATGTAGCTCTGTGTAACTGAGACGACGAACCCGTGCGGTTGGTTAAGTACTCTTGTCTAACGACATCCCGCGTGCTTCCTACGATATCCCACGCAGTAAAGATATCCGGCGCAGTATCTGTAGCCAATGATAAGCATGTGTCAACGTGGGCATTGGTATCACTCACATTCGTAAACAGGCTGCAAGGTCGCATGATCCTGAAAGTTGCTTCCCACCCCGGGGAGGTCAACGGCGACGTCTACTCCCAAACTCCCCAAAAGATCGGCCGGCCCAATCCCAGAGACCTGCAGCAAAACCGGCGAGATAATGGCGCCAGCGGCGAGTATTACCTCCTTTCTACACGAGATTGTAATCTTCTGCGCAGTTGAGTTGGCGGCAAACTATAAGAATATATATGATCAGCAAGGAGACGCCAGTTAATACTTGAGGGGGACATTGATACTTACCTCGACGCCAGTGACGCTCAAACCAGAAGCACCAGGGATATGAGTGGAATTTGGAAAGATTGCGCCGCCGTTATCATGCAAGATACGAGTAACAGTATAACCAGTAATAAGATGCAAATTTTGGCGCTCTAGCACAGGATCGAGATATGCTGTGCGCGCGTCAGCTCGAGATTGGTTCTCGGCTGACATGCTGCTAGGGATCATAGAAGCACCCGTAGCGTTGCCGCTGTTGATATCTTCATTGACAGGTATCCCGAGTTCCCGGATGCCGTCGAGGAAGTTGTCTTTATTATCCATCAGTCAGGACGATCGGGGAGCGAAGGACAGAATGGGCTTACAGGATTGGTTGTAGCAATAATTTGGGAAGCCAACTTGAACTGGGCCTCGTTCGCCATGATTTCCAACACTCGGGTGAAGGAGTATATAAGCCCCTGATCCATTCTTGACGGGGGCAGAATATTTTTCCGACTACAATTCGCGCGTGAGCTCAATTGTCTCAAAGTGAATAGTTCGGTAGGTAGCCAGTGGCTTTTCATACTCACTTTCTCAAAGTACGGCAGGAGATCCGACCACCCCCAACCTGGATTACCCAGTCGCTCCCAAGCGTCGAAGTCGGCAACCGAGCCGCGTGTCCATACAAGACCATTCACTATCGTGCTGCCTCCGACGACCTTTCCCTGGCTGATGATTCTGGTTTTCTGGTCGAGGAATTCTTGCGTGGCCAATTTTACCTTCACCTCGTACCTCCGTGGATCTTCAAATCCTATATTTCCAGGTATTGATACATCCTCAGCGCGATCGTCTCTGGGATTCATCACATAATTAGTAGGGCGGAGGATGGAGAGAAGGGACGACCGCCACCAGCAGGGCTCAGCCATATGCATGACTAGAAATAACTCACAGATCTCCTGCCTCAATTACCAGCACGGACACTACCATTACATGTTAGCTGAGTTTCCATTAATGTGGTTCGTTACTTTGGCTCGTCTCACCCGACGGGTCCTCTGTCAGCCGGTTTGCGACGACGAGGCCACCTATTCCGGCACCGACCACAATATAATCATAGCCAGCTTGGAGCGGCAATTTTCCCTTGGCGTCGGGGATAATATGAGTAGCAGATGTAAGTGAAAGCAACAAGGTAGTAGCAAGTGCGCGCGTAGCAATGGTGAACCTCATCGTGATGCGCCTGAGGACGAGAACAGTGTATAAGGAGCGTAATGAAGCAAAGTCAAGCGAAGGGAACTTAGAAGAAAAATTTTAAAAACGATGGCGAAGTTTTCTATCGGCATATGAAGCAAATTTGACTGTGCGGGATATACTGCGGAATATCCGTTTCGTTGCCCAGGTTCGGTAAACAAACACAGCTTGGTTCATGAGTACAGAGCCCGTTTGCACAGCAACAATTTAACGCTACGCCCAGATTGCACTCGTATATCTGTCTTTTAACGAATTGAGATGATTTTTATTCCTTAGGATTACCTGCTAAGGCATGCTCGTATTTTTACGGCTAACATCTACACCACCGCTTTGCCCCTTTTAAGTTGAAGGCGCAAAAGGGATTTCATCTCATTATCCACCACAACGCAATCCTCACCGAACCTGTTTATAATCCAAGCCCCAAAACGGCAGCTCATAATAATTAGCAGTGCAGTTAATTTAAAAACTGTGTTCCAATATCAAATATGTTATCATGATTGAGACATAGTCCAGCAAGTTCATACAAGCGAAGGCTTAAGTTTACTCATCAACGGAACCTTTACTTCCAGTCTTCTGGGTTTTGTTGCCTGGGTGCCTAAACGATATGTCAAAATAAGAAAAAGCGACCGACCCCTACGTGTATAGCACATGTATTTTATGGTATTATTGTCAAAAGAACTTGGAGATATGAATAGGCGTACTCCCGAAGCCGTATAGACCGGACAGGAGTTAGCATAAAAGGGCTGTCCAAATCGTCAAGCATCGCTATGCATGTTTCGGAGTCTGATTTACATATTCTGAATAAGAGGATCTTTTATTTATCAGATAGATTATATGTACACTAGTATTGCTCTGAACTCTGTGACCATTTAAGGATGTTTACAGGCGTCGATCTGCCCTAGTAGCATGCATTTTGCACGGAATATTCATTTTGGAAGGTCCATTTCCGCTTATTTCTCATCCGCTCACATGCTCACCTACTGATTGCATAATAGGTAGTCAAGAATACGCCTTGGGATGATCCAGACTCCTGAATATTGCTTAAGATATCTCAGAGCAACAGTCCGAACAGCCTTTTGACGTAGTTCATCTGAAAAGCAGGAGATAATATCCCCCTTAAAATTTCAAGCAATTTGCAAACTGTCGTTAATAAACTCAACATATTTCAACGGCATGTCAATCAGTGCTAATAGAGGCCCCGACGGCGTGTCGATTCGCGTGTAGTACACCCAACTACCCAAAACCTCAACGACAATAGGCTAGGTAGTTCCAAGACAGATCGGACGTAATACTGCAAATCACAAGGTACCAGCAGAATTTCACAATATTCTGCCGAGCTAAATAATCGTGAGCACGAACAGACCACCTGATGTTTTAAACCTGGGGTCCGAGACTCATACCCGAGACTTCATGGTCGCCTGTGTTGCCTAGATGAATTAAATATGGATTCTTCGAGTAATACTGTGATATATTGGTAACAGAATTGATTTACATTTCGTCTTCGACAGTATGGTGTTAACTGTCCAAATAATTGACAGGGCGCGGGTAATACTCTGTAAGACTGGTTGGACTTGACCCCTATTTGGTCTCCAACACAATACATCAGGTACATAGTCCTAATCGCTCGCCCTTACCATCGTCCGCTCGTTTAAGTTTACTCGCTATAATTTGGAAAGGGATATCATGACCTTTGTCGCACTATGGATAATGTGCTTATTTAAAATGATGCCATACCTTGCCTTGCGTATGTGCACTTCTGTTAGGTATTGTGCAGGAGCATTTCATGGAGGGATCTAATTCATATGGATAAGGAATTTCATCGCGACGGACAGACTCCACGATAGTCTCGGGCCGAAGAACCTAGATCTTCATTGAGGAGTAATGCATGGATGTAGTATGGATTCGACATTGGGCTCGTGTTCAAATGGCAACTGAATCAACATGCGCAAGTATTGGAGGTGACCTGGAGACATAAGGTTGAAGGTATATATAAGTGTTTTCTAAAACTGGAGGCAAATGCACCCAGGCTTACTACGTGTAAGTTGCTCCGTAGCAATGCGTTGGCATCTCACGAGACCTGCAATTAGGTACACAGCGGGCTTCCGAATTAAGAGGGCGGCAATGCTTCCTCCTCGGTCATTTGATCGCTTCGAAGGCCTGGAAGCAATACGGGATTGCCAGCGACAGGCGTCTGGATGATTCTGTTCGTCCCCGCGGCAGTACAGGTAATAGGGGGGATGTTGAGGCCTCACCCCCACCAACAAATCCTCAACGGTTAGAACCGCTTAATGAGAGAGTAGATCTGACCTGACATGTCCTAGGTGAATACTGAAATTGCCGGAATGAACTTGGGGTTTGAACAACCGATTCGAGGTACGAGCGGCAGACCAGACAGGCAATCCGGCCGGGTTCTGCGGTGTCACTTGGAGAGGAAAAGCTCTTCAATTTTTGATGTCACAGCTAGTGGAGTGTTGGGGCAAGTGAACAGGGGCGAGAGCCGATAACGGTGTAACCTACTATGTGCCACCGGGAATGCTTAAAGATACGGGGGTTTCAACGGTTAAAACAATTAAAATTCGGACCGTGGCGTTAGGCATTAGGAATTGCGGCATTGCGTTCGTCACAGCGTTGTTAGCGTTTCTCTTATCGGCTGTTATCGTTGCCTGAGTCACTGGAATTTGTATATATTAGTGAAATGGGTTCCCACCGAACCGCAAACGCTCTCTACGACAACTCCCCTCAGCCTCAGCTTGGAAGGAAATTTGGTATGCGGTGGTAGTGTGATCAATCGCGTACTACTCGACTTCCAAAATGCTCCGTGCGCTATGACAATGCGATTCACGGCCTGGAACAGGGCGAATTCGAACTTGAATGTGAGTGAGGTCGCCCTGCGCCGTGTACCCGGCATTTGATTGATGAAGAGCGACGAGCAACAAACCCTCCGACCATATCCTTAACCCCAGCAGTATGTATAAACTGGCTAATAACGAATAGGCGCTATTGGTCAAGGACTTCAATAGGATCAATGGCTCAAGTGCATTGTCATGGCGGACCGCGCGGAGCACCCCAAATGGCGGTCGGTACTCGATAACGCGTACTTCTCCTTATACTTCTATATCTAAATCACAAAAGCAAAAGAAGACTCTTGACCGGGTAAGAAATGTATTTCCTGAATACCATTGACCCATTCTAACTCTCCTACGTAAGGACTTCTTCGTCTCTGTGCTCGAAACCTCGGTCACAAAGCGAGATGCTAAGGCCTACATGAATAAATTTGTACCGCTGCTGGAGAAGAAAGGCGCAACCGACTTCAAAAAGCGCTCAGCTCAGATTCGTCCAACCGAGGGCAAAAACTCCGTCGAAGCGGGAGCCGTGGTAGACGCTGCCGTTGCGGAAAAGGAGGTCGTCCCTGAACTCAAACCGGAAGATGTCGCTATCCAAGTACCCCTGTATGTTGCTTTGGTTAAAATTCGTGCTCCTCAGGAGGTCAGCGATGCTACTCTCGAAGGTGTGGGCAAGACGATGGGTCAACTTCGGAAGCTCGGATTGATCTGCATTGTCGTGGTTGACTGCGGTGTCGCTGGAAAAGACGAGGCTACTGATCGACAAACAGCCACTGTACAAGCTAACCGCATCGCTATGGCAATAGATAGCTATGATGCCCCTGGAGCACGTGTTATAGATTCTCCCATTGCTATCAAGAACTCTGTCGACACGCCTGCCTCACCCTTTACTTCATGTGGTCTATTCGTCGGCAACTCCAACGATTTGATGGCCGCATTACAAGAGGAAGTGATACCCATCATTACCACGTTCGGATATACAGCGGATGATTGTGCGGTCAAGCCGGTCAATGCCAATGATGCCATCTTGGCTCTCACGAGACAGCTGTCCGGTCTCCAGTTCCTAGGTCAATCGGCCGAGGATTCGCAGATAACGCAGCTAGCCAGATCTGCTGAAGTATATCGTCTTGTCATCTTGGATCCTCTTGGAGGAATTCCCGCCAAAAATCGAGCTACGGGGAGATACCTATTTCTGAATCTGGAGCAAGAATTTCCGGAGGTTCGGAATGATTTGACCACGCCAACGTCGTGGAATCCGGATGGCCCTAGTCCGCATAATCTACAGCACTTGGAAAATGCCGAATTAGCAAAGAATGTGCTGTCCCTGCTGCCTCCGACGTCTTCTGCAGTCATCACAACACCACAAGAAGTCGCAAACGAGCAAGCCCCAGAGGACAACGGAATTGACTGGGCCCTCGTAAGTACGAGACGAGGACAGAACCCGCTTATACACAGCCTCTTGACGGACAAACCCGTTCAATCTTCATCATTACCTTCGGAACGCTTTAGACACATCACATCCCCGACTGGTACAGCCCAGATCGGTTCCTTGACCACTTTGGCGAAACGCGGGATGCCCTTAACCATATTCCCGGACCCTCGGGTCACTCCATGGAAACCACCACAGCCGGGACAGAAGGGCCTGAACCTGACAGATCCATGCATAGATCTGCCTAGACTTGTGAATTTGATCGAGGATTCCTTTGGCAGAAAGTTAGACGTCGACGATTATTTGAAGAGAATCCACGGCAACCTAGCCGGGATAATCATCGCAGGGGAGTACGAAGGTGGCGCACTGTTGACTTGGGAGAAGCCGCACGGTCTCAATGGTTCCGAAACAGAAATGTCGAGCCGTCTCGTGCCTTACCTGGACAAATTCGCGGTCCTCCGCAAGAGTCAGGGTGCCGGAGGGGTTGCAGATATTGTCTTCAACGCCATGGTGCGGGACTGTTTCCCTTACGGGGTCTGCTGGAGAAGCAGGAAGAACAACCCCGTCAATAAATGGTACTTTGAACGGTCGAGGGGCTCGCTGAAGTTGAAAGACATGAACTGGACCATGTTCTGGACGACCCCGGATCTGGCCTCGGACGAGCAGAAGTTTCGGGATTACGAAAGCGTATGTCGGGGGATCGAACCGTCGTGGGCGGACCAGAAGCACATTGTTGATTAGAAGTGGCTGGGTACGGCGAACATAAAAACCTGAAACGGCGTTCTTCACGGCGTTCACTTAGAATTTGATGAGAATTGTTTGATTTACCTACTGCGAGACGTGGTCATATGTAGAGGCCTAACAGATATGGTCTACTATTCCAATCAAGTATCTTCAGACTACGGCAGCCTCGATATTCTTGTCCTATTAGCTATAGTCTCATAAGTTGGTTGGACCGTGATGGTTGGGCTGGACTTTTAAAATAGAATAAATTGAAGAGTTCTTCGCCTCGTCCTTTTTGCCGCTCACAAGTGTCATCCATGCCTGATTTTATTTTCATAAATTGGGCCGTGAAGGCTCTTACCCCCTAAATGACGACAAGCGGGAATCCGAGTACCTAGTGCCTGTTTTGGGTCGCGGGGCAGCAAGGCGGTCAGGTTTGTGAAAACCCCACCAACGTGGTTGGCATGAATTTATGGTGGGGAGAAAGAATGGACTTTGAAAGGGGGTATAGGCATAATTGGAGGGTGATCCTATCGTCAGCGCTACTAGATGGAGCCAGCCTGCGTCTTGGTGTGAATACTTGGCTGCCAAAAGAAAATCATAATAGAATAATAGGACGGATGTGACTTCGGAAAAAAGGGAAACTGGAGAAAAAGTGCCGATTGCTATTTAAATTACTTTGTACTCTAAGTCAACTCGAATAAAACGAGTAATTGCTCGAGTATCCAAGGGTCAAGCGTTTCTGGTGGGAGTATCTGCCAGGTGAAGCGAGGCTGGTGTGGCGCTAAGGGAGCCTTACCACTGGCAAGAGAACTAAGATGGAAATGTCGAGAACTTTCATGAAAACTACGACCCACCCCAGGGGCGTGCGGCAAGTGAGGGGTCATAAGAAACGCTAAGGTCTGTGATCTCCCACTTCGCATTTTCGGGCAGCTTTTTTTGTGAGAATCTTTTTCTTTTGCGGCAAACGACATTCCAACCAAAACAACTCCGGATTTCGTCTTTACGTTTCTACGTCTCGACTACACCTAAACCGTAGATAAAACAAATTCTCGTCTCGTCGATATCTCCCTTTCGATCCAGACTCCTATTTGATCCGCCACAAGGTAACGGCTCGCGACGTTCCTTGACTTCTTCCCCCGCAGTCAAATATCACTTTTATTTGTTTACCCTCATACGTATCCCACCAAGATGAGTGTAGTCGGTAGGTTTTCGACTTTGGAGAAAGCTGGCTTTCCGGTCATACATGACAATCGCTAATCCTTGATCCGTGCAGGTGTCGATTTCGGTACGCTGAACACTGTTATCGCAGTCGCCAGAAATCGGGGTGTCGATGTCGTACGTACCATTCCAATACACTCTTTCCTTCCCACCCGCCTAGCAATGACTAAGACTAACGACGACCGCCTACGCAGATTACAAATGAAGTCTCAAACCGAGCGACGCCGTAAGTTGGACACGTCGGATCCCACGTTTGTGCATCGCGAACTAACGTAATCGATTTCATAGTTCCCTAGTTGGGTTTGGGCCTAAATCCCGATACCTTGGCGAACCCGCGAAGACCCAAGAGATCTCCAACCTCAAGAACACAGTCAGCTCTTTGAAGCGCCTGGCTGGTCGATCCATCACAGACCCTGATGTTCAGATCGAGCAACAATATGTCTCCGCACCCCTCGTAGACGTTAACGGCCAGGTCGGCGCCGAGGTGTCGTACTTGGGCAAGAAGGAAAAGTTCTCGGCTACCCAATTGACGGCCATGTTTTTGAGCAAGGTTAAGCAGACAACCCAGAACGAACTGAAGTTGCCTGTATCCGACCTTGTCATAAGCGTGCCTGCGTGGTTTACGGATGTCCAGCGAAGGAGCCTTCTCGACGCTGCCGATATTGCTGGCCTAAAGCTTCTTCGCGTTATGAACGACACCACTGCTGCGGCTCTTGGCTATGGTATCACAAAGCTGGACCTACCTTCAGCCGAGGAAAAGCCTCGTCGGGTGGCATTTATCGATATTGGCCATGCCGACTATTCCTGCTCCATTGTTGAGTTCAAAAAAGGCGAACTGAGCGTCAAGTCTACAGCCTACGACCGACACTTCGGTGGCCGAGACTTCAACTTGGCTTTAGTCAACCATTTCGGAAAGGAGTTCAAGGGCAAGTACAAGATCGATATCACAACTAACCCCAAGGCCATGGTCCGTGTCGAGGCCGCTGCCGAGAAGCTGAAGAAGATTTTATCTGCCAACCAGCAAGCACCCATAAACATCGAGTCGCTCATGAACGATATCGACGTAACAGCTATGATCACGCGACAGGAATTCGAAGCTCTCGTGGAGCCGTTGCTTAACAGAGCTACGGTGCCCTTGGAGCAGGCTCTCGCTGAAGCCAAGCTTACCAAGGATGACATTGACGTGGTCGAGCTGGTTGGTGGTTGCACGCGTGTTCCTGCTCTCAAGGAGCGAATCCAGACATACTTCGGAAAGCAGCTCTCATTCACGCTCAACCAGGACGAGGCGGTTGCTCGAGGATGTGCTTTCAGCTGCGCTATCCTGTCTCCCGTCTTCAAGGTCCGTGATTTTGCGGTCCAGGATATTGTCAACTACCCCATTGAATTTTCGTGGGAGAAGGACGTCGATATCCCTGATGAGGATACAAGCCTTACAGTCTTCAACAGGGGCAACGTCCTTCCTTCGACGAAGATCCTTACTTTCTACCGCAAGCAAGCTTTCGACCTTGAAGCTAGATATGCCAAGCCCGAAGATTTACCCGGCAAGATTTCGCCTTTCATCGGCCGATTTTCTGTTAAGGGTGTCAAGGCCGACCCCAAGACCGAATTCATGATCTGCAAGCTAAAGGCCAGGGTTAACATCCACGGCGTCTTGAACGTGGAGAGTGGTTACTACGTCGAGGATCAGGAAGTTGAGGAAGAGATCAAGGATGAGAAAGAAGGAGACAAGAAAGATCCGGATGTAAGTGCCAACCCTTGATATCTTGGACCGTTTCTCGCGGTCAGCGTAGACTACACATGTAGATTTACCCGACCTTGGGAACGAGACAGGATCATAAGGGACACTGATAGCTAACTGAGGATATAGGCTATGGACACAGATGAGAAGAAGGACGGCGACAAGCCTAAGACCCGGAAGGTCAAGAAGCAAGTCCGTAAGGGCGACCTCCCCATCGTTGCTGGCACAACGTCCTTGGACGGAAGCACCAAGGACTCCCTCACCGAGAAGGAGGCGGCAATGCTTATGGAGGACAAGCTCGTTGCCGACACGGAAGAGAAGAAGAACGAGTTGGAGACATACATCTACGACTTGCGTAACAAGTTGGATGACCAGTATGCCGACTTTGCTAGCGACGAAGAGAAGGACAAGCTTCGGTCAAGACTCACTGAGAGTGAGGTAGGCTTTCCCTTTTCCGACCCAACTCAGTCTTTGAACATTGGAAACTAACGGGACTTAGGACTGGTTATACGAAGATGGTGAGGATGCTACCAAGGCAGTCTACATCGCTAAGATGGACGAGCTCCGGGCTCTGGCCGGTCCTATCACGCAACGATACTTCGACAAGATAGAAGCAGACCGCCAGGCCGTGCAAGCCAAGCTTGACGCCGAGGCTGCCGCCAAGAAGGCCGCCGCGGAGGAGGCTCGCAAGGCAGCTGAGGCTGAGAAGAACGAAGCTAGCAAAGACGAAGAGATGACCGATGCGGAGGCTGTGAAACCCGAGATCGAGGAGCCTCAGTCATAGAATGTTTCCGAAGCCTCTCCACCGAAACGCAGGTGTAAGTAGGGGTATGCTTGCAATTCCCTACGGATGCTGCAGTTTCTCGACGGGTGGATGATGACCTTATACCGCGCAATGTTGCCCATGACGAGGATGGAAAAAAAGGGACATGGTAATGGCTGCATGGTAGGAAGGGATGGATGGTGTGACGGGTTAACTGAACCAGGCATCGTTCGAGGGGGGGTTCTTTCATCGTTCATCCATTTCTACGGTGTTTTTGTGATGAATAGAGATTCCTTTTTCAAGGCGGTCAGAAAGGAAATGGCTTCTTTTAGTACGCAGAATTCAGATAGAACAGACGATGCAGGTTACTCGATGCAATATCTACTCTCCTGTAATTTCTGTGCGAGTCTTGCCTGTTCTTGACTCTTGATGATTGCTTGCAGGGTGGTGGAGTGGGAGGTGTAGCAGGAGGTGTAGTGTCTTGTTTAGGTGAGTTACTCATAGCTCGCTTCATCAATCAAGGTATACCGAAGTAATGGTGAGAGTGAATGACCTAGGATCTACAGTGCTTTAAAACTATGAAGCGAAATATCTCAGACTTGTCATGAGAAGCAGATAATGAGTGACCTCGAGTTTGAGTACGGAATATAGCTGAATCGAATGAAGTTGAGTTAAAAGCACCCAAGAAGCATCCTTCATACACAACTTATAAGAACTGAATTCTCAATCATGAGATATATCAAGAAGTTCCAACTCAGTTCTTGCCATCGCACCAAGCTCCGATCCCCAGCAGGTCCACGGCAAGTCTATCGTCTGCCCCATCTTGTTGGCCGCTCTCCTTCGGATCACGATGGTTGGTCTGTCGTTTCAAGCGTTGGCTTAGTATTTTTTTCTCATGATGTATTGAGTCTCGGAGTAAAATACCTTTGCTTCGCCGCCTTGCTTCTTTGCCCCTTTCGAAGAGCTGATGTGTATGGTAGGCTTTCCTGGAAGACCGCCTGTCGCAGTGTCGCCGCCGGCAAGCTGGGTGTTTCCGGAGGTTGCTTTGCTATAGTATCATAATCAGGCTATCTCCAATTTATTACTGTTATATCCTGTGACTTACTTTGAGTCCATCTTGATATGATGTTGAAACTCGCAGAAGGGATGCTTTTCGATCCATCCTTGGACTCATCGCGAGGGATCGCGCCCTTTATATACTCAGTTTATAATCGAGTCTACGATTATACCATACGATCGTGACTGCGATCATGTCAAATAATCGTACTTACGGTTATGTTGTTTATTGGAAATGGACTGGTTTCACAGGGATGAGAGGGTACCGGTACTTTTTTCTCGCCTCGATATCTCATACAACCAACACAAGGCACAGGTACGCGCTCCCACATAATCGCCAGCTCGATCAAATGGGGCATACTGCCAATTACATGAACGCTTTCCACCTACATATATACCCGATTGAAAGTGACTTCCCCAATAAGTCTCATCCTCGCTCCTTTCCAGCGTATGTACCAGTTCAAACCAATCAGTCAAACCCCCTTTAATTGAATTGTATTAAACCAAACCAATTATTTGAAAATATTTAATTAACTGAAGTTATTTGCAAATTGGTTTAATTATTAATCAATAAGTGGGTCCGGAATCAGACTTATGATATTCTATATTTTATATTAAATATCCATATACCTAAGTACCTTCCTAACTAAGTAATTAGTGGACCATTCTATTTTTCTGACTAATTGCCCCACCAATTTGGAATAGATTTTAATTGATTCGGGTCATTAGCTAAAATTCTTTGACTGGGGCAGTCGAACCAAACCAGTAACTAATCAAACTAAATTTACGACTGAACTGGTCCATACGCTGCTCCTTTCTCACATTCTTGCATCACCAGGACTACCTATAACTAGCGAGACTTCGAGTTCCTGAATGCCAACCCCACCCCCACTCCCGCCCCTGGGTGAAAACCGTACCTAAGGTACCTAGGTATCGGTTAGGTCAATCAGGCCCTGAAGTCAACTGTCATCTACTACATAAGACTGCACCTGTCATCGAATTGCTGGGTACCTTCAACAGCCCGTTAATTTCCACACATAAGGTGGAGCTATAATCTTTAACCACTGATACTATTCACGAGCACCTACCTATTCTAACCAGCGGGCTGATTGGAAAAACTAACCTAACATGGCGTTTAAATCATGGTACTGCGTAAGTACTCCCGAATCAACAGACATCTAATTTAATCGTCTCATTCATAGCATGTATAGTGCCGCTGTAACAATGGGCCACTGCTCATATCTGGTCACCAATGGTGCGCCGTCTGTGGCCATGGTATGTGTATTGGATGCGATAAATGGCCCGAGCATAGTGAACAACATATACCAGCAGACGGGTATAGCGAGCAAGATATACCATCAGACACGTATGGCGAACAAGATATACCAACGGACAGGTATAGTGAAGATGCTGCTGATCGATGGACCACTATGGATGCGGATGCATCGTATCCCCCCGGGTCCCCTACTTACCTTCAGCCGTATGGAAAGGCTGGGATACCTAGGATAACTACTACTAGCGATGATCACTTGCGGGACTCTAATATTTCATCTAGCCTGGGTAGTTCAAGAGATTTCTCCCACCCGAGTGCCCCTTCCTCCCAAGTTATCGCTGAGGCGATAGAAGATAGGCAGGCAACGAAGGGATCTGGATTCAGTGCAGAAGCTCTCATGACCCCCATTAAACATGAGTTGAAAATCGCTCCACAACTCCCGCCACCTCTCGATGGTAATTCGCGAGACGCTACGACTGGATCTGGAAACGAGGATATTGAGCAACCTAGCGAGAAATCTGGCGAAATTGCGTTTGAGCTGCACAGTTTTAGGGCAACCATGCTCTCTCGGTGGTTGGAATCTTTGCAAGATGACCCTAATTATGCGATAATCGCCCAAGCTTGCGAAAATATTTTACAGAACCAACCGACGGATGGAGATGAGACATCGCAAATAGCCCGAGCACCATCTGGTTCCACCCCGAACTCTCAATCTACCAAGGCACGATCGAAGAGGAAAGCTTCAGATATAAATGGCGACAACGACGACAGTTCTGTAGCTCTATCTACTGCGACCGAGGCACCCTCAAAGAAGAGGCGAAGGAAGTCCAAGTTTGCCTGCCACTTTTACAAGATGAACCAGCATCTATATGTGGTTTGCGGAAATAATGGCTACGGCACAATCTCTCATTTGGCTGAGCATTTACGCAAGGAACACGGTCTGAATGAACGCTCTTGCCGTGTATGCTGGATGTCATTTAGCGACCCTGAAGCTCTGGCAGCCCATAACAGGGGTACTGGCAGCATGGTTTGCCGGGCAACTGGAGGGACACCCATATGCGAACTGCGTATTCCAAAAACACGCATTGGGGACTATGATAGGTGGTTTTGGATCTGGAAGGCACTTTTTCCACGGTTTCAGAAGCCCGAATCGCCGTATTGGGAGTCATTGAACTCGGTGGAGCAGTACTATACAGGATTGAGACAATCGCTATTAGCTCAACTTATGCAAACCCATTCCCCTCGGGTTGTCGAAGAAGTCATGAATTCCTTCACGAGATATCATGAAAATTGGATAACCAATCCCCCAGAGCCCCGCCTATTCATACCAATGCCTATGCCGGCAGAGACTGCCAGTAGCGGTGCCATCAATGGACAAATGGTGGTAAACACATATCAACCAAGCGATGCTGTACGCAGTCAAGTACAAGCTGGCGCACCCAATCATTTCCGAACAGATGCTTATGACCCGACATTATCGTCTGAAGCAATATCAAACCATGCCCATTTCGATATCAGGCCCCAGCAGTCAGTTGAAAGGGACCCAGTAGCTAGCCCAAAGAGCAACACTGACCCTACTGACTTCGAAGAGCACATGAGTTTTGCGGAGCTGTTTCCTGCAATCGAGCCCTTTGGCTATTAATAATGATATAGATTTTGGCATGTCTCCAAATGATGGAAGTCGGACTCGAGACTTAGCTACACCGCTGCGTATACAGGATTTGACGACATAGGTTCCAAATAAACAATTAAGCCTTTCCGTTCTACTTAGATCATCGCTGTCCCCATTTTTGTTCCATTCTAAGAATGAGACAAAAGCGGAACCTGGCAAGGATGTAAACGCGCCTAACTAAAGAGTACTATTGGTAATTGCAATGGTCGGAGTATATCAGGGAGAACTTCTTAGTCTATTTGTTCCCCTGGAGCGGTATGAGGTCAGGTGAGGAACAACAGACCATTGCCGGTAACCAATGATACTAGAATGATGCTCGGTAACTCTGCTCGCGAAGTGAATACTCCGGAGGGCTTCGACTCGTAAAGCCCCATACGCGGATTTCATTGTTGCCCCATTGGAGCGGGAGCAGATAGGTATCTTCCTCGCCCGGACACTGGGGTGGCATGCTGAACTACCTAATTACAGCACTGCATAATGTAGCAATAGGCATTTGGACTACCTCATCGAACGAGACAGCGCCCAATCCACGGCCATAACGCCGGCATTGTTGACCAGCACGTCGACTTGGGGTACATCATCCCAGCCGTTGCAACACCTTGTCGGCGACAGCGCGAACCGCGGCCAGCGAGACCAAGTCAAGCTCGAGTGTGCGCACCTTGGCTCCGGCGGCCGAGGATGCGCAGCGCCATGCCGGCGACGAAGTAGGCTCCCATACCGCCGGGAGAGACGCCCGTGGCGAGGACGACTTTGCCCTTGATTTGCGGCGACTCGTATAGAACTGCGAGGTCGCTGGCGGATCGGGGGTTGGTGTTCATGGTTGCAACTAGGTGATGAGATAGACTACGGAGATGCTAAGAGAGGGGGAAAGTATCCAAGTCCATTCTTGGTCTAATAACTCTAATTATATAGACGTTTTGGAAACACAGAATATCGGCGTCGGTTTTGAGACTCGAGTTCCTGCTGAAAAATCAGGGGTCAGCGGTCAGCGGCCATTTTCGCCGTTGGAAGCCAGCGAATCAAATCTCAGTGCGCTTCCTAATACAGCAATCGAGCGGGGTTCTCCTTGGTGTCTCCCTCCCCAACTACCTCCGACTGATACGTAGGTATTCATCGTCATCATGTAATTACATCTAACGGAGTGTGTTAGAAAATATGTTATGGGAAGCCGTATAAGAAAAGAGTTTCTTGCGTCATTGTGGCTACTTCTATTGAGTTGTCTTATATATGTAGCTTTGATAAGATAAGGGCCTCTGCAGATTACCGGTCGTTTGGCCCCTTATCCGTATGTCCGATACTGATTTTCGGCGTTTAGATTATGTCCTAGCTGACGACTGTATTATACTACACGAAGTATTAGGTAAGATGTTAAGGATGCTGATCACTAACATACAAAAGCATTGCTGTGAATTGACGTTCATAGACAGCCAAGCAGTATTCGAATTGAATCGATATCGATAACTTAATCGCGCTGCTATACGCTATAGCTCTTCTCGACCTTATCAATATCTGCGCCTATCGGTCCGATGGTCGACTTCGAAACTAAAACTTGGTGAGAGGGCCAATAACAGCAGTCTATCCGAAAGTGGAGCTGCTCCATCTTCAAGATGATGTCGTCCCATGTCCCGCTCTTGCTTCATTCCTAGTCTCGTGGTTTAGCTCTAGCATCTACATTACTACAGTAGAAGTCATACTTATTTATCTTCGATACATTAAGGGCTCATTCATCAAGTCAGTCTTACACGATGGCAGAGAAAGTCCTTCGTCGTCGTGATCAAGCCGCCGGCTCTGGACTTCGAGCGATCCTCTCTGTCCAAAGCGGGGATGCGGCGCCAATTCCGATTCCCGGCCCGCCGGAAGATGTAAGAGCGAACTCACCATGACTTACCGCGGGGTCGAATGGCTGATTGAAACCTGGTGCAGGCGGACGCCGTAAAGGCCAGCTGCGACTCGTTCGTGCTCGAGACCTTCACGGTCGAGGACGCGTGGGAGCTCGGCCACCTCCTCTACGCCCGGCTCCTGCCCTTCTCGCCCGAGAAGCCGACGCTGATCTCCATCTCGCTGGCCAACAGCGGCCAGGTGCTGTTCCAGTGCGCCGTGGGCTCCGGCACCATGCCGGACAACGAGCTGTGGGTGCAGCGGAAGCGGAACACCGTGCTGAGGTTCGGCTCCAGCACCTGGCTCCAGCACTGCAAGTATGCCGGCGACGAAGAGGCGTTCCGGGCCAAGTTCGGAATGAGCCAGGAGCAGGCGGCGAAGTATGCCATCCACGGCGGTGCTGTTCCTAGTGAGTAGATCCCTTTTGGCCACAAGTAGGAAAGAGCTCTCGTGTCTGAAGGATCACTAATGTTTATTATTCAGTCCGGGTAAAGGGGGTTGAGGGTATCGTGGCTGTTGTTATAGTCTCTGGACTGAAACAGCACGAGGATCATGGTGTTATTGTTGACGTAATCAAGCACAACTGGGAATAAGTTACTCTAGGAGGTAGTTACAGCTTGAGAGCTTGAGATGAAAAGTGTGCGGCCAAATTCATCAACCATGGTTTCGTCGGGTACTTTAAAGAACGCCTTGTCTGAAAAGGGAGGGCGAGCAGGGAAAATTGCGCGTAAATGTGTTAAGTGTACCTAGATTACCCTACAAAGATTGTGCGAAATGAAATTGGTGCGCGCGCCCAGGACGATCATGCTTCTTTACAAATCAGCGTCACCCGATCTGCATCCCTCAGCCTTACTAGCATTTCCAGGTCAACGTCGTTAAGGCAGTGGTCAACCCTCTCACGCACCGAATCGTCCTTCTCCCCTTCCCCTTTCTTTACCAGTATGCGATGTGTCTGAAATAGGTAGGCTAACGCAGCGACTGCCTCAACCTCGGCGAACTTCTTCCCAGGGCAGATCTGCGGACCTTCACCCCATGGAAAGAAGATGTGCTTGCTTGGCATAAGTAGCTGTTCGTTGGCTATCTCATCGGGAGCGTTTGCGGGTGCAGGATTCGAGATCCAACGGGAGGGCTGCCAATCGGTCGCATTGGTCCAGTATTGTGGGTGCACTTGCATAGCCCGTAAATTAGCGGTTAGGTTTGTCCCCTCCGGAATATGAAGCGTTTGCTTGCCAACCACAAGGGACTGTGTGCCGTTGGAGGTAATGGATGGCAGTGCTGGCACGGGCGGGTAAAGGCGTAGAATTTCGTACAAGACGGCCCGGCAGCGCTTCAGCTGTGGGTAGAGATCCTTGTAGGCCAACAACTCGACGGGGCGACCGTTGGTGGCAAACGCAATCTCGTCCGCCAGCCAATCCTGCACATCTGGATGGGCCGCTAGGAGCAACATGCCGAACGCCAACGTGTTGGCTGTAGTATCGTGGCCTGCGAAATTGATAACAAAAAGGTTGCCAAATATCTCGTCCACAGAGAGTCCCTTTTTGGCACCTTTCGAGTCTGATGCAACGGCGGTATCAAGGTGATGCATGTTGGCGGCGCGTACGAAAGAAGCCATAATACCACCAGAGCCGGGCTGCCCTTGGTTGAGCGCGTTGGTTTCGTCATCAAGCATCTTCACCATGTGCCGCTTGAAAGAGATTCCAGCGTTGCCAATTCTGGCCCAATTTCCGGGCATCATACGGAGAACGCGGAAAGGAACTAACATTAATAGAATGATGTTATCAAGGACTGTCTGAAGTGAGTCACGATAGCTTCCTATTTCGTCAATGACGGGCTCGGCAGAGCCACGAAAGTCGTATGATTTTTGGAAGCCAGCGGCTGCGAGCACGTTGAGGGAGAGTGTCCTTGTGTCCTTCTGGTAGCTCGGGATTCCAGCTGTGGATGCACGAGTCCATGAATGGACCATGCCCTTAGCTTGACGAACGGACTCATCCCAAACGAATTTCATGATTGTTTCGTTAAAGGGCGTGGCCATCACTTTACGATGACGAGGCCAATCATCCCACTTGGCTGTCGAGATGCAAGGACCGTAGAGCTCCAAAAGTTCTAAGACAGATTAGCTTTGCTCTTTGCTTCCATCCATTGGGGAAAAACCAACCAAGCTCTTTGGTAGGCCGTTGAAAGTCGCCGCGTCGGGTCACTATGTCGCCTATAGTGTCCGGGTCTGCGAAATGTAGGTTGATGGCCACAGGCGATACGAGGGCCCAAGCTGGACCCAACTGTTCGTGAGCCGTTGCTCGTTCGGCAAAGTACCATCCTCGGCGGGAGAAGCGCACAAAGCGCGGATAGGAAGACCAAGCGAACGGAAGCCAATCCAGTACTCTCCAGACATGGGGTTGTAGAATAATCCAGAAGACGTTATTTGAATCGATTGGAAGGCGTACGACGGGCACGTTGAGACACCGAGCCTTGCGTACATTAGCCTCCAGACAAGCAATGCTCCAAGCAGTGTAAACCACAGCACAGCCTAGCAGAACTTGGGCGATCATGGTCGGAAGACTGAATGGTGGTTCTGCCTCAAGACTCTAAGACTACTTAGTTTTGGTTTGGAGAAAGTTGTGTTCGAGAGGTTTTGAGTTGCGTTGGGTAGGATGAGAGGGCGAGAGGGTGAGAGGGCGCAGCTTTCAAAGGCCCGTTGCATCCCTATCATGTTGTGTAACCCAACGTGTATTACCAACAACACGGTAACGCTAGAGAAATCCTAGGTTAGATACCTCTTAGACACCTGGCCCGGCAAATCGGCACTTATGTCCAGATGCTATTAACAATTGCTATTCAATAACCATGATAACCTCAATATTCATAGCTTCAGCCATTATAGTGGTGTATTATGCTCTGAATCGGTACCTTGGTTTCCCACACAGCCCTAATGAACCCACCCTGATACCTTCCAATATCCCGTTCGTTGGCCATCTTGTCGGTATGATCCGTCATGGGTCGGGGTATTATGGAAAAATCACATTGGTCTCATAATAATTGGATTGGGGTTTGAGGTAGAAAGCTGACGCCGTCTCAGGCAAAAGTACACTGACATTAAGACTTACCAACCTATACGCTCGGTGTACCTCGAAGCATGGTCTTATAGGGCTCCGCCCAGAAACGCTGAAAGCCATGCATGATACTCTCGCACCTGGTAGCCACCTTCAAGCAATTACACAAATAATGCTGAAGACGGTAATTAGTTCGCTAGGCTCAGCACATGCCATCAACAAAAGAAACCGAGTCAAGTTGTTTGACTGGACCCGTAGGATGGTCACTAAAGCCAGCACAAAAGCCATCTATGGACCTGAGAACCCGTTTAGGGAAACTGCTGTATATGATGGGTTTTGGTACGTTAAACAAACACCGAGCGATTAGTAGCAAGGGTTTAACATGTCTAGGGCAATTGAGAAGGACTTTGTCTTGTTAGGGCTCAACATTATACCAGATCTCATTGCTCCGAAAGGTAGTCGTGGACGAAGGATTTTCTTTGATGCCATGCGCAAATACTATGCTACTGGTGGGAACAGGACCGCGTCTTCACTTATCCAGTCGCGCTACGAAGTCAGTCGCAAATACGATCTATCCCAGACAGACATCGAGCATTTCAATCTTAGTATCTGCTATGGGCTACTTGTAAACACCGTCCCCGGAACATCACGGGTACTCTATTACGTCTACTCAAATCCATCACTTCTGGCAGAACTGAGACAAAATATTGACTCCCTTGTCCTGAAGGAGTCTGGTCAGGCTATCACTATCAATATCCCGGATGTCATTGCAGGTTGTCGGCTCCTCGACTCTCTAGTTCAAGAAGTTCTCCGCATACACAGTACTAATGCTTCCGGACGAGTTGTACTCAAGGATACATTGATAGATGATACCTATCTGCTAAAAAAGGACTCTGTACTCTTGATTCCTTCCGCACATCTACACAATAGCGAATCGACTTGGGGTCCAGACGCGTCTTCTTTCAACCCGAAACGTCTTATCAAAGACATAGAGGGCCGAAATGCACCCAAGGTCCCTGCGTGTGCATACCGTGCGTTCGGTAGTGGCGCAAGCGCATGTCCTGGGCGATATTTCGCGACAAATGAGATCTTGGCGATACTAGTTATGATGGTGTTGACTTACGATGTTGCTCCTGTGCATGGTCGGTGGATCATGCCGCAGACCAAGAGCCATATTACAACAAGCATTTTGACACCCGTCGAAGATATCGAGGTTCGAATAACCGAGAGAGAAGAAACGAGAAAGATAAAGCTGGCATTTACGTGGTGTTAGTAATTTCTTTTCTTTACGAAGGTCTGGGCAAAAAGTTTGGCACATATGTAAGCCTGACGGGCTATAATGCGGAGCGTATAAGCTGATGAATTCATAATGAGGTGACCAAATCACAATCCTCTTCTACTATTACAGCGGTGAAATTGACCGCGATCATCCATTACGTTAGGTACACATAGCTAATAATATGGCATCCCCCAATACTCGTATTCCTCACCCAGAGGTTCCCGAATTTGCCGTGGTAGTACTTGATGGAAGTCAACGTCCTGCATTGAATAGTGCAGCGGACTCGGGGATTATTTATCGAAGCATTGCCAGCCCTAGACAGGAGATACAAAACGATCCACCCAGCAAGTTATTAGTTGCCTTTTTTCGTAACTTGCTTCCATCAACTTACTAACGTATATTATTCGCAGCTGTAAAGAAGCTTACGATGTGTGTTCGATACCGGCGGGAGAATTAACCGCGATGGCAAATTAATATCTCAAGAAAGAGCAACCGTTACTGAAGCTGGGAGACCTTCACAACTGGATAGACGTTGAGAATACAATGGTGTCGGCATGCAATACGATTGATAATTTATCGGATCAAGATCGTAACACTGTCGGATTCACCAACAAGCCTTCCGTGCCTTGTGCGAGAGAGCACGGCGCTCTCACAACTACCGCGAAGATGTCTATAAGGCTATTGAAGATATTCCATATACCATAAATGACGACGCCTTAGATATCGATGTTAACTCCCAAGACAGGGAGTTGCACAGGCGCAATGCAGCTCTATACGTAGCTCTTTTCCGGCTAGCGCAACATATCCTCTCTTGGTTCGTCAAGAACCCTATAGGTGACCAGGACCCCATAAGCGTGCCGCAAGTCTAGAGTTGCCAGCCCTCAAGGCTTCCTATCGAATGGGAGGCGGTTTCGCGTGCTCGCTTCGCCCTCGGTGGTTTGGACGTAACGCCGCACAAACTGTATAGCACAAGGAAGCATCGCATTCCCAATGGTCGTATCTATGTATTGTTAGCTGTTTCTGCTTTTACCTAATGTATTTAGAATATACGCTCGTTACGGTTCGTTTTTACAATTAAACAGATATAAGTCATGAATCGAAACTAGACTTTTATCAATTATGATTCCATTTTGATTCTATGAATATCCAGACCGTACTCTCATGAGTTACGATATTGCAGGCAGCCGAGACTTTGCTTTCGGTTTTCTTTTTCTTGATTTTGGGTGGTTTATTTGCTGGTGCATCGCAGATGATACCGTTCTGAGCAGCGTGGCCGGTAAGATAAAAACATTGGTATGCAAAAAGGGTGTGAAATACTATATGTATTGAATTATTTAAGTTATTTCCTTTGAACTTAACAGCACTTATCCGCTTCATACTCCATCGAGGTTGGCGTCAATACATTTCGAAAGCGAACAGCAGAGCCGGACAATTGCGATCGCTAACGGTCCGTAGTCCGGGGCGGGGCCAGTGGAGGTGGTAGGGTGGCTCATAATAGGTAGCCCGAAAGTGCGAATCAGGCCGCTGCTGACTTATCCTTAGCGCGCCGAAGCCACTACAAAACGAGCTGAAGCCGATGACTCGTCGCCGAGATGCAGGTCTCGTAACTTCGGCTTTCGCGTTATGCACCGACAGTGCCTTGGCGCGTTTGGTGATTCATCCAAGATGCCATCTGTTCATTCCCCGGCCTGGGCTCGCGCACTCGCGAAACGCCAATTGAACGCGACCCCTGCCGTCGTGCCGCACGCCAGCCTCAGCTGAAGAAGGGATTCGCAGGGGGGGATTATGGGCGAGGCGCTTTATTTAAGCTGAGGCTTGGAACGCCGACATCATTCATTTGCCCGTATCATAATCATTATCAAGACCTACCTTTCTTGGACGCCATAAGAAATAGTCCCTTTAATCTACTACTTCCTTCTGCCCATCCTACTCCGTCGCCATGAGAGCGCAAGACATAACCATCTTCCGAGGATGGAAAGACTTCGGCAAGTACGTGTGGTCTCCGTACGTGATCAAGCTCGAAGCGCGGCTACGCATCGCCGACGTGCCGTACACGACCGACGTCGGGTCGCCCCGGTCGGCGCCGAAGGGCAAGATCCCGTACATGGAACTCCGCGATGCGTCTTCTGATTCTCCTCTGCTACTTTGCGACTCCGCCCTGATCATCAAGAACTTGACCGAGCGGGGTGTTCTTCCGGATCTCAACGGTGGGCTATCGCCGGCCGAGCGGTCGCATGATATGGGGCTGCGCGCCCTGCTGGAGGATAAGCTGAGCTTCTACAACGTGGGTCTGATTCCTTTTCCGTCTGGCGTCACTTGTGTCTAACGGGGTACGACAGGGATTCGAGCGCTGGATTCAGAACTATTACACCATGCGGGACCACGTCTTGTGGCCGATACCGTATCCCGTGCGTGTGCTCGTTGGCATATTGGCGTATCGCAAGACCACTGCGACGCTGTACGGGCAGGGCACCGGCCGGTTCACGGCTGAGGAGATCGCTGTATTCCGGCGGGAAATTTGGGAAGGATTCAGTGAACTCTGTGGGTGGCGTCCATGAACGCGAGTGGCGAGTAGTGATAAAAACTGACCTCATGATTCAGTGGTGGCGTCGCGATCCAGCAGCAAGGATGACGACGGCGAGCCTTTCTGGGCTCTAGGAGGAAGCAATCCAACCGAGGCAGACGCGAGCCTGTTCGCATTCATCGTTTCAGTTTTGATATGTACTGCGTGAGTAATAAGTTCCTACTTTGATCCAACCCCCTTTTTACCCTTGTTAAAAATGAGATGGCGGCTAGATCGCTGACATCAACCAGCGCCCCTGACTCCCAGAAGGTGGTCAAGAGTTTCCCAGTTCTTCTAGATTATGCGGATCGCATCCACGACCGATATTTTCCGGATTATGAGAAATGGACGGTATGACCCAACTGCTGTTCCAATCGAAAGGACTCGTGGTTTCGAACGGGTGTCACGGCGCTCAGGGCTTTGGGGGTGCCTCAATCTAATAGATGTTTATTAATAACACACAGTTACATTCCGATGTGAAGCTTCCCCTGATACTCTTCATCCTTGCCATGATGTCGAGGGTGAGGTCGGAAAGTCCAGGTCGACCAGTCCTAAAACTTCATCTTCCGTGGTATCCCCAGCCGGTAGTAAACACACTCTCTCGGCCTTCATCGTCGTATACCTGAGCATGGTTGTCAGTTGCGAGCGACCGGCCGTCGTCACTCCTTGTACCAGCTTACCTTGAAAATCACAGTTTCCCCTCCGTCGAAAAAGTCACGGACACGGTCTTCGTCCTCCGCCCGTCCCTCCTCCCGAAATTCCTCTAGCATAGCGAGGAGAGACTTTCTTCGAAAGAACAGATCCCAGGTCCAGCCCGGGTTGTGCGGGTAATACTCGCCCGAGCGCTGTCCGGCTACGATAGCTTAATACTCGGGAGTTTCGAGGACGTTGGCTGATGGTTAAACTCACATGCTACGTCATTCACAAATCGAGCCAAGGTCAGATTCTCGTTGACGTCCATGCCGTGGACGGCTCCGTAGCTCCCTTCCTTGACGTTGATCCACATACAGCCTAGATTACGCCATCCTCGTCGATGCCAACCCGCGCCTTTGACCTTGCGCTGCGACATATCAAAAGGGCCGACGCCCCTGACGCGCTGTGCTCTGTGGATACGTTGTGGAGGCATCGTCCTGTGTGAGGTACGCGTTGCGAAGACGAGATGGTCCGTTGAGGAACTGACTAGTAGAACTAGTAATAACGACTGTAGGGTGTTAGGAGAGAGAAAAACATGGAAAAAGAGGAGAGATGATCTCGATCTTATTTTGACTTCACCTCAGTCGCCCCCCCTCATCGCATCTTGAGCACGGTCCCGAGTCCAGCCTACCAACCCGTCCCGTCTCTCGTATCACAACAATGCATTAGCCAGCCACAAGTCAAACGGACGATATCCGATGCCCAATCAAAACAAATTCCAATTGGATCTAGAAGTACTTCAATAAAAACATTTCTCAATTCCAATTTGATTAACCCCCACAATGCGGCAGAATGCGGTAAGCCTTGTGCCGGCGCCATGGTTCAGGGGAGCTTGGACCGAGCCCCTGTCCTGGCGCTCCTGCTGTGCCCGCTTTTCCCCGTAAACACTCCGTTTGCCAAAAGCTTAATCTTCAACGTTTCAAACCATCTTTTTTTTTTTTCATTCTTTTCTTTTTTCCCTTTTTTTCACCTTTTTCTTTCTTTTTCTTTCTTTTTCTCAATTCCAATCGATTCCAAACACGCAAAAACTCACATCCCCTGTCCTCCCTCCACTCTTATTCGTCCCCGGGTAGTCGCAGAACATCCTTTCCTTTGCCTACCGCACTTGGAAAGCCCGTGGGTTCCAAGTCCCTGTCGATGATGTCACTGCTGGAATCGGTATCGGCCATGGGATCGGATTCGAAGACGTGGCCCGTGCTGACGGAGACGGCAAAGCCCGCCCAGTCGCCCTCCGCGATATAGTGGTCGTGGAACCCGAGGACGGCGTCCTCGTCGTCCCAGACGGGATACATGCCGTTGTCCAGCCGCTCTCTCGCGTCGTTTCCCTGGTGCTGGCCCATGAACGTCCAGTTGTACCGCACCAAGCTGTACCTGTCCGGCTCGTCCCGCGTCGGCTCGCGCCGCAGGGACTTCATCACGACGTTCCCCTCCAAGTTCTTGTACTTGAGGCCGTTCAGGTAGCACGTCGACCATCGGATCCGGTCCGTGGAGGAGGACAGGCGGACGCCTTCCGGGAGCAGGCTCATGATCTTCGGCCTTGCCTCGGAGATCCTGGGCTCCAGCATGTGCCACGGTGTTTCCCGCTGGATTTCCCTATCGTGCAGGTACGCGACGCAGCACCCGGCAATCTTGCCCGGCAGGAACGTGATACAGGTAGATATGATGAAATCATCGTTGAGGGCTACGTAGAAGGCCTTCTCGGATGTGAACATGAGCTCGGTGGGACATGCAGCCGGGCACAGAGCTCTGCAGAGGTAATCGATGACTTCGACTGTCAAATTATATAGATCTACTTCGGACAAGTTATCCGCGTCGTACCCCACCTCGCAGATAGAGATGTCCAAGTTGCCAAACTGCCGCCGGGGAAGCACGAAAGCCCGTCCTCCGAAGTTCTTATCCAAGATGGTGTACGGCATACCGCCGATCGATACCGGCCATTTCCCCTTGGGCAGCTCCTTGACTTGAAAGATCAGCTGGTACCGAGGATTCGGCTCGAGAATGGTCCTCGTTCCGGGGAAGATTTTGCCGAGCTTGGCACAGATCTCTGCTGTGGAGATGTCCACATTCGGGTCCCGGAGGTTGTAAGGGAGGATGGGAGCTTTCTTACGCGGTCTTTCATATTGTATGAGAGCCTTTCTCAACATTGGAAAGGGGGCTGGAGTGATGGCAAGCAGTAACAACTGATCTTATTGAATTGGGGAGACATATAGCTTGATGCTGCTGCTGATGCAGGTATAGTAGTATATGCCAAACCGAATTTCCCCGACGGTTCTGATATGTTGGGGATGTTTGCTTAGAGTGGATGGAGTCATGGTTTTGCACGAGACATTGATTGTCTTTTCCATTCCTACCCTTATATATGTTCTTACTTCAATTACTGATATGGCCACCCTTTGGACAGGCCCACCCCGGCTTGGATATCTTCTAGGCCCAAGGGGAAGCTCGATCATGCTTCGCTAGAGCTCATATTGAATTTATGGCTCCAACAGGAGCTGAGGTCAATTCGATTCGAAATCGTGCCTTTTTATGACGAGTAAAACATGACGACAGCCGCTTGTCTCTCCTACCAATAGGTGAATGTCCGGTGGTTACTTTTCGACGCGTTAAGAGTTTGGCTAGTCGCCATGTCGTTTGGCAGCCCTGGTTAAGGGCCAGATTGCAGATTAATGTATTTCGAAATTGAGTAGCTCATACGGAGGTTCCAGGCTTCCTTTAGAGGACGAAGAGCCTCAGCGCTTCTTGCTGCCGAGTCTCGAGCAGTAACGTATATCCACGTCTTTTCTTCGTGACAGCTCATCAAAGTGAGTGCCAAGTACCTCTTGACATCCCAAGCGGCTAGAAAGCCCGGAATTTCAATATTTCGCTCACGCGGAGGCGAAAGCAGAAGCTGCGTACTTTTTCCTAAATCGATTTTAGGTACCTAATGAGCAGTATCTCAAGACGTGAAATGCGTTCTTAGGGGTCGAAGCCACTGGCGCTATCTCGGGGCCGACCTCTCGCCCCCTGATAAACGAAGCTAAATAGCAGCTGAGTCGCACTATTCTGAGGTGAAACGAGCACCAAAGTGAAAATAAAATAAAACGCCCACACAACTCGAATATATCCTGCTGATAAATTCACACCGGGCTACATTAGAACGGAAGGCCGCCCACAGATGTGGTTTTGAACCCTTTCGACGTATCCTTCGCCCCTCCAACTTTCGGTTAATAAGGTCTGGGCTAGGGCGTAAGCCCTCACAAAGGGTGAAAGATAGTTGGTAACAGTTTCATCACTGCTAGACTAGGTAGGTAGGTAGGTAGGTAGCTAGCTAGCTAGTGTATATAAGGATGGATTGGTAGCATATCGCATGCCCTCTCACTTTGCTTAAGAACCCCTAATATCATAAATACTGGAAGGGGGGTCACCACCAGCCTCCATTATTATCCCCTGACACTAACAGACAATTAAATGGAGCTGTGCTAGTTGTAGAGTGTAGAACCCTCTTATTTAGAGTGTTCATACAGCGTTGGCGGGGCTAGCTTGGACAGCTAGTAATGTTACCCCCCATATCTTAAGTTCGAAGCTATTCGCAAAGTTCTCGTCGCTCTTGAATCTATGTCAATTCTACCCCACGACTGTTCGACCAGTTCTATGGTTGGAAATTGCTCTTAGAAGCGTTGCTGATGGCGGTACTGGTCAGATGTCGAGTGCATAGGATAGCAAATGAGGTCAAAGCCAATTGGATTTCTAGACTTAGAGAGAGACAAAAACTGCAATTCTATAATGTTAACGACTTCTCGATTCGACGGCCTAATAGACGGGTCGTCAGCTGTCCCAACACTCTACAATCCATTCAATAAGCTCCCACCCCACGCTCCTGACAATATTTCTCTACCTCCTTGCGTAGAGTATCATACTGCCTCTCAACACGATCCATCATATCCCGATGTTCGGACCCAAGGTCTACCCCGCCTGACATCGCATCGATCTCCTTATTGAGACGCATCATCTCCTCCATGACAGCCTGCAGCTGATTGGGGAGCCAGGTCACGATGGGACTACCCCCGGTAGCGGTGGGATGAGATGTTTGTTTCAGGATGTACTCCCGAGCGAAGCACCAATGGCGCCACCTGAAGTCGCGAACCTGGTCCAAGGCCTGGAGCCAAAGGGTTTGGGACTCTTTCAACAGGGCTCTATCCTCGTCCGAATCGGCGCAACCTGCGATCCCAAGGCCAAGAGCATGATCCTTCACGCGTAAGGATTTTGCGTGTTCCTTCACTTGGACGAGAAACTGGCGGTGGTTTCCCGGCCTATAGTCTCTAAAGTCGTTTAAGATTTCCGAAAGGGGCGTGTCCGGCATTGGGATGTCGAGGAAATTGTCCATGAGCGGAATCATGCTGTCATTGGCGCCACTCTCGCCCCTGAAACTTAGTGGCCTGTTGTCGTTAACGCCCTCGTACACGACACCGTTTGGAAACATAGACTGCGATGTAATGCCAAAGATGAACGTGCGGAAGCTCGTGTACGACCGCGGCTTCGACTTCATCCACATAGTCTCCATGACGTTATTGACTTTCTGCATGGCCTCGACTACGGTACGTAGCCCTTCATTGACGGCCCTGCGGCGCTGAAGATCGTCCATTTCGCTGTCCAGGCGGGCCCGAAAGCATGACAATACGCCGTGCACCAGCTGACCAGAATTCTTCACCATGTCGATGTGCACAAGTACAAATCCAGCCTCTGAAGATTCGTGATCTAGACCACGCTCAAAGGCACGAATCAGTCGCAGGTTGGAATACTCGAGACCTGCGTTGGGATTCTCGAGCCGATAATTGAAGAGAGCATACGAGCCTGCGTACTCCATGAAAGGCTTGAAGCCGGCGCTATGTAGTATCGTTAGTAGACTAGCACTAGTATAAAGAGACTTTCAATAACTTACAGCTCAGCACAGCGAACAATTGGGCGAGACAGTTGGGTAGGGAGGAAAGGTCTCCCCAGTCCGTACGGTTCGCCTTTAAGGAATCGCATATGACATGGTTCTAATAGGAATGCCGATGCCAAAAACGAATAATCGCGATACAGTGCGGTCATCATAGGGAGGTTGTCCCGGTATTTCTCGATCTCTTTAGACAGGTCTGGGAGCTCTTCTAGGACAGTGTCACCTAGCTCGCCGGTAGCGAGCAAACCTGGCTTTCCCGACTTCCTCCATATAGGCATTCGTTGAAGTAAAGTCTCAACTGCTTCGAACTCTGGCGGTAGCACCGTAATAGGGTCCATGCGTGGCAAGAAACCTCGGGTTGTTGACACCATGAAGGCGGGAAGTGACACATCGTGCGGCTTGGTGTCATCAAGCACTCCAAATAGAGGTGAGTAAGAAGTAGACATTTTTTATATTTTTTAGATATAAATGACTCGAGAAGTTTATGGGCGTTGCTGTCATGAAGAGGAGAAAACAAGTGGTGGGAAGGAGGGAGGAAAATGCGGTAGGAAGGCAGCGACGCTCGCTAATAAAGACAGTGGCCGGAAAGGTTCCGACCCCAGCGCCAGAGCATTAGTTCTAGGGCCAAGCGGTGTCCCAAGTTTGGGGGACATCCAAAAACAGGTCGAAATCTGCTAAGACGCTTGAGGCCGGAATGGTTCCGGCCTCATCACCGAACACGGAGTCGGGCTCATGACGTGGTCCTTATCAACCGGACAACACCGAAGAATGACCAATATCTATTAATGCCACGACGAACAGTTTGGTGTTTCATGAAGTGCACGCATTGCGAACTGCGTGACTAGATCGGCGACTTTGCTTGGACACTGCCACGTCTACTGTAGTACTGGTTTGAGAAAAAGTATTTTGAAATAAGACTTTACTAGTACGTGCTCCAACAGTATAGTAAATAACTTTTTTTCCAGCGAAAACCACACCCATACAAACTCAAATCACGTCCATGTGTTCGAATCTCACCAGAGATAGGGGCTTGTGTCACGTCCGGCAAGGGATGCGAAAAGTGGGGTCTCGTGCCCACCAAATCCGGCAAAGGCCGGCCGCTGGCCGGAATCATTCCGGCCTCTGCACAATGGGGCACCAGGCTTAATCATCTCTTGCGCCATTCCTCTTTCATATCCATGTGGCAGTGTGAAACTAATTTGAACCCCGCTTTTAATATCTACATCTTACCTAAAAGACAATGCAAGCCAGCTGGACCTGACGGGCTCGTGAAGTCAATGCGTCACCGATGAAACCAGGAAGTGTTAGATGAGCTTGGGTCCGTATATTAAAACTTGACGATAAGGCTCTACTATTACGGTACTAGGCCATACCCGAATGGCATGCAAAATAGCATCACATACCGCCGGAGCGATGGTAGCTCTTCGCACCGCCGCATGCTCGTGGAGAGATACTATGTACTCTTCTCCAAGATGACCTTGAGGTCATCGCGGAACCCGGCCTCCCACGCCTCATCTCCCCTCGTAGGCTTCCAGCCCAGGCTCCTCGCCACGCTCGACACGGTCCGCGAGTTGCTCGCAAACGCCATCTCGACGAGGTGTTCGTCGCGCCACTCCGCGGGGAGGGGCAGGGCCTTGGTGGCCTCCGCCAGGCCCAGGAACTCGACCTTGGGCGCCGCGAGCTTGCCCTCGGCGTAGCACGCGTCGGCGGTCCTCTGCACCGTCTGGAGCGCCGAGCGGCGCCCGTTGCTGGCGAATATGATGCCCTTCTTCCCGGAGGGCACGCCCGCGCCGCCGTCCTCGAGGATCCGCCGCGCGACGATCACGTACAGCGCGGCGAGGTCCTGGACGTGCACGATGTCCCACACGTTGGAGCCGTCGCCGACGACGATCGCGCGCCCGGTCGCCAGCGCGCTGCGGAGCATCATCGGGATCTGGAAGCTGACCCGGTGGAACAGGCCCGTGCCGAGGCCGAAGACGGCCGGACACGTGACGACGAGCGTCTTGACGCCGAGCGCGAGCCCCGCGTCCACGACCGCCAGCTCCGCCGTCCGCTGCACGTACGGGCCCTCGCTGGCCTCGCGCGCCTTCTCCCACCCGTACACGTCGTCCTTGGCGTCGTCGAACTCGAGGTTCTCGGGCCCCTTGGAGAGCGGCCGGTCGCCCAGGTTCGACACGCCCGACGTGTATATCATCCACACGTCGCGGCCCGTCGCGGCCTTGCGCTGGGCCAGACCTCGCACCAGCGCCGTGCCCGGGGCTGCGTCGAACCCGATCGTCGTGTTGATGACCAGGTCGTGCTGGGCCGCCGCGGCGACCGTGGCTTCGATGTCGTCGAAGTCCCGGTAGAGGATGGGACGCACGCGAGACCCGTAGGCGGCCGTGAGGGTGGCGGCGCGGTCCTGGCCGCGCAAGAGGCAGCTAATGGTAGCGTCTTTCAGGACCGGGGAGGACGAGTTCAGGAGCTGCGTTAGCATGGTGCCGCCAATGTAGCCCGTCGCGCCGGTGAGGAGTATCTGGGGGGGGGTGTTTGTGGACGCCATGGTTGTCAATAAAGATTTCGATGTGGAAAGAAAGAACAAGATCTGTATGCTACGAGAGGCGAGCAGGAAATGGAAATCAACACTAGGAAGAGTTCATATATATATTAACCAACATACAGAAGAATGGATCCTTACCCCTTATGATGCCGGAAATCTTCGGAACGTTACAACCTCCGTGGTTGGTCATGCAATAGATTCTAAGCCTCTATCTGTACTCTCCTATCTAAAATCATGACTAAAGACGGACAGACATTGGTCCGAGCCTTAGACAAGTAATCACGTTGTCACATAATATAGGTAGCTTACATGACAAATCTGATATAAAAACATGGTACACTTATTTTGAATTTATAATACAATCTAGGTTGACGAAAGCAGCTTAGTTACATTGTTATATACAAAGACTCGGCCTAGTTGCTTCGTTTTTACTCGGTTAGTTAAAGAACATGTTTTACTCTTTGCTTAGATAATATTAACTTTGTCTTTGGCAATATAGTTCAGCTCGTATTTTTACTATAAGTTTTTAGACCTTACGGTTTATTTTAATATTTTATCTACTCTTCCCGCGTTGTATATTAACTATAAAAAGTAAGTAATTAGAAATTACCTAGGTACTAGTTATTACTTTGTCGTATGTCTAACAGACTTTTTTATGCTTTTGCTTCGAATTCTTAGACTATTTGGTGCTCTTGTAAATCCCCCCTTTTCTTTTGTCTCGCTGACCAAGGTAGAATGCTTAACGCCTAACGCGGAATGAAGCCATTTCTAATGCATGCCATTCGATAAATCGTCATATATGCAGCTAGTAACCCTAGAGTAAGTAGATGTGATTACCATATAATAACGCTATCCGTGCCCATGTAGGTATTTGTGTTAATGCGACTATATTGATTTGTCATCATCCAAGACTAGCGCAAGGGTGTGAACCACAATTGCTCGTGTCCACCTCTTGGACCAGGTACTGAACCGCGCGGCTCTTGCGGTGGATACGTAGTCTAAGCCAGACGATCCCAAGGACAACGAAGATGCCGAGATGCCGAGGATATTGTACAATATGATGGCTAGTAACTTTTCGTTTTCCAATTTGTCGAATGCCGATTCCGACTTTTCCGAACTGCTGTTATCCCGGCTTTCGTTTTCGTTTAAGTCAATTTCAGTATCCAGGACTATTTTTTTGGCCGTGTTTATGATTGCGGAAAGCTGTGTCGGCGCCATTGTTGTGCGGATAGGGATTTTGATATCGGACTTGGAATGGATTTTGTGAAGTTTGATATAAGAGTTGCCGAAGTGATATTTGGTCTGGCCTGGCCTGGTCTGGTCTGGTCAAGGAACTAGGCATGGGTACTTAGTATCTTATATAAAAGTGTTTATTATCATTTTATATGGATTTGTTTTATATATGATTCTGCGAATGCGAACTCGAGATCTTGCGTTGTGTCATAAGGGGCTTAGCATGGGAGGGCTTGAGGCGCTCCAAGATCAGATCATACAAATCGAATGCCGTTAAAGCCATGGGTGGTCAGCCACCGGAAGCATACGAAACAGTTCTATTAGATGAAATGTTCGGCATAGACGAGGAGTATGGGATAGGTTAGGAACTAACGTAAGATTAGCTTTCTTTTCTTCTCCTAGCCACGCGACAGGCATCGTACTGCAGAGGAAGAACCCCGCATATTGAACAATTAAACATCCTTATACAGGTATTCTCTTAATACTATTTATTTATGAAACGTGGCTTGGTACTTGATGCCTCCCGGCCTGCATGGAATTTGCAGTCTTCCAAGTTGTGAGAGCGTACTAATAGCAAGCTTCTTGAGTCTAGGGTGACCTCTCACCTCACTTACCTAACGTTATCAACGTTGATGTCCTAGATACGATCTGTAAGGTACGATTGTTCCCCCATTTTCTCTTCGGGGCGTACACTGCGAGTATATCTAATCTAGCAAGACATAAGCATCCAAGTTACACCGTAGCCATGGCTTAGATCACTATTCCGTGATATGTACTTCATAGCACTTGGCTATTTAAAATCTTCTCGCGTCGTATTTGGGATTTACTTAGCATAATTCCAAGCGAAGTTCCTGACACGAAGTCGTCGATTAGATAGAAGCGCCTCTATCTGCGTATCTACTACCAGATTTCAGCCAACGTTAGCGATAGTAACTAAGGAGACTGTTGAATATCAGGCATTTATATCTACGAGATGGCCCCTATTTATTTGTTTATAAGTGTGTTTACTAAATTTCTTTGCACCTTGAGCCTACGGACTTAACTGGCATTTGTTGCGAACTGCTTGCCTCTTATGGTTCCTCTTTACCGCTCACCTAGGGCTATTTTGAATAAAAGGGTTCATATTGGTTTCGTGAGAGGTTAGGGACTTTTAGGGTTAACAATAGGCATGAAACTCGACTGAATCTGATGTGCTCAACAATTGCTGACAACCTATTCTGCACAACATCACACATGGAGTCGGAATTAGACATTGGATTTATCGATATCTGCCGTTACTTACCTACATGTCGACAGCTGAATTATCTTGTGCTGTGCCGATGCGAGGGTTGAATCAGAACATTGAATAGGATCATCGACGAATCAGAAGAACTTCTAAAAACTTCTTGCAGGTACCTCAACTGATCAGTTTCTGTTTTTCCCCCTAAAATCCGATGTTATGTTGGCTGTGTCGTATTCTCACGGGAAGTAGTTTGCAGTTACATGATGGTATTAATACATCTACTATCTCACAGCATGGAATCAAGCTTGCATTCACAAGATGCTAATTCTGCCAGAATAGACACGAAGGAATATCGAGGGACTCCTCGTCGGGCGAAGTATGTGCACAGGGAGGTACCAATGCATTTACCCGTCTAGGAGAATATAGGGGGATTCATAGCATCGGCTACTTCAGTAAGTAGAGAAGTCCTGAAAGTACAGCACCCACTTCAGATCTCCTGGCGGCATTCTATATGTGACGGATCGGTTTTTCTCAAACAATGTAGTTCTACATTATTCAAGAAAGGGGCGTTTTAGGACGCCGCAAATGATAGTCCAGCCCTTGACATTTTCCACTTTTCTGCGCGGTATGTCGGGCTACATAATTCGGGGTAAACATAAGTCGTGATTCTATAATAACTTCCTTCCCCAAGACTTGATGTCTTCTACGATAGATCCATCGCATCAGACGGCGCTCGCCGCAGCGTTGCCTCGACGCCGCCAGAGCCGTCCAGCCCAAGATGTGTATTCAGAAAATCCACCGCATCATCCATCCCTTGCGGCGAATTGAACCAATGGCCCCCGCCGGGGTATTCCCTCCACTCGACCTTGGCGCCGAACCCGCGCAGCGTGTCGCGCAAGCCGCGGCCGTTCTGCACGAGCACGAGCGGGTCGTCGGCGCAGTGCTCGAGCAGCACGGGCGTGTTCCGCACGACACGATCGTGCCCCGGAACATCCTCTAGCCCGAGAACAGCCCTCATCCCGGCGAGGTCGCGCCCGGCGAACGGACACCGGCACGAGAAGCCGACGAGAGCACCGAGCCGCGCCCCGGCCTCCGGCGGCACGTCCAAGTTCAACAGCACGTGGGCGGCCGTGGCGCCGCCCATGCTGATCCCGGCCAGCACGACGCGGTCCCAGCGCCCGCCCAGCAGCGCGGCCTCGTCGGCCAGGACGCGGCGGAGGGCCGGCACCGCCTCGCGCAGCCCGTCGGCCTGCAGGTCCTCGCGGGCGGCGAAGTCGCGCACGTCCCAGACGTCGAACCACTGCGGCCACGTCTCGGGCACGCTCGCGCACCGGCGCGTCGGCGCCTGCGGGAACACCCAGCGGAGCGACGGGAACCCGTCGAAGAGGGAGCGGCCGCGCGAGTCGCGCGAGAGGGCCAGCGCGGCTGCGAAGTTGCGCGCGTTGTCGCCGCGGCCGTGCAGGAAGACGACCGTGTGCGTGTGCGGCACCGATGGCGCTATGGTGAGGGGTACGGCTATGGCGGTCATGGTGAAAGAGAACGGCGTATTGCTGAGTTGGGAGGTTAAAAACGTGGGAAACCTGAGCAAGGGGGACAGAATCAGAGTTAACCAACACCAGATACCACCCTCAATAAGTACAAGCTGGTATATAACATAGGTAATACTTGAGGGTATGCATATAAAGGGGCTTATACCCCATCCCCTGTCGCCCAGCTCCTCTTCTTAACATCCAACTCACCAGAATAATCCTTAAACTCGTTAAATACTTCATGCACCAGATTATTATATCGTTGCGTCCATCTGAATCCCTCGAACATGGCATTGGTGTAATCCCAATACTCGGGGTAGTATCCCGCAGTCTCCCAATCCACAATCCCCGTCACGTCCCAGCCGATGCTCCCATCCGAGAGTAGAGTCTTGTCGACCAAGATATTGCGCGGATTGAGATCCGCATGTGTGAAGACAATGTTATGTCCACGGCGAGCAGGATCGTTCGGGAATCTTATCATCTGACTAAATGCAGCCTCGTCCGTGAATGGCCCAACGGGGATGCCGCCGCGGATGCGGTTGTCCATGCACGGTCCACCAAAACTGTTGCATATGGCCATGTCTAAATTGACCGACTTGGGAATATCCCTCAGTTGGGCTGAGTAGTCCTTCAGCTGAGTTGCGATTCGCTCGATATCTCTATCTGAGAGAACATTTTGACAGAGTGATAACGGCAAACCAGGGACTCTCGTGGTGAGGAGATAACCTCTAGGAAGAGAGAGCGCGTTATTTGCACTCGCTGGCTCAAAAGTCATGTCAAGTCCTTCCGGCACTGGGATCGAAGTGTGCCGGCGAACTATTCCTAGTGCATTGAACTCATTACGGGAGCGCTCGGTGTCTTGGTCAGATTTTAGGTACAGCCCAAATGGCAGTCTCTGGACGGCGGAGCTGTAATCGTGATTCCCATATATACGTTCTCCAAGCTTTTGCAACGCCTTGTAGCAAGATATCCTGACCTTCACGGGGACTAGAAGCCAGCCTGTGAGGAAAGCGCCTGTGCACAAATTTAAGAGACTCCAATGGTTCCGTGGCGCTATGTTGGGTTGCCGTGCTAGAGGACCAATTGATGTTCTCGAGGGTTGAGGTAGAGATTCTAGTGAAAGTCTTTTAGAGATGCTGAGAAATTGAATGCTCCTAGAAAGTCGAGCCTGGGAGCCGACGAAGCGGGGGTCAACCTTCAGGATGCCCGACCGTGAGCGGTCACCCAATAATGGATATAGGCCGTCAACCTCTATCGGCTCCTCCAGTCCGACGATGTCGTGTCTGAGCTCATACTGTTGCAAACTGTGAAAATGATACCAAAGTCGGAGTCATGAGTCGCAACGCACCTCAATCATTGATGACTTCCTCCTATCTAACCTGACAAGCCCTGAAGCAAATGCCTGGGCGGCAGACTTCCGAACTAACCAGTGGTTAAAGTAAGCCATCATGCGTTCATGATTTCTAACATAAGATAGCCACCAATCCCGGTCACACAACATTTTCCGCCGTCTCGTCTAGTGATCTCGTGTTCCACGGTGGCCTCAGGCCGTGGTGGAGGGCAGCCATTTATTACTATTGCCATCAGAACAGTGGGTAGAATAGACTGAGGGTATGCACTTACCAGACTCGATGATGTACGACCAATCAGCTACCAGCGCAGAGGCCTCGCCGAGCAGCAGCCTGTCCTTGACGTAGCGTGCAGCGAAGACGGGGTTGAGAGCCTCACAGACAAACGATTCAAGTAGTGCACCTGACGGATGTGGCAGCCCCGTACTCTCAATAAGTGATAACGTGCTTCTCACTTCTTCATTTTCGGTAGCCATGCTGAAATAGGCCAACTACCTAAGGTATTAACATGTAGGTTGCGACCAACAGTTGGCAGAGATGACAACGGTCATCCACCACTCGGCCAAATCCCTCAGCACAGTACTTTTTATTTCAGTCCACTGTGGTGATAATACTACCTCCTACCTGTAACTTGACAATGGCAGACAACTCAATTAAAATCATCTGTTACACATTCAAAGAGTAAGGAGCCATTTAATTTAAGTCAACTACTCATTAATTGTATGAATTATCTATTTAACCCCGCGTCACCTTCATCAAACCCCACATCAGCACCTTGGTCAAACACAAAACTATTACAAAAGTTGAGTGAGTGGTTCGTTTCTAGAAATGCTAGCTTAAATTTTTACCAACGCAAATTGAATAGCAAATGTGTACTTGGTAAATTTCCACGACGAAATACAGAGGATGCCCTTCATCATGTAACAACACAACAAGTACCGACCTGGTCCTGTGCAAACCCCGGGACGAGTACGATGGCTTCCACCACTTCTCGCGAGCAGTGTCCCAATCATCGAGATGAAGGCTACTCCCAGCGCACACTCGGCGATTCGCGAAGAACTGCTTCGATGAGATGACGACAGCAGTTGAGACTATAGTGTTAGTGTATGTGGTGAGACGGCCCGAACAGATGTTAGTTAGCATAACATCAGATACATGGGTCAAGATAGTCTTTCATTTGGAACACTTTCATTGCACTGACTCACATTTGTTAGATGTTGTAGGAGGTGACTTACTGATGTAGATATACGTGTAAAGATAGAAAACTATTCAACATTTTACTAACCTACGTACCTTCTAGGATATTTAGTGCGACGGGCGCCGGGCAATCTCGACGACCCTTTGAGTCGATTCCGCTTTCTGTCTCCAGCATAGTTCAATAGCTTCTGCAAAGGGCACACCGCCCAGTTCCGGAAAAATTCCGTCCGCGTAGAGCTTCTCTACCTCCTCTTCGTCGGTTAGCTCGTCATGTGGCTCATGGCCTGTGGCGATGAAGTATATCGTCGAGCCTAAAGCGAACAGGTCCTCTTTGATCGTCACCACTTGTGTATGCCTCCAAGCTAGGCTCGGCAGCCTGTATCTCATTCTCGGGACAACCGTGGCCAGAGAGCCATCTAGAGAAGACCCGGCGAAGTCACAAATCTTTAGATTAAGATCGCCGTCCAGCAGAAAATTGTGCGGCCCAACATCCCCCTGAATAACACCCTTAGAGTGTAGAAGCTCAACACCCTCGGCGGCCTCCGTAGCCCACTTTTGCTTCTGGGGCGTCGATATGTTTTCTCCGTGCTTCTCAACATATTCTCTGAGATTGCCGTGAGGCATGTACTCAAGTGTCAATGTGTGATCGATGGGATCCCAGCGCTTGAGCTGTACGAGTCGGGGATGTTTTCCAAGTTTCTCGTATATTTGCGCCTCGATCGCCATTTCTCGCCTGCAGTCTGACGCCGTTGGGCGACCCGTCCAAGGAGATTTGATAACATCTCCCGACATGAGACGTTCCACAAGTTCTGTCACCCCCCCCCCCCCGCCGAGAAACTTGCCCTTTCCCTGAATAATATTGATCTTTTTATTAACAGAGACAGGCTCGCCATTGAAGATGAGGTGATCCTTGTCCCATTTACCGGTAGGCACTGGTGGATCGCACTTCGAGGAAGTTCTACCTGGTGAAATTTCTGCCTTCGAGACCATGCTTTTCATATGAAATTCTTTTCATATGGAACTGGCCAAGGTTGATTGTTATAGAAATTCTGCTAGGTCTGACTGATAATTAAAATTAAATCTCACCAATTGACGGTCTGGAAGAAGCTAAGCACTTAGCCACGCCTAGCCACGCTTAGTCACAAGGGGTATCCTGATTGGTTAAAAGGTGCAAAGCAAATTCTGAGGCTACACCCGAGCTCGTAGCCTTGAGTGAGATTCTCACCTTCCGAGTCATCTACCTCCTTATCCAATAATCCAGCATCAGAGCCCCTAGAATGGGATGAAACGCCTGAACAGTTAGGCAGAGCGAAAGAAAGGGAAATGGTACTATGCAACACCTGCGCCGGCATAGCGATAGACGAAATATGAACGGGTGATGATCCCCCGCGTCCGCGTAATGCTTGTCAGCTGTTTTCGGCATCCTTCCAGGTACTGCATGATGCCGACAGCATCGACGCCGTCCTTACCGGCAGATCAGATTCCCTAAACATGTGGGCCTTGATGATGAACAGCCTCTACTTGACAAGCAGGTAAGGATGGAAATGGATCGCTCCTTCGCGAACAGTCCTGTACAAGTCAGTTGCGGGCCAGAGTCGGAAGTCCATCTGGTTTAACTGCAATGTTACCAATACAATAGGAAAGCTAGTTAGCAGTCCGTAGCAATTTCACCAGTACATAACCACGAAGAAGCTCTTTGGGGGAAATGCCAAGTCGATTTTTGTATCGTTCGTACACCATAAGAAGAATCTCGAGCCACCACGTGCCATTCTTTTTCTCGGAGCCCAGATCAAATCAGATCGATGCCATGCAATTTTTTTGCGGCCTCCCCGTGCGGAAAATACAGAGAAAGAAGATCGTTGTGTCCCTCATCATGTTTCATGAGCTATTCCCTCGGGCCTCTCATTACATGAAAATAGGATACATAAAATAGGTACACAGTACCTAGGTCCCCAACCTATGGCCTGTACCACCCGGTACCTCATGTCTACCTACCTAGTTGATGTCAAACAGCGGCTTGAGCTTGATGATGAGCTGCCACTCGTCGTTCGAAACTTCCTTCCGGTAGAACTCCTTCAGCGTGTCGATACTGGCCCGCGATATCAAGCTGTACAGTGCATCCTTCTCTTCAAGCTGACGACCATACGTGGGTTGGTGGCCGCCCATCTCAATCTTGACGGCTACCGAAGGCTGACCCTTCTTACAAATCGGGATCTGCTTGTGGTCTCTCTCGATTGAAGTCCTACGTGTTTATTAGTCAAATAGAAAAGAATCATATGGAGTTCGGGAATGCTTACACTCTACCAAGACTGACGACCTCCTTAACACCGGTAGTCGGGTTCGGCCTTACGGCAGCAATTGGCGTATTGACCCTAAGGTTGCCATCTACCACATCCACACCGATGACGATAGGGCTCGTCTTGTTAAAGACGGCGACGGTGTTGAGAACGCAAGGGAAGACGGCCAACATCTTGGATTCCTCCTTCTTCTTTTCTAGCTGCTCGTCCATATGCTTGGTGAAAGCATCGAAGAGGTGGTAGATGATATCGGCCGTGAAAACTTTGATGCCGTTCTCGTCGGCGTATGCTTGCGCTTCCTTGTCGATCTTCACATCGAAACAGAGCATAACAGCATAGTCTGGACTTTTCTCGAGCATAGTCGCACACTGCACAACATCTCGCTTAAACACAGGACCAATTCCTACGTTTGCTACGGGAATCTTGCAGTCCTTCAAGAAGTCGAGTAAGGCTTCGAGGGATCCCAGTGTCGAAGCCTGTACACTGACACCACGTCCAGTCGTGGCAACGCGGCTGAAGAGCTTGTTGAGATCTGACTCGACTTCTTCCTCAAGATCTTCCTCGTCATCGTCGGGACCAACGACGAGCAGTCGAGAACCAGCAATGGCACCTTCGAGACCAGGGGCGCTAATCTTGACACCCATGGCGGCCTTGACCTCTTTGTTGTGCACATATTGGGATTTGACACGCAGTTCTTTCATGACAGCTGGTGTGAGAAGTGCACGGATATTCGTAGTTATTGCACCTTCCACACCACACACGACTATTCGGTCGCCCTCTCGGAGGATACCGTTGGACAGAATGACATCAATGGTCATACCAAACCCTTCAATAGCCTTGACTTCGAGAACAGTGGCCTGTACTTCGGAGAGATACATCAGGGAACCCACCATTCTCTCTTGCGTAAGTTGAAGGATCAGTTTCAACATGTCAGGAATACCCTCGCCAGTGTGGGCCGACGTTGGTACCAGTGACACGTATCTAGCCATCGACTTGTTCTCGTAATAGAGCTCTGCGTTGAAACCTTGCTCGGAGAATGCAAGCTTCGTCTGTTCCAACCGATTTCTAAACTCGTTTTGGACACCCTTGTTTTGGAGCGCCAAGCTTTCTTGGAAGCCGTTGTTGTCAACCTTCTTCCAGCCGTAAAGACGATCTATCTTGTTGAGGGCGACGATAAAAGGTGTCTTCCGGTCTCGAAGCAGTTTCATTGACTCGAGGGTTTGCGGTTCGAGACCGTGCATGATATCAACCACCAATATAGCAATGTTACAGAGCGACGAACCTCTCGATCGAAGATTGGAGAAAGATTCGTGACCAGGAGTATCGATAATCAGCAGACCAGGAACTTTGAATTCGAACTTTCCGTCCGAATTGACAACCGCCGTCTTCTGCTTGATAGCATCGACGGGGAAATATGTTGCACCAATCTGCTGGGTGATACCACCAGCTTCACCTTCCTGGACGTTAGTCTGTCTGATCTTGTCTAGCAGCTTCGTCTTTCCGGTATCGACATGTCCCAGGATACAGCAGATAGGAGAACGAAGATTGTCCTTTGATCGTGCAGCCAGAGCGGCTTGGTGAGCTTTCTCTCGTCGGTCCGCAGCTTCCTTCTTCCGTTGAGCTTCTGCGGCTTGAGCAGCTGTCCGTGCTTCGTCATCCGAAGAGTCCTCTTCTGATTCAGATTCTGATTCTTCTGATTCAAGCTTGGGTCTAGAAGGCAGCGCCTTAGCAGAGCCGCTTGGTTTTGCTTCTTCGTCGGAGTCAGCATCCCAACTGTCTTTGACATCCTCGTCGACAGCCGCAGCGGCTGCTTCCCAGTCTTCTTCGATATCACTCTCTGCTTGCTCCTTTTCTTTAGCTGCTTTAGCTGCCGCCTCAGCTGCGGCGGCCTCCTTAGCAGCCTTTTCTTCGGCTTCCTTAGCTGCGGCTTCAGCTTGTAACCTCGCCCGCTCAGCCGCCTCCGCTAAAGCTTTCTCCTCGTCAGCCTAGTAAGACACAAGTTAGCTCAAATTTGCAACACATGGAATACTGGAAAAATATTTACCTTCGGGTCACTCTTCTTGCCACGTTTCTTGCTGTTCTTGCTGTCGTAGACAACCTTCTTCTTTTTCTCCTCGCTACCGTCTTCAGAGGGGCCGACCTTGATACCAGCAGCAATCATCTGCTGTAGCTTGCGCTCGTTACGGGCCTTCTCCTCTCTTTGAGCCTTCGTAAGAAACTTGCCTTCTTTCTTTAGCTGTTCGATTTTCTCCTTTTCCTTTTGCTTTTTACGCGCTTTCTCCTCTTCTCTCCGTTTGTTAGCTTCCTCTTCTAGTCGCTCTTGCTCCTCTGTTCGGGCTTTCTCTTCGGCGGCAAGGCGCTCAGCTTCTTCTCGCTGTTGTCGCAACGCTTCTTGTTGCTTCTGGATAGCTAGTAAATGTGCAGGTAATTTCTTTCCTTTCTTGCCTCCAGCGTCCGCTGCCGGCGCCGGCTCGGGAGCCTCCTCCTTCTCTTCTACGACTGGCTTCGCAGGTTCGGCTTTAGGGGCAGGGGCAGGTGTGGTTGTCTTCTTTTTCGCAGCCTGAAACACCCCAATTTAGTCGACAAACATCAAGGTGCTCACATTTGAAGCTTCACTCACCTGTTCCCTCTTTCTCTGCTTTTCTCGCTCTTTCTTCAGCTTCTCTTTCTCGGCTTTGGTCAACATTCTTCCACCCTCTCCGGTCTCGTCGTCGTCTGCGCCAGCTGTTGCTGCTGCGGGTTTGGCCGGCTGTTTGTTCTGTTTTCCACCCTTGCCTTTCTTCTCGGGCAGTGCAAATTCGTCGTCCATCGTCGCTTCTTGAGGAGCTTTTGCTGCCATATCAGCCGCGGGCTCGGCGCCAGGGGCATCTTCGCCGTCAACGAAATTCTCGGATAGGCCCTTCTTCTTTCGCTTTTCTCGGTTCTTCTTCATCATGGCCATAAGTCCACTAACGGGTGCCTCTTCCTCTTCATTGTCCTCCCCAGGTGCGGCCGCAGCGGCGGCAGTAGCGTCGCCATTTGTAGGTACGATGGGCTCGCCAAGGTCAGCCTCCCAATCATCAGCTGCCTTCTTGTTCCCCTTCTTCTTCGGTGGCATCTTGACGGCGGTACAAACACGGTACGTAGATGTTGCAGATATCCGTAAGGTAAAATGGGGATACTGATAGGCAGTACGTCGCGAATTTCGTCACGACAATGAGTCGTGCGATTTGGAAGATGGGGTGTGGGGTTGGACGTTCTCAGCCCTCTACGAAACGAAGAGGGGCAATTGTTCAGTCCGCTTTGGTCTCTAGATAAAAAGGCGGCAAACTAGGCGGAAGCATGTAAGAATTAGCGTCCTAGGAAAAATTGCGAAATGACCTAAGCAGGAGGAGACGTTTCTCGTTCCTCGGCAACGAAAGTTGGCTGCTGTAGACGTTTGGATTAAGTGGAAGGGTTAGGGACGCTTATTTCCTTGTGGTGGGGTAAACATAGAAGGATTATTGAGATGATGACGGTGTCTTACGCGGCTTAGGTAAGTGTCAACCGTGCTGCCGTGTACCTGGCGAGGTGAAATATTTTTGTGAATGACCCTTAAACAATGCACAATTATGAAAGATTAAGCGAGTCCACTCCTTATCGATAGGGTTCTATTAGATAAGACATTAGATAAGACAAATACCCCTGACCCCTGACTCCTTGAGCCACATTCACCCAGCATCTAAGTCCTCTTGAGACATGAAAAGAACGTCTTATATCATCTACGTTGGCGACCTCAACGTAATCGCATTTTCAATTCGCATGGTTTACAAGGGAATGACTCCCACCCTACTTATGCTCATCTACCTAGATAGGGATGTATCTTCATCGTCTCCTACCAGCCGATCCATCCTCCTCCAGCTTCCATACGGCCTCTACCTAAACGATAGAATCGGAGTATGAATTTCCATTTTTCAAACTCCTTGCAACATTATCCGGGTTCCTTTCCCTGTATCGACAGAAGTACAATCTATCCTGCCAACCCATCCCTTTTTGAAATCTCGTCATCATCACGTCGTTAAAGCTTGACTCATAAACATAAAACGCATCATTCTGTTCCAAAATCAGCCTCGGGTCTCTCTCCACCTAACGTCCCTAGAATCAGTTTTAGGCAGTGCCAATTCTAACTGACCCCATGAAACCTCCTATCAACCGTGTCTTGATTTGGTTTCCTATCATATAGCTAGCTACCTCGAAGCCATAATCACAAGACAGGGGCGAGGTAGTAAGCGAGTATGCGGTAAGCCAGCTTAATATATGGGGCATCTTGGTACGGCGGTTCTCGCGGGGCCAGCAGGACCTTTTCCTCGTCCAAGGGCTCGAGGAGTTCCCGAAAGCGTTGCATGTGCTGCGGTTTCGAGACTAGCAATGCCAGCGCTCGCCTCTCGACACATCTCTGCAGGATATCCCCGTCCACTTGCATGTTTGATTTCGGGTCAAGACTCGGCTCGGGCCCGAAGCTTTCGTCGTCGTCGTCGTCGCTCGGGCTTAAGAAGGTCAGTTGCGGACAGATCATCGGCGACCTCAATGCCAGGTTTTGGATGAATCTTAAAAGACGCCAGGCGTCCTCGTTAAGGAGCGAGAAATGCTGGATCGACCCATCGATGCTGAGACCCAGGATATCCGACCCTGCTGGACCGCTCTTAATACATCCAAAGCGCGGCCTGTTCTTAAACGAACCCCATAAGGCTCTGGTATACCCTCGGGCGAACCTCCTAACGGATGCTTGAAGTTCCGCTTGGAAAACCAGTTTCAGGGGACGCTCATCTTCAGGCGGAGCCCACAAACCGTGAATCCCGCACATCGGATCCGAGAGCATAGTGATGGCATTGGGCGGCGTACCGACCTCGATGGAATGTAGACTGTTCCGACACGTGTCGTCCGTGTGTAACCGAATCATCTGCTCGCCGTCGGATGATGGAACACTCTTATAGTCCAGGATCACAAACGAGTGCTTGGTGGTGAACACGTGCAGCCGTTTGTTTACCACCTGCATCCAGGATGCCGGGGATGGGAGCTCGTGTTGCCTCACAACCTTGAATCTGTTATCTTCAATTATGTGATACTGAACATGGTTCCCAACACATAGGAACACTCCAGACTCGTCTGTTGCCACGGACCATATAGGACCGTCTCGGATCTTGCGATCGAATTTAGTCCAGAATCGTATCCGCCGAGACAGGCCAGTTTGTGATAATGCATTATCGGACTCGGCCGATATGATTAGGAGAAGACCCTCATTGTCCTTTCTTCTCATAGCAAGGACGATCCAGTCTCCGCGAATACCTGCGGCCCTGTACGTCCACGTGGCGAGAGAGATGGCTCTAGTATCCGGATTTCCTAGTCCTGTGATATAGTCCACATCATAGTACTCATAGATACCGCTGACCTTTTTCCTCTCGAAGGGTTGCGATAGGTCATGTCCTGTCACAGGATCAAGGAAATGCAAAGAAGGTAGCCCATCTTTCGATACGACAGTAACAAGCGCCTCTAACCTTGGGGAATAGAGGATTTTGACCGGTGTTCCTCCCACTGGGAAGTATCGTGGGACGGGTTTCGGTCGACGTTGCAAGTCGGTAACCATAATCCGTGGCCCGGCAATCATCACCATTGTTGACTTCCCGTATTCGGGTAGTAGTTTGTGCAGTGGCGCCACGGAGTTAATCGGAGGACAGGACATACTTGGTCTGTCACCATCTGTTGGCCAGACGCGTTGTATCTCTTCGGCCGCCAGTATGGCTAGTTCTGCATCACAACAGACCAAGACTATGTCCGGATCCCCTACTACGCTTCCAGAGAAAACGTGGGATGGCGCCGCGCCAAATCTATCCCGATTGATCTCATAGCTTCCTGGTCTGGATTGGTCGAGTCTGATTGTGAGTACGTCCCCGCTTCTGGTTCCCGTTACGATGACTGGCTTGCCAGAAGAATGTTCTTGAACATAGACGAGACTTGTTAAAGCTCCGAAGGTATCGTTATCCGTAGGATTTCTCGCGTTGGGGCTTCGAGTTATCGCAGCTATAATAGATATTAGTAGTCAATCTCTTTCGAATTTATCATAGATGACGCACTCAGTTGTAACTTCATGAAAATAGGCGCAGCAGGAACCTGCTGCTGCAGTGCGGCCGGGTATATCGCAAGGGTTGACTCTTCCCCTTGCCGAATACCAGCCAGAACAACGATATCACTACCGAGTTTCTCGATCGCAAGACAAGTGATTTCACCTTCCACGTCAAGAACTTGCTGCAACGAGACCTCGGATTCATGAATGGTAAGCAGGACGATCTTGAAGATTGACCCAGAATAAACGGCCAATGCAATCATGTATTCTCGAATAGCTGCATCAGCTACAACAGCGGCGTAGTCCTTGACTAGCTCGCTTATAAGATTCTGGTAACTAGAGGTCAAATACGGTTAATCACTGCAGCAAATTTTCTGGGTTGGCAGACTTACTAGCCATCAGGGGTCACAACTGTAACATAGTTGGATGTGACTTGTACAACTGCATCGCCGGTCTCTTGAGCAGCTAAGGTCGTCGAGGAAAGATCATATGGTACAGCATCATGATCCTTCTCCGATGCCTCGGAAAGATCCCGAGATAGGTGTAGAACAGCAGATGAATTAGGAAGAGCCAGAAGGAGATAGAAACCATCTTCCGAAACCCCGTCGAAGTCCGAAATCGCCCAACACTGCCTGATATTTGAGGAGTATGTGAGATCCAGACCAATTCTAGCTTGTATTCCGTATCTGAATTCTGTGATAGCTCCGGTTATGCCTCTGCCGCTACAAGCGAAGACCTTGTCCGGTCGTAAGGGGACTACGTTCCTGTTATTCGACAGGGGTACGGTGCCAGAATCTACGCTGTGCTCCTCAACGGCTCTACTCGTCAAGTCGTTGGTCACAGCAAAATCCACTGTCGGAGACCAGTTCGGAATTGAGCCGATCCTTTGCAGAGATTGTCTTGCTTCGACCTGTAGAAGGTAGTATTGTCAGCTAGAATACCTAGAGGAAAACTAGGTCGAGATGACTAACATTCCAAACCGCGCCAGGGCCGGAGTCCCCGCCAGTGACCAAAACGTCTGCAAAGAGATGAAATAGGGAGGCAAAGGCCGTGTCGATATTACAGTCTACAGAACCCATGCTAACGCTAGTCTCGATTTCAGATTCGTCACCACATTCGAGGAAGTTGATTAGACCATCCTCTCTTGCCAGGTAGATGACGTCTTTCCTGTCGTGGTAGGGAGGGTGTCGTATGGGTCTGGTCCAGGCTGTCCACAACGGTTCGCGGGTCCCATGGTGTAATTCGGTGTCGTCTCGATTCGCCAGCTCGAATGGTACAAATACAGGGGGGCCGCTAAGAATATTCGAACAAGTCGCCGTAATCCGTTCGGTGATGATCAAAAAGGCGTTTCGAACTTTCAGAGGTACGACCAGCAGCGGCATGCGATAGTCTTCGTCGAGCCTGTAGCCTTTTATATCTTGGTGAAATATCTGACTCAATTCAGACCTACTATCCCACTCCAACACGGCTAATTTGGAGACCTCAGGCTGGATCATAATAATCAACAAGATTACTTGTACCTCATTTCCGTGAGTCGGGTGGAGGAATTCGATCTTGTGGATGATCCCCTTGACAGATCGAGCTATTCTACTCTTTATCGGCTGCAAGGGGAATCCCTGGAGGTATTGACCTCGGAGAGCTTCCATCGACTCGAGTTGGTACACGATGAAGAGATTCTCAGCGCATGCTACTGTCAAGAAAGTCGAAGAAGGGTCGATGGCCATATGAAATCCAGGATAAACGAGACGTTGCCCAGGAACTTTGTGGATCGAAGGTACCCACTCCCAACTACGAGAGTCTCCTTGTCGTAAGAAAAGAAACACCAAGTCGCCCCGTTCGAGTACCAAGATTAGCAATTGAGGGGGAAGAAGCGTGTTCACATCTCGATGACCAGGGGCCGTAGTGCCTAAGTCAGGGACTTTCGTATCCGAGTCTTCAGTCTTGATGTGAATATTATCTTCAGTAGATTCGGTAGCTTTGCGGGAATATTGCGGTGAACCCATGACTACAGCATTGCGTATTCTAGACCCAAAGTCATCCTTCTTCACAATGTCTTGGAGTTGCCTATCACGATCACGACCAAGCTCGCATATTTGAACAGAATGATCCTAGTTTCATGTCAGAATATAGACAAATACGCCTAGCAAATCGGGCAGAACGTAATCAATCACTAATGACATAGGGAGAGACTATCGACGACATGTGCCTTGCACTTGCCAGAAAATGACGTTCGAGTGGCGATAAGGAACCGGGCAAGCTGGACTATACCATTCGTAGCCCTCCACAGCCCCTAGACGGAGCTATGACATTCTTAAGAGAGTATAGGAAAAGGGAGTAAAGAAAAAGGGAGAGGACGCACGCTAATTAAGGCAACGTCATTATAACGGGCCGATCGAAGCTGTACGGGCAGAACCCATCGTATGACAGGGCTGTCGACAATCGTTCTCGTGAGCACGCCGCAGGTGGGTGGCTTCGAGGGCGGCGTTCTTCCCGCCTTACGAACAGAAGAGCTGTTGTCCCTCATAAGCTCATCTGCGGAGATCGTTCGAGACACCCATTCGTCATTTTCGAGGACATAAGTTTGGAGCGACATTATCGGCACGCGTAACCAGATTCAATTGTATGTGGTGGAGCTGGCAATGATAGCATATGCTAGAAAGGCGCCAGTAAAGGGTTGCCCACGGGATAAGCAGTAAAAACAGCCGTTGGCGTTAGCTGTCGCAAATCCATTAATATGCGGACTGTGGCAATGGCCGCACGCTGGATAGAATCTCGAGCTCCCTAGTATAGGGTGAGAAGCGTTGAGAACAGGTATGATTTGGAAGTTATTCTCAGCGAGACCTACCAACTGGCTAGGGCAGGCAGGTAGGCATCTAGAGACGAATCGACAATGGCGTGGTCCTGTTTCGAAGAATACCTATAGGTCCGATAGCTTGGATATATGACGGAGCTATATGTACCTGAATATATTGGCCGGGATTATTTCTCGGGGAACGCACTAGTTATAGGAATCGAGGCCTAATGATCTTGGGTATCAGCGTGTCAGGGGAGCTGTATATTAGGATAATAGCGCCCGGCTTCGAAGCTGCAGTTGACGTCGATGCGGGGAAGCAGATAGTCGCGTGCCTTCAGCATTGGAAATGCATTAATGACGTGGGATTTCGATATCTAGGACGAATGTTGACTTCCCATTCGAGACGCTTAAAAAACGTATCTCTATCAAGTATATGTAGGAGTGTAGGAGTGTGGGAGTGTATTGGTGAGCCTGCGAATGTGTTGTACAATACAAGTCCATGAGTTATGAGATGGCACGGGATGGTGGAATTCACGCGGCGTTTGAGGGGTTACCTAAAGTTTCTCTAATCGGGTAGCCGTAGATACTTCCTACATATACATATACATATACGTTAGGTACATTAGCTTCTTTCGCCTTACTACATGGATCTTCGTGCGGCCCAACTTACTGGAAGTCGGATACAGAATGGGGTACAGAATGGGGTTGCACGTGTAAAAATAGATTGCCTAGAGATATTCATCAGGACGCCTATAGAGATAACCAACTGTTTAAGATGGGTAAAAATATCTGAGACGGGGGATGCAGGTGATTTATCAGAATGTACTCCTAAATTTAGTAGATAACCGAAGCCTCGATCTGCATGTCGATTCTTCACCGGGTCCGTGGGTCTGCAAGCTTCAACAGAGGCTTTGGTCGAGGGTCGTCGTGACTGGACAGAGAAACGAGGGATGTCATCTTTTTATCGAGATAACTCCTCGAACCAGGGGTGGCTTGGTAAGTACCGAAGACAATAGTCTTGTCTCCTCGATCATCTCGAGTTCGGGTACTTTACGGAATACGTGGGGGGGCATCTTAGGTAGGAGGTAGTAAACAGCTAAATCATCCTAACAGATCGCCTACTTCTATCTAGGTGCATGTAAGTGACCCAGTGTCTACCTAGGTAGTTGGTAACTCACCCATGTACACATGTACACGAATTAAAAGGACGTAATAAATATGCAAAGGCTCTCCAGTAAACTCCTAGATAGAAACGGAACATTAAGTGTTCGTTGGAGAAGTCTGAGAAGTGTACCATTCCCAAATTTTCTATGTTGCACAAAGAAGTTAGCGTCTGTGGCTCCCCGGGCCGCACCCTAGCACCCTGCAACTTTCTTCATAGCGCCGCAAGGGTGTCAGGGGTACATGCTACAGGCAGTACAGGCTGCCAGGTTGCCAGGTTGCCAGGTTGCTTGGCAGCTTGGACGCTTCACCGGGACCCACCCGAATTCCCTAGCCAGCTGCTAAGTTAAGTTCCTTCAGGACATAGGACATGTCATGTTCCAATATGTAAATCATCGTTACTTGTTCTCACGTCGTTGGCTCAATCCAACTACTAAAGGTCACCACCACGTCGCACATACTCAAGTTTGTCAACGAAATTTGTTTGCTTTCTTTACTCTATTAGGTACTTTGAATCCTATACGCGGCTCGTCTTGTAAAAGTTGCAAACTTGGTAAAGCTGGCCAGCCTTCCCCTTAGGACTTGGTTCAGGTGACGGGCTGATATCGCCCTAAGTTCAGCTGACAGATCCTTATCCACACCGGGTCCTAAGTCCTATCGAGCTAAGCATACAGTGGAAAGGAGGAACACATCATCGGTCATATCCCGCGAGCTGCATGCCATCAGATGCCATCAGCGCCCCCGCCAGGGCACCGGCATGCCATTTGTCCACACCGGCATACAATACGCACGAGGCGTTAAGTAAGGCAACCTGACGTGCCGCACTCGGACCGGGAAAATCAAGATCGAGAAGAATCGCTCCCCGGTCATGGCCCAAGACCCTGAAGAGTATGAGCACGTCGATGCCAAAACCGAGGAGAAAGACACATCAGACAGCTCGGAAGCAAGCGCAGCCGCGGAAACGGGCGTGGACTCTGATGCAGATGCCTCCTCACTGGCTCGCAGGCAAGCGCGCATCCTCGACGCATGCAAGCGGAAGGACATCGAAGATCTGCAAGTCCTGGCAGTATCGAATGGAGGATTCCTCTCGGACGCGATCCGGAGCCAAGCTTGTGAGTGGTTCTAACATCCTACTCGCCTCCTCTCACTACGCTGTATCCCCTCTCTCCCACCCTCCTCCGGGTAAAAAGGATAAAGATGAGATCAGGATGTGCTCATCAGCGTAACCGCAACAGGGCCGGTACTGCTAGGCTGCGGCGGCGTCGACGGGCGCGGGGAACGCGAGGAGGAGGAGGCGTCCGATTCGTGGACGGGCCTGCCGCGGCATCGGGACGAGGACCAGGTCAAGCTAGACGTGGACCGGAGCTTCGTGTACTACCCCAGCGGTAAGACTCTCTCTCTCTCTCTCTCTCTCTCTCTCTCTGCACGCATGTCTTCGCGAATAGAAAACCTAACAGCTGAACAAAAAAACAGAGCCGACGCAGGCGCAGCTGGACGAGAAGCGAGCCGAGCTCTCCGACCTCATCACCGAGGTGCTGCGGCGGCAGCCGTACCTGTGCTACTTCCAGGGCTACCACGACATATGCCAGGTGCTGCTGCTGGTGCTCCCGCCGTCCGCGCGGGCCGCGGCCATGGCGCGGCTCTCGACGCTGCGCATCCGCGACTTCATGCTGCCGACGCTGGCGCCGGCGGTGGCGCAGCTGCGGCTGATCCCGGACCTGCTGGGGGCGGTGGACCCGGCGCTGGGCGCGCACCTGTCGCGGATCGAGCCCTACTTCGCGCTGGCGGACACGCTGACCATGTTCGCGCACAACGTGCAGCGGTACGGCGACATCGCGCGCCTGTTCGACGCGCTGCTGGCCCGCGAGCAGGCCTTCGGCGTCTACGTCTTCGCGCGCATCGTCCTGCGCCGCCGCGCCGAGCTCCTCGCCCTCGACGAGCCCGACCTGCTGCACTTCGCCGTCTCCAAGATCCCCCGGGACCTCGACCTCGACGCCGTCGTCGCCGAGGCCGCCGCCCTCTTCCGCCGGCACCCCCCCGAGACCCTGCGCGGCTGGCGCCGCGTCTCCGAGGCGAGCACCCTCAAGACGGCCCGCGACGTCCGCGCCTGCGCCGCCCAGAGCCTCGACGACGGCCGCGCGCTCTTCGCCACGCAGCTGCGCGAGATGCGCTGGGCCGAGCGCCGCGAGAAGCTCTTGAAGGCCGTGTGGGTCAACCGCCGGATCATCCTGGCTGTCGCGGTCGCCGCCGGCGCCGTCTACTTCCGAAAGGCGCCGATCTGGGCGAGCCTGGTCTCGTGGTCAACCCCGAGCCGCAATCGCTAGTACGGGGGGTATCTATCCATCAGGTGGTAGGTAGTTTGATACTTTACGACGGTGCACTGGCTGTACGATTAAATTGAGACGGCCGGGTCTTTTTGTCATGGAATAGGGGGTACCGCGTTGAAAACTATGACGCTTAGATATACACATTTGAAATCACTACCTACGTGTCGTGTGGTTCAACTCCTCAGAAAGACTCGGGTAGGTAAATGTTTTAAATTTGGACAGGTTCTGCATGGACTTGTATTATTAGGGTGCTAGATTGAGGATACTCGGCGAAGGGATAGACAGGTCCACAGGGGTTGTAGCTCTAACAGCCATGCACAATACAACACAAGATACTCGAGGACATTTTTGAAGTGTATGTACCGTTGAGAAGCTTTGGGTTTATTCGGCTACATCTCGAGTTATGGTATCTATCTAAATCATTCTGAACAATCGCCTATTCATGCAGCCTCCTGAAAAGCCGTCTTCAGCCCCTCAAAGTGCTCCTGCTCCTCGACGGCCAACTTGCCGTGCGTATCGCTGATAATTGTTAGGATCAGGCTATAGTTGTTATACAGGAAGCGTTCTCTCTTCCTTCTATCGTTACCGAAGACGGCGCTGTATTTGGTCAGGAACGCCTCCATCTCGCTACGTAACCTCCTCAGACTCGTCACGACCGGCTCGTCGTCGCCAGCTTCCGTGCTTAGGGCAAGAACACCGTGCAACAGCTGCCCAAACCGCTGCGTGCACACGTGCGGCGCCGCCGACAACTTGCTCTGCTCCGATTTCGAAGTCGGCGGACGCGTCGGCAGAGCCGTGGTGAGTGTACGGAGCGAGTCGCAATGCGCATTCATGATAAACTGGAGGCGTGGCCAAAGGAGCATGGCCGTTCCGTTGAGATACCCATCTGCGGCGGGTATTTTGCGTCGTTGCAGCTCGAACTGGAAGTGCTGGTTCAAGCGGATGCCGAGGAGAATACCGAGAGCGTCGTAGGTATCGACTATGAGCTCCTTTGTCATAACTTGACCCAGCTGAAATGTCGGCTCGAATATATATGTGAAGTGGCGTGAGATGGTGGAGTAATTGAGAGCTGGCGAGAAGAACGAGGCGAGGAATGTGTATTCCGCACTGGCGTTGTCGATGAGTGCGAGGTTGAAGTTTCGGAAAGGGACTTCGAGGTAGTGAGTAGACTGATCTTCTTCGGCCAAGTAAGAAGACAGTGCCGATTGGCTATGGGTGCGCAAGAGGTCGATCCGCCGACCTAAGTTAAAGGCATCATGCGGTGGTCCTGCGATCTTGGAACTCGACAAGACGGTCCCTTTACGAGAGGTGTCCTCATTACCCAATACATCCGTCTTATCCAGCAAGTGTAGTTTTATTTTCTTAAGAGCACTCTCGTAGCGTGTAAACTGGTTGGCATAATACCATCTCATGGTATTCATATAGGCCTGGCATATTTCGTCTGCTAGAGTTGAATGGTGTTTATGGAGGAAGGAGTATAGATCTCTGAACTTGAGGAAGTTCTGTTGTTGAATAATCTGTGCGTTGATATGAGGCGAGCGCAGGGCTTTTATCTGAGCGACAAGGAAGTCTCTTATTCGTTCAACGGCCTTGAGCACCAATTTTTCCAACAAGGGACCTAAATCCTGTAAACATTTGCTGCCTTGGGCGTTCGAAGCGTTCGAAGCGTTCTTCTGCGCAGTAGCCCTCTTGTCGATCTCGGCGACGACCTTAACCCATGTCTCATCGATGTGACCGTCGGCAATTTTAGACACTATAGTTGGCGACACGCTAATCTCCTCGACAACCGGCCCTAAGCCCTTCTCAACTGCCTTCCGGTTTTCCAGTCGCACATTAAGGGCCGTCGACCGGGCCTGTAGGGATTCGATATCGGCAGACACTGTAGCGAGGTCGTTCCGAAAACTGGTCAAGTTCGTCTCTACCGAGCTCAAAACTTCATCACAGGCTCGTATAGATCGGTGTAAATCTTCGAATTTGGCTTTATCTCGTTCATCTGGCAGGGAGAGCAATGAGCACGATAGGGGCATATTCTGGGGGCAACGGGAAACATACATTCTTCAGCCGCCTGGGGTCTATATGCACCATCACCTTCTATTGCCGAATCTTCTGATAATGCTAGCTCCCGGATAGACAAGCCTCCAAAATCAAAGTCAAGTTGGAGGTCCTCGGCTGATATTGAGCTAGTTGGGTTGATCGCCGACTTCGTAGTAGACGCATTTTGCCCGTCATCCCCCAGAAGCTTCTCGAGTATTTCTACAGGTTCAGGACCAGTGTATATCGTTCTTGATTCTTTCAGCGCCGAGCCATTGGCTCTTCGAGAAGATGCCAAGAAAGAGGACGCAGAGGATTCGGTGGACGCTAGAGAAAGCGACGACGACCTCGGTGTGAGGCCTGGCCGCTGCTGTGACGTGATGTACGGGCCGAGACCGCTTGGAGTTCTTCGGGGTGCGGGAGAGTATGGGCGACTGCCGGGCTGAGAGGAGGAAGGAGATGACTGACCGGCAAGCCGATCGAGCCACATATTCTAGACGCGAAGGGGTCAGCTACGAGCTGGACCGCGTCATGACTTTATTAGCTCCAGCGCTTGGTTGGCAAGCTGTAATGATATGGATGCGGTTCGACCAGCGTAGGCAGGATTGGGAAATGCGCTTTAGTAGGATCGCGAACAGGAAAAAGTATTAGGCGTCTTGTTCATAATAATTGGTCAACCATTTATCGAGCTCAGTTGTTGAGCTCCCATTCGGACGAGGCCGTGCAACAGCCTCCCCTGGGCTGATGAATGAAGGAGAATGATTGGTTCAGGTTTTAGACACCTATCGCTGAAAACAAGTACCGTATGTGGTTAGTGCCGGGGTGCCAGTGAGCTTGAACAGAATTAACCTTGGATTAGCTAAGGCCCCAGAGCGGGTAGCTTAGGGCACCTATCTTTAGGTGTTTCCAGTCTACCAGGTAGTATTAATCCCATAATTCCCATAATACACCACAATAAACATTCTTTCTACTCCGGAGATAGATGGAAAGGCAGATGTGACTGTCCACAAGGAATCGGTTTTTTCCTAAACAACGAAGCCAAATAGGGGTTTCTTATTCCATTATTCCAAGTCATGCAGGGACCTAAACAAGTGTGGAAGAAGAGCAATGGACGCCAAGAGGTTTGTTTTTTGCCCCTCCAGACTAAGGTCCGTTATTTGCAGCTGAGGGGCATCTATATAATTCTACTACTCCCCTGCTCCCTAAGGCCAGTGGGAAGAAAGGCGCTGCGACCTTAGGATCTTGGATCATATCCACGCTGTAGCAAAGAAAATTGTGTGCGACATAACCACCTAGGCAGGTCTAGCGTTACCTGCCAACCCACAAAATCCGACCTGGAACCCCGCCGAAACACCCCGACGAGGTAAAAAATACACCCTGACGGTAAAAAATAACAAAAAAAAGGCTTGCTCACTTGCACTGGCTGACTGGGCGATTGGGCTAATCGCAACGTCAACTAATCCAGCCTATCAGGTGTTGCGTAAAGTTTAAACTGTGTGCCCAATAATCTGAGAAGAAAAAAAAAATCCCGTCTTTTTGCCTTTGACGTTCCCAGGTTCGGGCTCTACTTTTTTTTTCTTTACCCCCTCTGGATCATCTCCTCTCACTCTTCTCAACCCTCCCTCTTCTCTACAAATAGTCCACCAACTCCAGTTTGGTCTCGGACATCCAGCTGTACCAATTACACATCTTCTTTTCGATTCTACCTACGACTTTCATTCAGTCAATCCTTCAAGATGGCGGACGAGGTACGTTACTCTCTTTTTTTTTGGTCGATCGCATGGCGGGCGACTTAAAATCACCCCGCATTACGCATCTCGCACGCATCGCCATCGCCATCGAACCCCGCGATGCTTTCATGTGTTAATACCGCCATCGCATCCATCCCTGGCTACGGCTACGGCTACGGCTACGGCTACGGCTGCGACTACAGCGACGACTATATTTAGGTCTATAGCTGTGGCTTGCTTGTCGCCTGCGATCGCGCTCCCAACGATCCTGATGCTGACGAATTTGCCCCCCTCTATAGTATGCGATCGAAAAGGATGGTGATGCTGGTGCATCCAAGACCATCCCCATGCAGTGCTCGGCTCTGCGCAAGGGTGGAAACGTCGTCATCAAGGGCCGCCCTTGCAAGATCGTGGACATGTCCACCTCCAAGACTGGCAAGCACGGTCACGCCAAGGTCCATCTCGTCGCTCTCGACCTCTTCACCCAGAAGAAGCTCGAAGATCTCTGCCCCTCCACCCACAACATGGAGGTGCCCGTCACCACCCTGAAGCAGTACAACTTGGTAAGTAGGCTTTTGTACTCTGTGGTTTGCACCACCCTGGCAGAGGTGTTATGCTAACATGGTCAACTCGTAGGCCTACATTGACGATGACTATATTGTCATGCACGACGTCACCACCAGCGAGGAGCGACGTGACATCAAACTTCCTGAGGGCGAACTCGGCAAGAAGATTCTTGATGCTGAGGAGGCCGGTACTACCCCTGGTAAGTTAGGACACTCTACGTTTTCGCGGTTCGGGATTTAACAAGAATTCTAGTCATCACCGTTCTGGGAGCCATGGGTGAGGAGGGTGTCATCAAGGTCGATGAGCCCTCCTCCAAGGATTAAGTCTCCTTTCTGGAGATTTGGACCTGATGCGGACGATATATCAATGGATCGAGCTCCGCCACCCGCCTCTGCCAACTTGGACATTGACCTAAAGGGGGATCGCTTAACTGGGACAGTAGTAGTTAGATTCGTACAGACGTCTGTCCATGGCCTATTCACTATGGATTTTCTGTATGGTCGGCTATCCACGGTGGGGGATTAAGCAGCTGGCATGACGATCTGACGGGTTTCGCATTTGTCCCCATCTCTTTTTGAGCAACGTGGTGTGCAGTGCGGAAGGTCTTCACCAAAACAAGGCTCGCTATTTTATTGGCACTCAAGCTATCCTGCGAATTTACGATGTCTCCCTTTCCAGTTCCCCAGTCTCCGTGATTGTCTTTATGTGACTTGGAAATGGTTTCTGTGTTGAGGCGCATTTCTATTGCTACCTCTTACGTGACTTGAAATTAGACGTGAAAGTGCTGTTGAATAATTATACTCGATATTACTATTTCACATATTCAAAACATCACAACAAAAAACGTAAATATGCACACGTGGTAAAAAATCGAATGAGCACTATGGAAGCAGAGATAGGCCTCCTGAATGCCTCAGGTAGGTGTTAGGTATCTCAGTTTTCAACTGCAGGGCAATTTACATGTGGTACACAGCTAAGTTAGTGAACAAATTGAGTTAGCTAAGAAAATATTTATCGCATTGGAATAGTAAGAGAAGTTGGCGTTATGCCATATTCCGCTGGAGAGAACAAAGCTTCCAGACTCGGGAAGGTGACTTGTACTTGTTAACAGATTCGTTAATATCAAAATCGAACAAGTCGCTTTGTTGCTTTGTCGCTTTGTCGCTTTCCCGCTTTCCTATTGTGCCCCACGTTTTTTTCTTTTCTTTTCTTTGTTTTATATCCAATCTGCGGCACCAATCAAACCGAGAATCGAAACGGCGATGGCGCCGACAAAGTACCACCGCTTCCGTCAGGGCGAGCGGTGCGACGAATGCGGCGCGCGGCAGTGGTACGCCCAGGACGCGATCCGGTACTGTCGCAACGGGCACCGGCTGGAAGGCTTCGCCGAGCACGAGGGCGACGAGGACAACTTCGGCACCCAGGGCCGAGTCACGCGGCGCAAGAAGGAGGCGCGCAAGAAGGTCGCCGTCAAGCTTACAGGCGACGAGGGCAGAGAGCTGTACCTCGAGGTGCTGCAGCTGATCCTGCTGAGGCAGGTCCGGTGGCTGCTGAGGGAGAAGGGGTTCCCCGACGACTTCGAGGAGATCGTGAGGGCGCTGTGGACGCTTCGGGTTAGGAACCTGCCGCTGCGCGAGAGCGGCGAGAGGAAGCGGAGGAAAGGTGGGAACGGCGACGGCGACGGCGACGACTACGCGTCGAGCGCCAGGTCTACGTTGTTTAGCTCGCAGGGCGAAGGGACCGGCTTCGAGTCGTCTGATTTTGATCATTCGGATGCTACGACGGCTACGTGGGCTCCCGATGCGAGTAAGCGGTGGAAGCTGCCGAAGCCTTTCGATACGCTGGCTTTGTGCTACTTGGCCTGCTTGGTGCGGCGGTTACCGGCCACTACTGCGGATTTCTGCAGCTGGGCGCAGAAGGGGGAGATAGATTTTCTCGCGGCGGTATGTCATGAGCCAAATCCATTCGTGAAGGCAATCCAGACAAGCTCATTATATATTCTAGTTCAATGGGATTCCGCGTAATGTGCGAGATCGATTGCCCGCAACATATCACCGTTCTCTACAGGTACGGGATCATATCCCGCCTGGTCGATTGCAGACTGCCGTGCAGGAGCTTGTTATATCGTTCAAGGCCAATTTTGATACCGTCTTTCCACCGCTCAACTATGTGCCCATACTTGTCCGGCTAATGACGGACTTGACTCTCCCTGGTAGGTTTTTTCTATAGATGGTTATAGAAGCGGTACCTGTTAACACAACCCAGTTGAAACATACCTTGCTGTCAAATGCATTACTTCAATCCTGAAAACAGATTATTCGTATCCTACAGCGAAGAAGATCCGGACAATGGACAACCCAGAGGTTTTCCTGGTCGCATTGCTTGTCGTATCCGCCAAGCTACTCTATCCACTCGATGGTATAGAACGGCCTCCCCGCAGCTATGAAGATCCTCGAACCATGAAGGTCAACTGGGCGCAGTGGCAGGAGGCCATGCGGGAGGAAACGAATGAGACATCATCTAACCTGATACGAGGCGAGGAGTACAAAATCACGCCAGAGGATGTACTAAGTTTGGACAAGGCCAAGCTAGACGATTTCATGGACTGGTTTGAGAAGACGTGGATAAGAGATGACGATGCCAAAAGTGATTAACATATATCCTCCGAATGTTGCAGTAGTGCTAACCCCCTTTTCTAGCCGACGAAAGAATACGGAAACCCTTCCAGGATCAGGGTCGTCTTTCCGTCCCGAGGAATCAAAATGAACAGTCGAACAAATACGGAGAGATGGAAAGAATCAAAAGTAGATACGCAGTCTTGAACCGCTCCATGATAACAGTCGAACCAGTACCCGACCCTGAAGATACAGAGACGGAGAAGAAAGTAAAACAAACTCGAGATTTCTGCCCGGTCTGGCGGACGAAAGAAGAGCTCCCGGATGCTGCAAGGGCGCTATACAGCAAAGCCGCGAGTCTGGCGGCCATACCTTTGAATACGTTAATTAGGGGTGTTACGCAAGTCGAAAGGAGGTTGGAAGTATGGTGCATCCAACAGGCGAGAAAGCAACGGGATAAGGGAAAGGGAAAGGGAAAGGGGAAGGAGGTTTGGACGGGAGACGATGCTATGGAGGAATAGTGTCAACGTCTGTTATATAAACTGTATACTATAGAAACAGGCTATAAATATAATACAATATTATCTCTTATGAGAACTAATAGACAGGCTTAGTATTCTGTGATATTCCAGCTCCTGATCGCAAGGTGTACCTGTGTACTTGAAGTAGGCCAGTGCGCAGCGGGTCCCAGCTGGTAAGATATCGGCCCTAGGTAACGCCACTTTGAAAATTAAAAGTTAAGGTCACCTGACTTCAGCCCACTAGGGTTCGTCTACAGTGGAATTTCAAACCCCCACCGAATTTCTAAGAGCCGACATCATCTCGACTTCCCACCAAACAACTTTTCACGACAGAGAGCCAAGAGTAAGTCAACAGCACCCTTTGGAATGCCATATTTTTGCATTTTACTAACTACAATGCGTCTACAGTGCAGATGTAAGTTTTTCCTCCAAGCGAAACACCAATTCAACCGCGCGCACGACATCGATTACCGACCGAACCGAATGAAGCGACAGATGACTAACAGAAAATTGCAGCTTCGTGAAGACCCTTACGGGCAAGACCATCACCCTCGAGGTGGAGTCTTCCGACACCATCGACAATGTCAAGTCCAAGATTCAGGACAAGGAGGGTATCCCGCCCGACCAGCAGCGCCTGATCTTCGCCGGCAAGCAACTTGAGGACGGCCGAACCCTGTCCGACTACAACATCCAGAAGGAGTCCACCCTCCACCTGGTCCTCCGTCTGCGTGGTGGCATCATCGAGCCCTCGCTCAAGGCCCTCGCCTCCAAGTTCAACTGCGACAAGATGATCTGCCGCAAGTGCTACGTGAGTTGTGGCCCTGGACCTGTATCAAATCCTCTGACTGCTCTACTAACGAGAAACCCGAAAATAGGCCCGCCTACCTCCCCGTGCCACCAACTGCCGCAAGCGCAAGTGCGGCCACACCAACCAGCTCCGACCCAAGAAGAAGCTGAAGTAAACGATTCGTTCACCTTATTCCATCTCTTCGGCGTCTTGGTTTGGGATGTATCACGATGAGTACGCTACGGAAATGGGGCGGATAGAGACATTTTACAACCACTGCGATGGTTTTTCGGCTGCGGAAATAGCATACTCTAGTTCAGTGGCAATCGAGTTGTGATGCACAAGACAGGTCCAAATCTCCATGCATTCGGTGACGACGTTGCTTTGCATTTTAGCAACATGGCAAGATTCTTTTACCACTTGACGACGAATTATGTCGGATTGTCGCCTGTGACTACCTGTTTCCACTTCTCCTATTTTCTCTATGCTTGGTTTTCAATAATCTAGTACCGACAATTGCTTCAAGGGTGAAACCTGGAACCAGGTTGTAAATCCAACAGAATGAGAAGCGAGCATATACCTGTAGAGTCGATTCTTGAAAGTCCAATTTTTCGGATGCTCTGCTATTAAACAGTGCTACTTTGAAGCCATATCTCCGAAAAGCTTTTGTACTCAGCCTTTTTCCCAAAGGAGTCTGCATACATTAAATGGTGCTGACCAAATAAGAAATAAAATAATACTTCTACTTTTTATCTAAATCCAAGACAATAATGCCACAGCTAGGTACTGGTGGGATAATATTAGAAGCTTCCCAGGTGGTATTAATACAAAGATACAGGGGTACGACTTAGTCAGGAACTGCATCCAATGAAAGGTCACGGCCAGAGCTAGCAGGCGGGCAAATTAAGTGCGACTGTAGATCGGCATGCTTCCGTGTCCTCAAAACAGCTATACGCAGTTGCTGTCATTACCTATCTAAGGTACCTACTTTGACCCTCTCAAGCCACCAACTCCCTCCCACGAACGACCCATCGTCAACCAGGGCAGCCGGAACATCTTTTCGCTATCAAGCGCCAGAGGGGGGAAACGAAAGAAAACATGTCGAATTCAGGCTACGATGCCGTCGTAGACATTGACGACGAGGTACGTCTTTCGGCACCCTAGGGGGGAGCTCACAGCAGGAGAGCGTTTGATGCGATAGCATACATACATACATACATACCCCCTTGCGCTGCCTCGCTGCCCAACCTGTACACCGGCGTTCCATCTCCGCCGTCTCGACCACGAGAATACTGACAGCGCATTTCCTAGGGCGACCTCGGCCACACGGACCTGCAGGAAGACCTCGAATTCCACAACTCGAACTTCACGGAGCCGTCGTCGCGCAAGGGCGGCGCGTCCCGGGGCGCGCGCAGCCCGGGGCTGCCGCCGCCCGCGACCGCCGCTGCGGGCGGCTCCTCTTCGCCGGGCTCGTCGAAGCGGTACCTGTGGACGATCTCGTTCTACGCGCAGTACTTCGACGTGGACACGTCGAGCGTGCTGGCGCGCTGCTGGGCCGCGCTCTACCCGCGCGCCAACTTCCTCGACGTCCTCGAGGGCAACCCCGACCTCTACGGCCCGTTCTGGATCGCGACGACTGTTGTTCTGATCCTGTTTCTGGGCGGTACTATTAGCCAGTACCTTGCTAGCACCGGGCAGGGGCCGTTCGAGTATGATTTTAAGCTGTTGAGCGGTACGTCTTTTATCTTGTTTCCTTTTGCGATATTGGTAATGGTGGAAGATGTGTTATTCCGGCATCTTTTTGCATAAGAGGAGAAAAACGGGAAGAGTGGATAGTTAGAGCGAGTAGAGGCTAACAGCGAGGCAAACAGGCGCCGCGGGCCTCGTCTACGGCTACACGCTCGTGATCCCCGTGCTCCTCTTCGGCGCGCTGCGCTACTTCGGCAGCGAGTCGGCGAACCTGCTCGAGTGCTGGGCGCTGTACGGGTACGCGAACCTGATCTGGATCCCGGTGGCGCTCATCAGCTGGTCGCCCGTCACGATCCTCAACTGGGTCTTCGTCGGCGTCGGCTTCGGCCTCTCCGTCGTCTTCCTCCTGCGCAACCTGTACCCCGTCCTCAGCGCCACCGACCGCCAGACCAGCAAGGTCCTGCTGATCCTCGTCGTCGCCCTCCACGCCGGCCTCGCCATCGCCATCAAGGTCCTCTTCTTCGCCGCCGGCAGCCCCGTCTCCGGCGGCCCCGAGGGCGATACCCCGCCGGCTGCCGGTGGTGACCAGCCTCCTCCCGGCGATAACGGCGGTGATGCTTCGAGGTTCTTGTTCTAAAGGGGTGACGGGTCGTGGGGACGTTGAAAGAGTACACTGCTCGCGAGACGATAAGGCCGGGATCGATATTGTTAGGGGAAGCTGTCATTGTATTTTCCCGGCGTTTTAGTGGATGGGCTCCAAGCACGTAATAGTGTTATGTACAGTGTAGTAGGTAGCCAACTGATACCTTTCTGTACCAATAGACCATGGAGGCATGTATGCTTCAATATTGATATCTGCGTCCCGAGATTCTTGGCTGTGACCATCTAAGTACCTACGTTTTATGTCCGGCGTTGCTATGTAAAGTGCTGTACGGCATAGCAGGCGATTAGTCTACTTAGCAAGTTTCCATCCACAGAGTAGTCTCGATTCCATAGATGGCATCCTCGACTGTTCTACCAACTCTTGCTTCCTCTATGTGTTTGTCTTTCCAACCGCAAGTCCACTCACCCCATCACTCACCCACCTGTTCCCCCTTCTAGAGGGGGGCAGTAAGCATCGAAGACACACATCCCTCCTCTCCACTCCAAAAGGCCTCACCGCTCGACCTTGCCCCCCCTCGCAACCCAGTCGACCCAGCTCCCGGGATACTCGCCCACGTTCTTGTATCCCGCCTCCTTGGCGATGGTGGCGGCGGCGCGGCTGCGCACCCCCGCCTTGCAGTAGAAGACGAGCACGTCCGTGGGGTCGGGCCGCGCCGCGCCGTACCGGTCCTCGAACTCGTCCGCCGGCACGTGGAAGCTGTCGGGCGCCGACGCGACCGGCACGTTCAGGGCCCCCGGGATCCGCCCCGTCTGCGCCAGCTCCGAGGGCTCGCGCGCGTCGATCAGGACTACGCGGGGGGTGCTGCCGGGGTGGGTTGTCAGGGACTGGATCTGGGGGGCGTGTTAGCTGGCTTGACGGAGAGGAGAGGGAAGGAGATGGAATGCGTGGGATGGGTTAACTAGACAGGTAGGAAGTAGGTAGGTGGTAGGTAGGTAGGTAGGTAGGTAGGTAAGTAACGCACCTCTTCGAAACTCCATATCTTGGTCCCCTGCGGCGCGTCCGAAATCCACCGGGCGCGGGCCCCTCGACTCGAGCTCTGCGCCGTGGCGGTCCGTCCTACGGTCGTCGGTCGCGCGATCGTCGCCCTCGTTATCGTCCGTGGCGCGCCGGAGGACGCTGCGCCGAACGCAGCTCGCGGCACCCGAGGTGCAGGTGCAGGTGCAGGTGCAGGTGCAGCAGTCGGTACAGCTCGTCCGCGGAGCGCAGCGCTCAGGGCGATTCGTCTCGACGCCATTGCGTAGCCAAATCTCGTAACCTAGAACGCGGGACGCGGCTTGGCTGGAATGAGGACGCCTCGAATCGGATTGCGTATCGAATGCACAGGTTAGGTAGGTAGGTTTTCTACATGCAGGGTAGGTAAAAGAGGTGGGTTGAAGTGGGACGAGAGGGAAGAAATGCCGAGCTCTCGGATTGGTTCGTGGGGGCGGTGGACTCTGATGTCACGATCGTGTCACCATTAGTTACCGGAAATACATCACATATAATATAATATATGTACCCAGCTCTTGTTCTTGTCATACATTGCTCAACCAGTATCACGAGGCCGATACCCCGAGGGATCACAAGGCAAGGAACCAGCTTGAGAATACAATATCTACAAAAGCACTTCACGTTTTTATCACTGCCTAGGTATTTTCTTTCTCAAAAGACCATCTCGCCAAGTAATATACTATCGCCATCGAGAAATACACCACACCTAACTTCGCAACGCCATCAAGTTGCAAGTGATAATAAACTCAGAACTCTTTTCAGGATTTATGGTCTATTTCAGCCGCTATGGACACTCTAATCGTCGTTGGCCCCGACTTTATCCTCAGCTATAACTTATATACAAGACCAGTATTACGATTAATATTCTATGCGTCTTTCTTTCGTTTCTGTCGTTATTGGGGGCCGGCTTGATAACTAGCCCTTACGTCTAGCGAACAGCACGGGATGATCCAACTGAGCTCAGCTCAGCTCAGCTCAGCCTCTCTTACGCTAAGGATCCGCAGGATCCGCAGGATCTATATAACGCAAGGCTATCACCACTTCCTCTCCTCAAAGGTTAAGGGACAGTCATCCTATCAAGCTGTCAGTCATAATCATTCCAAGGGCGGAAACACACAACATACCTTGGGGAAGATGGTAGCAAAGACCTTGATTATGTCAGATTCCGGTGTGGCATGGTGCTTCCAGTTGAACTGAAGAGATGCTTTTCCGATCATGAGCACCAGGTTAAGCTGAGCGTAATGCTGACCGAGGCAGTAGTGAGGACCAGTTCCGAAAACGAGGTAGTTCTTGGCACCCTTCTCCTCAGCGTCTCCGCTGTAATATCGCTCCGGGTCAAATTCGTCGGGGTTCTCGTACACATCAGGGTCGCGCAGAGCCATAAAGGTGGTCGGGATGATCATGGCACCCTTGGGGACGGTATAAGTGTCGGTGACAGGGAACGACTTCTTGGCCTTGTAGGGAACCATGATGACAGGAGGGCGCCATCGCAGGAGCTCCCGGATAACGGCGCGCGTATAAGTCATCGATTCGAGCTGGTCCAAGGTGACAGGGGCATAGATGTCGCCGCTCCGTACGCGGTAGTTTTCCTCTCGAACTCGGTCCAACACCTCCGGTCGGTTAGCCAGAACCTGGAACAGGTTCGTAATGGCGCTGGACGTGGCATCCTGCGAAGCGAAAAGAAACGAGAAGAGCGTCTTCGAGATTTCCATGTCGGTAAACTCGCGAAGCAGAGGGGACGGCTTCACCAAGCCTTCAGTCGAGAGTCCCTTCTCGGTTGCCTCTCTCCACCTCTTGGAGTCAATCATGTCCTTGATCCAGGCATCCATGATGCAAGTGATATCGCCTCCGGCAGCCATGCGAACCTTGGATTTGGCAGCGCACTTGGCGAGCTCGTCCATGACCATACCCGCAGCCCTCTTACCATACCAGGTTCGGGTGTATGGGATGATGATAGGGAAGTTGACAAGGTCGAGAGCAGCCGTCACGAGGTAGTAGTCGTCGGAAATCTTCTTGCAGGCAGCATCGGTGATGTAGAATCCAGCAAAGGTTCGGAGCGAGACGGTGCATATGAGCTCGCGGAACTCATGCATGAATGGAATGGGCTTGCCTCCATTGTCCTCGGTGATCTTGAGGAATCGGGAGAAGTATTGCTTGTAAACCTTCTCCTGGGTGGGCAGGTAGCACTCGAGGGCCCTGCGAGTGAAGAGCCCGTTCAGACCTTTGCGGTAATCGACGTGGGCCTTGCCATCCAAGAACACCCAGTTATCCTCTCCAAGAATTTTCGTAGCGATATCGACGACGCACGGCTTCACATATGTCGGCGAGTTGAAGACCTTTCGCGCCAGGTCGCGAGTAGAGGCAATGACGACGAATCTACATAAGAAGATTAGCTACGTCGAGGAAGAAGCAACACGGGCGAGAGAACATACTTGTGGAAAATCGAGACGCAGCTCAGGGGACCGCTCTCCCACTTCTGCATGTATTCCTCAAACTTGGGGTTCAGAGAGGAGAGAAACGGGCCCATGAATGGCAGCTTAAATGACGGCCCAACAATAGAACCCTTCTGCATGAAGTAGCTAACTATAGTTCAGGTTTCGGTTAGCCAATTCGGATTACTCGGGAAATTCTCCAGGATTTTGAGAGGATCCAAGACGTACCCTGGTCGTATGCGACAGCTATGGCAAGGAGGGTAAACAGCCATGTCATAATACTGGCGTTAGCGATCGTATCGAGCACATAGTCGACCTGAGGAGGTAGGTTCCCGGCAGACAGCTTGAAGTCCGCCAGAGGCGAGGTAAAACTTGTGGCGTTCGCAGCCATGATGACCACGGCGACACGTTTCGAGTTCTATCGAAAAAGAGACCACTTGAATATGTCGCGGCGCAAACTAATTCGTATTTTAGTGTGCAGGTAGCCGTACACAACGGTGTCAGGAATTCCCTCCAGAAATCAAGTCGTCCACCGCAAAGGAAACAAGGAAATATAGGAGGGAGGAGGAAAGACGGCAGCCCTTCAGGAAAAGGAGTTGGCGTGAAGGAGGGCTTGGGAAGATAAAAAAGAAGGGTACGAAGAGTTGCGGGAAGGTGGATATATCGCTGGGGCCACTTGAAATTTGTTGATTTAAGATTATTTAATTATCAGAGGGACCCCTTTCAATGGGCTGGCCCGACTGTGCTTATACCCCTGCACAAATTCCATAGTGCCGTACCCCTTACAAACTTAGTACCTAGACTACCGGTATGAGTTATGTATGTAAGTCACGGATAGTTTGATATCTGTACTCTCGGTATATATTATAGGAGTTTTCACCATGACATCTCTTGCCATTGGCTATCAACGCTTGTTGTCCGATGCGAGCCCTTGCAGGAGTTACACTCGTAAGGAATATAACAACATCCAAGCCTATTCGAGTCACCAGACTCTCAGGTACCTACGTTCCTGTCGGGTGTAACTACAGACTGTCCCCACATGTAGATAACGGAGCTACGATGTGCGCAGGTGCGTTACCTCCCGCACCCGCAGCTTCGATCAAGTGGGGGAGCTATTTTACTTTTTTGACATTTTCAATTTGGTACAGCTAGGTACCTAGGTACTTACTAATACATATAGAGCAGACTATTCGCATGTTTTCTCTAGCGCGACAAGATAGATCCATCTCCCCAGTCAGTCGGCTTCGGCGATATCAGGCCACTCGCGTACCTATTCGCCATCGGTTCCTTCCCGCAAACGTATTGTTCAAGATTGCCTTCTTTCCCCCTTGTCGCAAAGTGATGCAATGCATGTCACCATGGGCCGTGGCCAAGCTCCCATCACCAAATTGGGTTCCATCGCTTTCGAATTGGCCAATCAGAGGAGCTGCACGCTTCACCCGCCATTCACCGCTTGCATGTTCGCGACAGCTTTTGAATCCGAATACGACGGCTCAAGTCCGGTTGAATGCTAGAGGTGGCCTGATTGGAGAATAGGGGTTTCCAGGGAGCCGGGGTTGAGAAGACGATGCAGAATTCGATATGCCAATACTCTTGGCTATACGGATAGCATTCCAAGATCTGTGCATATGCATAACTATGTACAGTAAGCGGGTCAAACCAGAGCTCCGGTACTATCTCCGCTATCTAGAAGCCACAATACATAGCTGCTCGGCTTCGTATAAAAATCACAACTTGATGTGGTCTCGGCCTCTTTCAGAGGGATCCTCATAGGTCATAGCATCGGAGTACTGATTAGAGACCTAGATGATGAATATAGCATTGCAGGGAGTAGGTGTTTGGTTTGCGACCTCAACACTCCTAGAGTACACAGGATGGCACCATTGGTCAAGTTTGAAAAGAACAGACGCAATGGAAGAACCTGCGCTGACGGATACAATCCCTTCCTCGTTCGAAAAAAAAAGAGTACCGAAAAGAAGAGCCCAGTGGTGTCAGCTTGGAAGAGCATACAAGGAAGAATGCATTTATATATGTCTTCTTGGCTAGTACATCTTATCGTCAATGGCATATACTATTAGTCTCGGATTCTAAACCAACCCCATTGAATATATAACCTTAGATTGTTTGTTGATTCATGTTGGAACACATCCATTAGGAGTAAGATAAGGAAATGGATGATAGAAAAGGGGCTCAGGTGAGTAAAACATATCTGTAAACTATACCACCTAGTCTCTACGAAGTACGAGCCATTCTGGCCTACGGCACATGTTCTAAGTCTTACATATTAAATATACCCTATATATAGTTAATTATGGTTAAGGCGACATGTTGGAATATTCGCATTCAAGTTTGTGTTATGATACAAAATAGCAAAGTCGACTCTGATATTCGACAGTTGAGCGTCACTTCGATAGATCTCAACATATCATGATCTTCCAAATTATAAGCTAGCCGTCAGGTACTCAGCCCTCCCATAGTGACATTGTATAAGCGGTCGTGTGCATTTGTAAAAACCATTCATAGTGGAAGTACAAACAAAAGACAATAGGCTATATTATTACCAACCTCAAATTCAAAAATTGTTCTCAACGCAATAAGTTGGTTTTGGAGTTTTCACGCTACGCAGTCCAGTTACGATTCATGGTTACTTCTAGAAGTGAGTCTATGTGAGTGACTGACGAGTGGTAATATAGTAGTGTAGCTGTTTTCTCGCTTTGTCATCTGAGAATAACGACAATCGTTGAGAGAGGAGTTCTCAACCTAATTTCTAAGGTCTTCGGATATAGGCGCAGATTAAGACCCGTTGTCGAATCTTATCTAGAGAACCAAGGGCCAAAGGGCTACATCATGAATACCAGAGTGTTTTTATCAATCTTCATCGAGTCTTGGACTCCAAAGCTCTAAGGGTTAACGAGGAAGCCTGGAACTTCAAGGGGTTCTATCTAAACAGGCCCACACTCATATGTCTTGCATTGATGCTGTCTTAATAGAGGGTTCCCTAGTTGGGTATTCGTGTAACTGTAGTCTAAAGAGTGACCACCTAGTTACCTACCTAGTTGATGATATATAAGGACAACTGCAAAGTAGAAACGGATTGGTATAGGTACATAGGGGGCATATAACATGATACAGAGGAATCAGCTATATCTGCCTCTGGATACTTCCTTCTAGTTCAATACTAGCGGGCGCTTAGGTTTATACAACACGAGCCTCCTTATATATTTCGTAGTTACTAGACAGTATCTACGTTCCCGATAGTTGTCATCCCGTTCGTTAATAACACGAGCATTCATGGGTACCTAATATACTTTCTTTTGTCGTTCTTTAATGTGACTTGGCAGCACTCACGCCTCTAAGACTTATATATAATACGCCAAATTCTAGTGATCATTTCAATGTCTTCAAGGTTCCAGTCTGTATAGCAATTTGCAAGCACGAAAACCACTCAGTAACAGGACCAGGAACGATGGTACTTTGAAAGCTTCTCTATCAATTGCTAAAGGTGCTTGTCTATAAGGGCCTCAGGTAAGATGCCCCCCGGGGTTCCTGGGAAACAAGGCGATATGAGAAGGCGGTCAACCGCTGGCCACCTGGCCTCCTGGAAACCGACAGTAAGGATATACGTGAATATACCAGCAGCATCTATCACTAGGATCCATTAAAAGGTGTGATGGTTAAACAGTAGCCAGTGTTGCATGGTTTCCAGAGCGTCCGCCCGCGAGCACCAGGCATCATCTCGGGACCTAGCCATTCAACCCTCCCCCCTTTCTAAAAGAATGGTATTTTCCGTCTTCTCCTATCCTTCGGCACTAGGCACTCCTGTATTCTCATTCCTTCATCCTAATTGCCAATTTCTTCCCCCAATACAGGTACAACGAGAAAGTGCGAAGAATCTCTGGCTATCACAGGACAACATCGAGTTGAGGAGAGCCATATAACACTCGCTCCCTGTTCAAGTACCATGGTTTGGAAAGACTGGAACTCATTTAATATTCCACATGTATAGGACGTACTTGGCTTTAGCTGTAGTCTATGTTGCTATTTCGAATTCTTGAATATAATTATTAAGGTTCTGGTCTCCCAGCCCCTGAACCCCTGGATAAGAGTTGGTAACGTTCGCCGAGATGGTGAGTAGTGTTGGTTCGGATGGAGGGACTGGGTTCAGAGGACAAGCGGCCTCAGTGTTACAGTAAAATCTCTGGGTGATATTCATGATGGTCTGTTTACATCTATCGAATCACGACCTTGACGGAATTGACTATCAGGTCTGATGTTTTTGCGGGTCGCTGTAGACAGAGATAGTGAAGTCTATAGGAAGAACGAAGGCAGACTACAGCAATTCTAGCTATAGAACACGTAAACAACATGTGATACCAAATTGAAGTCACGATGGTGGATTCGAGTATCGTCACCAACAGCGTTGTCTGCATGTCTTGGCGGGACTTCGCAAAAAGGAACCATAGAGTCATAGAGTCATCCAAGGCAGCAAGAATGCAACGCGGAAATTAGGAGCCTGGAAGCAGTCCCACCCTACTACTGTAATCTGTCAGTTATCTGTCTGTAGATAAATGACTTTGTTAGATAAGATCGACGCATCCAGGAGTCATATCCCAACCCTACCAACCCTATAGGGATCTAAGATAAATCCACTGCAAGGGTCTCTTGGGATGAGTGGAACAGATCTGGGCCGGCTGGAGGTCGGAGATCGGATGTGTGCCTAGACGGGCTAGATCGCACTACCAGAAGACCTCTTGAATGGCCCTGCCAAGATAACAGGTGGTATACCATCAAGTTGGAAAAGGACGTATGGGGCTGCGACTAGAAGCTAGGTAGTCTTTTCGGATTCGCAAGCCGTGCTGCAAGATATTCGTCATATATTCGTCATCCCCAGACGTTTTGCCAGCCTACGCAGGCTCGCTACGAGTATGCAATCCTCGTTTCCAAGTAGGTACCGTAAGTAGTGAAATACCTAGTGGAAGTCGTCTGATAATCTGACTCATACGTAATCTGCATATACGTACGTAGTACACGACTACGACTGCCTACACCGACACTACTGTATGTGCATCATATTGCCTAATCGGGTAACATACCGAGTCGGTACTATGCCGATAGGGAATGATAATGGACGACCCTATGAGGCTGTAGGTACCTATAGGGCGGATGGCGGACGGCGGATGTGTCGGACGGTCTAGTATATAAGTAGGCTGGCAAGCGTGGGACCTTGTTGCTTGAAGATATTTTGCATACCTACACCAGGCAACGACTTCGGACATACCATCTATAAACAGGTCATAGATCTCGTCAATCTGCTTAGAAGCGGCACAGCCAGATACAAACCATCCTTCTCCAAGTCGAGGCTCTCTATATAGCGACGGCCAGCCAACACTCAACCATCTCTCACCATTCTCTTCCAACCATCTTTCACCATTCTGTTACCAACAAACCGGCACACCAAGCCAACCAACCAACCAACCATACACCATGAGCTACACGCAAGACAAAGCGCACTCCTCCGCCCTCCTCGGCGCCATCCTCGACGGCGAGAAAGCGCAGCAGCAGCAGCAGCAGCAGCAATCCCAGCAGCACGCCACCTCTTCCGACTCGGCCTCCATCTTCTCGACGAGCAGCTTCGGAAGCGCCAAAGCCCTGCTCAAGAAGCACGCCGGCGGCTCCTCCAAGAAGAGCAAATCTTCCCCCTCCTCCTCCTCCTCCTCCAGCGGTGACAAGTCGGTCGAAGCCGAGCTCATGCGGACCGCGGAGCGGAACTCTGTGAGGATGGCTTTTTAAGTTCTTTTCCCCCCTTCACTTTTTTTTCAGGGGAAGGTCTGTCTTTTGAAGGGGGTGAAAAAAAAAAGAAAGGGAGAGGCAAAAGATTTTCGTCATATATTTGGGAATAGGAAGCTTATACATATACATTCCTCAGTGAATTGGGCAAAAAAAACGGACGCATGTACGGACAGCAAAGGCGGCAATCTTGACGACTGAGAGTCCAAAAATGGGTACTATTAAGAGCTCGCCCGGTCGATCTATCCCCGTCGGATAGATCGATCTTCCGGCGCGCACCAACACCGCGGCTATGGCTTCGACACGCGCTGGCCTGGAGGCCATTAATTTCCTCGAGCGGAATAATCATGGGAAAGGAGTATCTGGCCGAAGGCATAGCCTGGCGCATTTGGGGTTCTGGGCGATGCACACGGAACGCATTTCTTCTTCTCGTGGGAGAGTGGGAGGAAGGCAAGTCTCTCGGGGTTTCTCTATGGAGAAATTAAGGAAACTCGGCGGAAATACGATGCAATAAGTAGGGGGTATCTCTTGTGTTTTATCTACTTACGACAGTAATAACAACAGTTACTGCTGAAACCTGGATTTGCGTGGTATCTGCTTGTCTGACAGTAGTCCTTCATCTCTTGTGACTCAGGTAGACAATTTTGGCGTTACTCTAAAAGGTATCGTCCAAAATATCCTGGTTCATCTTGACCATCGTGGGACTGTACTCGGACGATTCATCCGGCATGGCGCCGGCCCCGATCAGGATATCATCCACGATTCGCTTGCTCGCCTCTCGTGCTTTGATTTCAACCGTGTTAGCATCATTACCATATAAAAATCATACACCTAATACAAGTAGAAGAAAAAAGCATACCAGGCGTCTGCATAAGCTTGCTCGGCGGCAGCGCGAACTGAATCGTCTTCGGGGGGCTCATGCCGGCGAACTCGTCGTCCTCGTCGCTCTCCCACGTGATCTCATTCGGGTCTCTCTTCCCCTTCCCCTTCGTCTCCGCCGCCGCGAACACGTCGCGCGTCTTCCTCGCCGTGGCCGGCGTCTGCACGCTGACGCCGGGCGTCCGCGGCGGCGCGCGGCTCCTTTCGCGCGCCAGCTTCACCGGCGACATGTACAGGTCGCTGCGCAGCTTCGGCACCGCCATCTCGGGCGAGCTCATGGGGCTGTCGGCCCACAGCGCGCGCCGCGTCCGGTCCTCGTCGCCCTCGCCCTCCCGGTGCGTCTCCTTCTCCTTCTCCTTCTCGGGCGACGACCTGCCGCGGGCGGCGGCGAACCGCGGCTGCAGCCTCGGCACCCCCGCGCCCTTGTGCGGCGTCGCCTGCAGCCGGTAGTTCTTGTCCAGCACGCGGTGCAGCAGCGGGTCCTTGTGCGGGCGGGCCGAGGACTCGGGCGCGGGCGCCTCGAGCAGCGACGACGACCGCGGCGTCATCGACATGTCCGGCAGTCTGCTGTGGGAGACCCGTCGCTCGGCCTCCGTGAACCTTTGGGCCGGGAGGTCCAGCGTATCGTCGTCGCCGTGCTCGTTGGCGAAATGTTCCAGCTCGTCGTCCTTAAAGATGGTGTTGTCGCCCTTGAACTCGCGCCGCAGTTTCTCGTACGGAGAGTCGTAGTCGGCGAAGTGCGGCTGGGGCCTTCCTGGCACTTGTAGAGATTTGGTGGCGGGCGGGCGCGGGGTGCTGCCCGTCATCTCGGCGTCTTCGAGTAGCGAGTCGTCGGGCAATGGGCGGTGTTCCGACTGTTCGGCAGTCACGTCTGTTTCGGTCGTGTTGTAATCAGATGTTGTCTCGTCAAGCGTCGTTTCTTCGGCTGCTGTAGTATCTTGGTCACCGCTTGCTAGTTCCTCGTAGCCCGAGAGCGAGACGTTGGCAGACGCCTCGAAGAACTGCTTCCAAAACTAGAACGTGGGTGGTAAGCAATCTCGGTTGCTTTGTAAACGTGTGCGTTTGCAAACCGCACGTACCTTGGAAGCGTCCCAGACAGCTTTTGATTGCTCTCCATATTGCTCGACTAATGGTAGGATGCTGGTGGTGACGATGCGATGCGCTTTGCTGAAATTGTGGTCGATTTCTTGTAGCGTGAGAGTAATTGATTGTTCAAGTCTCTCCAACTCCTCCGTCAAGGTCAGGTTTCTTCCCGAAGATGGGTTTGGTCGAGACATATTGTGACATCGATATATGTTTACCAAGGCACACAGCAGATTGGGAGGAAAAAAGTGTATTAATTGTTGCGAGCTGAAGGAAACAATTTACTGGTTTGGGTAGTGGTGGGGTGAAATGCCCTCGCGCAGGAACGCGCTGCGGGGTTGGTAGGGAGGCATGGCCAATAGCTGTGAGGTCAGGGCTTAAGGGGCTTAAGGGGCTTAAGGGGCCAACCTACCTCAGAGAATCAGATCACGAAGAAACAAATATTTAGTATATAGGGGTATCTTCTAAGTCTCATTTACTCAACTCCTGGAATGACCATAGTAACCCGACATCTCAAGCTTGATCAAAAGCCTATCGACTGTATTCTCTTCCTTTACGCCCTCGCCGCGTTTCCCATCATTCATCAAGTCGAACCTGACGGGCTTCACTGTGTGGCCTCCCTTTTCCAAAAGACCACGACATACAGTTATGAAAACGTCTACCTTCTTCTTGAACGCATCATAAAGGCTCTTGTATGAGGACGGTACCCCTTTACTTGATGTCTCTTGACCCAAGGCTTCGCTTCGAGCTATCTTGGAGAATTTGAGAATTAATGCGAAGATGTCCTCGAGCAGCTTCATAATTGGCTGTTGCCGCTTCCGTAATAGCAACGTGTGCATGATTCTGTCTAGCATTCGCTCGTGTTCTTCCCGTACCTCCTCGGGGCTTAAAATTCGTGTCTTGTCCGGCTCATGTTCTGATTTCGTAAGGCCAACCTGAATATCACCGAGCCAATTCTCGAACCGTTGCCAAGGCATCTCGACGCCCGTTTCGAGGAAATATGCGCTTATACTCGAGACAAAATGTTGTGCTTCAAAGCGGAATCGTATTGAAGCATTGTCGATATCATGCCAGCGAGACGTTCTTGCAATAGTATCCTGGAACAGTTGTTCCGTAACGTAAAGCATCCGTAGCATTCGAAGGAGGAGTCTAAATATCTTGTCATACTTGAGTAAGATCGCCGGAGTAAAGATCGGCGAAAGGGGCGAAGGGGGTTTGTATGAGAGTCGAAGGAAGTCTAGCGCTTCAAGGGAGCCAGGGTCTAGGCATTTGTCAACTTCCTCTGGTGAGAGGTCTCGCACGGCAAAGCTGATATAGCTTGGCAGATTGACTTTTCCCTCTGACGGACTGGTTCCCTCGCGTATCGAGGGCAGGTAACTTTCTGCAAGGACTCCCATCAAAGCTAAGCGGAGTTCTGAGCTGGCTGGCGGCCAAGTGTCCCTACCACTTAACCGAAGTCCCATGACGCCGCCGCTTAGAGCAATCCCTGCTTGCCGTTCCGCCGTGTCGAGGTTGGGATCGAACAACGCGTGGGAAAGGCGACTGCAGAACATGCCGTTTCCTAGCAGGTGAAATTGCTTCTGTAGGGAAAGGTGTTCTTTTAGTTGATGTACGGTAAAGAGTAGTTTCATGTATTCCCGGTTAATGACCCGTGCTTGTGCAGCAACCAGTGGACCGAAAGAATGGTAAGGTATTAACGACCAGTGGGGCGAGAAGTCAGAGGTCGCATTTTCAATGACAGAATCATCAAACAATCGGGCCTGTAACAGTTTTGATAGATTATCTTTCTCGGAGGTAATCGTTGGAGGCTGATTAAGAGCTGTGATAGATGCTAGTAACCGTCCTTCTAGTTGGGCTTCTTCTTGCCCGTAGAATTGCAAGTCATAACCGTTATCTGACGTTTCCATGGCCAAATGTGTGGCACGCACATTGGTAGGTTCTTGCTGTATGCTTTTCAATAGACGCCTCTCGTAGCTCTTTACGTCATCCTGGAACTCCCCGATAGATTTCCAGTCAAAATGCCATCCGAGAGCAGGAGGCTTACTCGATACGACAAGACCCATCTGGCAGAGGGGGTGCTCTGGATGATGTGTGCGAAGGAGTCGTAATGTCTTGCCTGTTTCAAACATGACTGAAGCCACTTCGCTGGGGACAAATTCCGGCATTCGGTTCTCGTTGAGGACGAAGTCGGGTTCTTCAATCTCGAAGCCAGAGTCATCCATAATGGCAACTTTTTCTACCCTGACGAAACTATTACCTGGCTCCTTTTTGGTCAATGGTATTCCCCCCTCAGGTTGGACTCCTATCCACTTCTCCGCGAAATGAGCCCACGGCTCCGAGGCGCGTGACAATACTTCTCGCATCACCTCACTTAAGAGCGCATTGCTATGCTCGAGAGCCTGGGCTTCCCTAAAAATAAGGGATAGTATTTGTTCACCAGTCTTGGCTTTCGAAGCCTTAACTACCAGGGACTTAGAATATGCCAATAATGATTGAATAGGTTGGACGAAGGACTGTAGCTGTAAGAGTGATCGCACTTCCCTCGACCTACTCCCAAGCTGCTCCTGGATGGCGAAGAGAATTATATCCACGGCTTTCGTAAGTGCAATTCTGACCGCACCCGAGTGTGTTTGGTAGGTGGCCTGAACATAAGCTGAGAGGAAACGAGTTGAATTACCGCATTCTAGACAATGCTTCTGAAAGCTCTGGAGCACTTCAGAAGAATAACCTGAAATTCTCATCCCGTCCAAGTTGGGCGTGAAACTAGCCTTCTTCTCATCCCAGACAAAGAAGACGGAGCCTCTGCCGAAAGCGAGCGCTAGAAGAGCAGCAATGTACGGGCTGGTTTGGACAACGTTGATCTTCGTATCTCCAATACCAAGAGGATTCTCAGCACTTATCAAAGCAGCATCGTATGCTCCAGGGCCGGCTTCAGTAATGAATAACGGTGGCAGCTGGGGAATATTGGGTGCTAGGAAAGCATCCCATGTCTTAAACTCGGCCTCAGTAGTCACGGGCTCATTCTTTTGAAGCCACGAGTCGTCAAACACGTCGAGATCTTGTAAATTCACATCATGGAGCGGTTCAGGAATAGAGCCGTCCTGGTGACTCTTATTGGCTTCGTTGGGGTCCACGGGCAGTAAGGAATCGGGCAGCTTGAAGAACTCATTGACGTCTGAGTTGGTAGGTTCGATGCTGATATGTCCATGTCCATCAGTCGGTTGGTTAGAGTCCTGGAAATTGGTATTGAAGAATTGACTATTTGCTCCTGGTGACAGGGTCAACCATTTTGAAGACTGGGTGAAATCTGGAAACGCAAAAACGTCGCCAGAGTCTTCCTCTGCCATTTTGCGGACATTGATAAGTATGAAGACTTCATTGGCGTCCAGGTTCGGGAGAGCTTCGCATTATGGGATCCAAGCTTGGCATGGTGCATTGTCTAAATGATGAAGCAGAAGCTACAAAGATGCACTTAAACGCGTGGGATAACAATACCGTGCCAAGCCACAATCACCACTGTTGCACTAAGCTGCGACTGCCCCGCGATTACTAAGCCACATATCGCTTATCGTTCTCAGCTGTGACCCCTGCTAATCGATACGGGGCTAAGGTCGAAGCTTCAGCAGCTCTTCGTTAAGCTCGAGCTTTTGTTTCTCGGCCGTTTTACCGACGTTGTCAACTTACAATATCCCAACAACTTCTTATTTTCATACCTCAATGGACTTTTCGATCATCAATTGTAAGCTGATTAGGAACAAGTAATTAGAGGAATTAATTGGAAGGCCAATATGCCGCCCAAGAGGAAGTCCAAGGCTTCAGGCCTGGCCGAAGTTTCGACACCGAAAGCAGCCTCGACTCCGGCTCGCGATGACGATACTATGGACGTCGATACGCCGCAGGCTTCTGATACTCCCAGAGCCGCGGACACGCCTACAGCTTCCAAGCCTAATTTGCCTTCGGCATCTGAGATACTCAACAACCTCTGGTCTGACGACCAGGAGTCTTCCCTGTTCAAGGCAGTTATTCGCTGGAAACCTTCAGGTACGAGCATTGCTTCCTTTCAAGACGTTTCACATTTCCAATTACCCTAACATCCCTCGCTTCTAGGTATACATAAACACTTCCGCATGATCGCAATATCGGAGCACCTCCGCAACCACGGCTTCGACCCGGACATCGAGACGCACACGCGCATCCCCCACATCTGGGACAAGCTGCGCCTCTTCTACAACATGGACGCGATCGACGAGCGCGACAACTCGTTCGACTACGTTAAGGGCGAAGGTCAGGACGGGGAGGAGCCGCCCGAATACAAGTACAACTACTTCGACCTGCCGCCCGAAGACTTCCACGACATGATGTGGGCCAGAGCTGCCGCGGGTCCGGGCGAGGAGGCAGCTTCGGTTGACATGGACGTCGACGCACCAGAGAAGCCCGCAGCGGGGGTCAGGAAGCGTAAGCGGGGTGCCGCCGATGCAGTGAGTGTCGCCGGTAGTACGACGACGAAGACTAGGGCCAGCACCGTCGATGATACCGACCAGGAGACGCCGATCCCCAGCAGTCCGGCGGCGGGCCGGACCACGGCTCGAGGAGCGAGGAGCAGGAAGCGCGCCGCCGCGAAGGCCAAGGCCGAGAGCGTGGAGCCAGACGAAGAAGCGGCCGAGGACGAAGACGAGGAGGGAGAAGATAATGACGAGAACGATGAAGAAGAAAGCGAAGAGGAGAGTGACAAGGAGGAGCCCGATGTTGCACCGCCTGCTAGGTCCGGAAGAGGCGGCCCCGGCAGAGGGAGAGGCCGTGGACGAGGCCGTGGCAAAGCAGGGAGGAAAAAGGGATGAGCAATTTATGATTCATGCTTACGTAAAGCTTAGATAACAAAGCAGCGGTCCTTTGCGCTTTATTCTACGGTATGGGGAAGCCGTAATTAGAGCACGGCAAGGCGTTACCCGGAGGATTCATTGTCCATGGAGGCGATGTGGGATGAGGCTTGTACTGCCTTTGGTTATTCTTAGTTGCCTTTCGGCATACCCATGGGCCGAGAAGGGAGCCCCTGTTGAGTAGCATGGCGTTAATGGCATTGGCTCTCAGATACAGTCTAAGACTAGGAGTAGACTGTTATTTTTGCGACTGATACCCTTCCGTTTAGGATTTAATATAGACTACTTCGGTGGATTCCGGACCTACAGGATCGATCCCGTGTACGATGCAGCAGTAGCAAACTGTTGGGTCAATATCTAGATCATGGTAGCAATGGCTATACTCTAGATGAAAGAAAGTCCTTTCTAGTAATCCTTTAGGTATATCAGGTAATATGACCTTTTGCTCCTTACCTCTATCAAGTTATTCTAGTATCACCTAAAGACAGAATCAAAAAGTAATAGTTAATGCTTATTATTAACGTAAATGTAGCGATTGATCGATCTAGCGATCTGAGATGAGTGTCTCTGTGTCTGTGTAATCGTCTCGTCGTCCGTGCATCTCCATCCCCGCACACTTGTCCCATCCCGTGCCTCATCCCAAGTTGAATTATCTGAGAATAGATAGCAGATGCTAAGTTCCAGCCTCAAAGCAGGTTTATATATATGCCCAAAATACCGTATCCCATTTCCGTCCCCTTCTTTCATTGCGATCCCGAGCGCAATCCCCGTTGGTGGTATCTATACGCAAACATTAAAAGTAGATCGTAGACATAAACTAAAAATCATCGCGTTGCAAAATCATCAAAAATGCGCCGCTATCCGGTTCCCCGTATCCTTTAGTAGGTAGTTAAGTTACCTCATGATCGATGTCCGCTCCTTTCCTTTCTTTTCTTTTCGCCCCCTTCTTTGTTCCCTATTCGGCCCGTTGCAAAAAGGCAACGTTACTGTGACCAATGAGAAAGAGGGTTCGTTCGTATTACCGTGGCTGGTTCTCCTCGCCGAGGTCGTTCTCGCTCTCCCGGAACACGCTCCGCCGAAGGGGGCTCCCCGTGCTCGTCCCGCTGCTGCCCTGGCGATGGACGCTGATGTAGTCTGTCGCCTCGCCTGGCCCGTCCGCGATCACGCTAGGCGGACTGACTGGCAGCGGTGGACTTACTTGCGGGTCGCCAGCCTGCTGCACGTGCCCTGCGTCGTAGTTGGGGGCGGGAGAGTCAGCATCAAAGGTAGGATTGGTGATGCTGGCGATGTTGTTGAAATGGTGGTCGCTGCCGTTGCCTAGGGACGGGGAGTCGGGCCGCTCGTTGATCTGGCTTAGACTAGAGGTTGCGGGCCCGTTAGTCGAGTGGATGCTGCCGGCGTGGTCCTGAGAGGCGGCATAGGAGAAGAAGGATTGGTTGGTGGGTGTGGAGGTCGAGTGTGGTGTGTGCGGGACCGAGGCGAAAGGGGAGTTATTCATGTCGTAATTGTGAGCTGGGAGCTCAGACATGGGGGGTTTATCTGTGAAATATGTTAGCTAATAGACTCACAAGTTGCCAACATGGTGAATCCTGAAACTTACCTCCCATGAGCTCTACTAGAGGTGTGTATGGCAATTCCGATGGGTACTGTCCTATTTCTGGTTGACTCAGAGGAGAGCGAACGGGGGTCATGCCCCTGCTCTCCATGTCGTCCAAATTCGTGGGAGAGTCATCGCTGGTAACCGTCTTGCCGTCGTTCTGCTGAGTTTGTATCCAAGTTCTGATCCTGTTGCCATTTTCGTCCGTCGAGGGCTCGCTCCCAGCGTTTTTCTTCAGAAGCTTGCGTCTCCTATATAGGAGGACGGCAACGACAATGGCAGTAATGAAGATGAGGCCGAGCACCACCCCCAGCACGGGCCCGACCCAAGACGGCGTGCCGCCTCCGCCGTCGCTATTCAGCTCACCCCGGGTGCCGTTTCCTGCGCCCACGGTGCTGTAGGGATAGTACGTCGTCAGTTTCGTCGTAGGGTACGGAGTGGCGAAGACGCTGGCAAGGTCTGGTGTGGCCCAACCCGAGGGAGTAGGCGTGGTAATGGTGGCGCTCCCAGAATAATCCCCTCCGATCATCATGTGGATCATCTCGGGCACTCCGTACTCGTTCCAACTTTCCGGGTCGTATGAATCCATCCAGTGACCGGCTGTGAGGTTGTACACCTGAAGGAATTCTGGGGGGTCGCCTTCCAAGCACTGACTGCCACCTCCTGACGGATAGCCTCCAATGGTTATCATTTGGTCAGGGTATGGCATGACACACTGATGTCCAGCCCGACCGTGGCCCGGCACGGCGGAGGTGACTTTCATCCACATGAATGACGGAAGCGAAAGAATCCACACGTCGTCATTCATTTCCGAGTTTTCGCTAATAGCATCATAGCCCCCATAGTAATAGATGTTGAAGCTTGAATAATCTTGAGCAGTGGCAACTACCGCGCATCCCAGCGCGTACTGAGAAGGGGCACCAACTGTCTCTTGCTGGTACCATTTGTTGCCAGCAATATCATATATATCAATATTCGTCATGAATCCTGGACTGTCTCTTGCCTGTTGCTGAAGTTAGCGGGGATAACTCGAGAATTGGAACTGACTAGGCCTACATTTTGTGTCGGATTGGCAGAACCTGTACCACTTGCGTTGATAAAAGAGGGATATGTGACACCACCTAATACAACTAGAATGCCTTGCTCGCCAACGGGCACCCACACTACAGAAGGGCCCGCACGGCTTGGAGTTCCTGGAGGGAGAGTCTTGTTTGTCCAGACCTCTTGCTGTTGCGTGGTCATATCCAACTCGACGAAACTGTTTGAGATGTTCGATGGGATATAAGTGGCATTATCCAAGTGATCGTAAATCTGACCCCAGGATTGTGTGCGTAATCCGCCGAAATACCATGCCTTATTCTCGGAAGGTGCGTTAACACCGCCCCCGTAAGTAACGTACCGGGTCACGCCCCCGGGGAGTTTAGCGTTGAGGAAGCCCTGCTGAAAGGGTTGCGCGTCGTCTCCATACTGCGATGCTCTATAGCCGAGCAGTTCGTCACCATCCGGCGGAGAGTCGCCCGTTAGACCGAGCATTGCGCCGCCATACAAGTAAAACTCGGCGTCGTTAGCGAGTAATGCTCCTCCATAATAGTTCGGAGCAAAGTTGGACGCAGCACCGCCATTGGGCGCCTTTGATATGGTGGTGAGCAAAGTGCTGGCATTCGTACTAGTGTTGAAGGGCGTGCTGAAGTTCAATATGCCGACTAGGCTGAGGCGGTTGCCTAGAATGAAGGGTCAGAACACGCCTGGCTTGAGTACGAATATATGATCGCCATGAGACTTACCATCATCTATCGGAGGTAGAAAAGACCCGTCAGCCATTCCCGGGAGCCAGTACAGACGCCCGCCATCCATATAGACGGCATCTTTGAGTGTAGCAACTACACGGACATTAACGCTCCCGAAATATCAAGCCGCGATCATACGACGATTCCAGGTAAGACTCACCTCGAAAATTAGACCACTTGCACAATGTTGTATTTACTTGATTCTCCAGCCATCCCGAGTACTGGCCGCTGACCAATGATGCTAAGCTGGTGACAAGAGCCGGCCAGGCTATCCTAGACCGATACATAGCGTATCTAATTGCCGTATATCGAATATGAAAATTACAGCAATAGAATCAGTTGAAGAGGGTTGAGTTGGATAAGTGGGTGAGACACATTTCACAGTAGAGGTGGTCTTCACGGAACGGATACCCGACTGGCTGGCTCGAGGCAATGTTACAGAAACAGAAACAAAGGAGCCTTCGGTGCCATGTGGGATATGGCGTCAATGACAGCCCTGCCCTTGATTTGCGAGAGTGGCCAGGCCAAGGGACTCGGTTGGCAGAATCGCGGCCGATGAAAACAGGGAACAAACCGAATAAGGGAAGGGTTTCTTTGAGCTGAAGCGGCTCACAAAAGAGGCTTACAACTGCAGCCCCGCCTCTAAGAACGAGAGTGAATGGGGAGAATGCGCCGGGACAAAAAGATCCTTCGAGGCTAGTTGGGCACACCTTTGGTTCATGGAGATCTTGCCAGTCAAGTGATGGCAAAAGCAGTCTGCGAGGGGGGCTCTATGGATGCAACGCCCAGAGCGCCAATCGTTGCATATTGCACATCGGATTGGTCTTAAAAGATGACAAGAGACAAAGAGGGAATATTTTGCCTCCTAGCGGACGAGGCTCTCGGGTGAGAGTCCCGCACTTACATGGCCGTTGGTACATAGTGTCTCCGGATATGTTAATACTAGGTAGGGTCAGACTGGGCATGTATTTACCTACTTAGGTAGGTCAGCTCATTACTCGGTTGAGAGAAGCTCAGCCTCATGTCCACTTGCCGATGCTACAGAACTGATCCGATATCTGCTGTGTCCGCCAAATGGTATTTACCAACCTAAATAATGCGATAGAAACTATGTCGCATAGTTTAGTGTAGTTCCAGTTTGTTATACATGCGAGTTTCGTAGGTATATGCCTAGTTCTAATTCGAGTTTGAGTTCTTGGTTGCGATGGCTAGAAGTGAATATACGGCTGCACCGAACTGGAAGGGGGGAAAGCAGTCCTAGTACATTAGGTGTACCTAGATATGCAGTGAGAATTAGAGCTGAGAGCTCGAGTAAAAGTCTCATAAAGAATCTGGAGATAGTGTCCGTACAGCATCAGCTAGCTCCAACATTGTAGATGGTGGCCAGGGCCGTTTCCAATGGGAACGCCGACACAGATTAAGAGACGCACGTAAGAAATATCCTTGCAGCACGACTTGATTCTATTGGAAGTGAATAACGTGAGAATATTTTGGCGGTAGCCTTATTGGATGAGTCTCACCCCGGTTGCATATTGTCTGATGGTGGGTAGGACTATGTTGGTGTGAGTAAACAGCACCGTGAGCTGTCGATACGACTTCAGAGTCGATAGAGGCAGGATTGAAGAACGCCCAACAGGGTCACAAGCGGGGAAGGGGAAAATACGAGAATCTCGATCGAACTCTGATGCGTACAGATATATATTCGAAGTTAGCTAATCCACGTCTCACCAATTGGCCAAATGTTGTGATAAGAGAGCACATAGGCCCACGGTAACCACGATGCGGAAATGGAATATATGTAACCGTATTAGTCCTTGGCCGTCGGCGGAGACGGATGGGTCTCGACATATGATATGATTGTATAGCCGTGGCCATCAAAGCTGTCCAACTTACCGGGACGACAGCAACACAGTAATATAATAATATAGTAGTTCTCCAAGCTTGGCAGTAACGGTGCTTTGCACGAAGATAACGGGCTGGTCCGAAGACGTGGGGATTGAAGCAGTGAAGTAGGGAAAAGCTTTGGAAGTTCTGGACGGATCCGACGCCGCCTCTTCCCTGCATTTTACTTTTTTCGACTGTCACCTCCAATAAGTGGCGCCCGCTTATATGGGGTCAACGGATTATCCAAGCGGCCTGTCCAATCATGAAGCCTGACTGAAAAACGTTAGCGTTGCTTATATTTTCATGAGCTATCAGATTTTCTTTTTTTCCCCCGTGTTGAGCCATCTGCTATTGTAACTTGTGCCATCCATCTTACCAGCCACCACGTAAGCTTACCTTTGTTTTGCTGTTCTTGGTATCCCATCTGGATGGGCTAGGCTGCCAGGCGTAGGGCGGCCAAGACTTCAAGAGCTACCCCGCCGAAGCTCTTCAACGAGCGAGCCCTGGCAATCTCCTCAGTACCTAATCCCAGCCCCAGCTACGGGTACGCATGTGGTGACTTCTCACGAGATATGCCTGTAAGCCCTGCTAGCTGAGAATATTCCCGCCAGCGTACCAACATGGCCGCCCTTACACTGCTTGGGCCTTGCTCATCTGTCCCACGCTGCAGGAACACTCACGAGAATAGTGAGAGCCGGGAATCACCATCTCCATGGTCAGACAAGCCAACAGGCCTGAATACCGGCCTTCCATATGAGAACTCGTATCTCGCAGAGCTAGAACAGAACTATTCCTACCTCTCGGCGAACTAGGCGTGACAGCCGGTGCTCGATGCCGCCGATTTGTGTAACCAGTGGCATATTTCTTTGTCGGATGTCTTTCATCTTACGCCAATGTGACAAAATCACTTTCCTACTGATTATTGCCCGGTTCGGCCTTCTCTCGGTACTGTTAGTGCCCATGTTGCAAGCCTCTCTTGGGTCCTAACAGGCAGCGATCCTACCTAAAAGGGACGAACGATGGTGCTGCACAGTCGATATGTATGCAGACTGTGCTGTCCAGCCATAGCGTCGTTGGCTACAGAATATGTGATTCTGCAGTCTAGACAATGGATTCGGCCACTCGTCTTCGGACGACCCTTGCTCTTCCATCCCAATAGACCCGAACTCGCATACGTTCTCTCGGGCTTGGCTACAGCTTCAATGGAAGGCTGTAAGAAGTACTGTGACTTGTACTATGTACGTATGCGCGATGCTATACACTGCATACCTACCCCGCCGTCTTATACCGGCCCATACTGACCAATACCGAGACTCGGTTGACCGTTCGCAAGCCCGCCAGTCTTATTTGCTGCTGTGCGGCTGCCCATGTTGGCTGCGGAAGAGCCTCGCAAATTTCTCGTTGACCTGCAGGTCTCGAAAAATGGCTGGAATTCTCTACCTAATCCTGGCATTGGCATCGCTTACTGCGGTCAAGTGCTTACCTTGATGTTCGATCTATTCGCATCTCGCTCGCCTTGTGATTTCATGACCCTATAATTTGCCTCCGAATCGACTTTACCTCCTGCGTTTTCTACCTGGGTAGGGCTTAAAGCTGAGTTCCTGCAACGATAATAGTGGGCTCCGGACTTTCTATCCGCGCCGTGGACGTGGACAAAGAAGCTACCTCGGCGCACCCGAGTCGCGGCGCAAATTGCTATGTATCTTAGGTATCACCCTCCACTACCCGTTCCTGTCCGGGATGCAACAGGCTCACAGGGGTGCATGGTTACACATGGCTTCGTGGAGACTTCACCCATGCAGAGTTGGGTGTATCCTGTACTTGATCTGCAACCAGATGCTTGGTACATGTCGATTCCAATGGCTCGTGTTGACATTGTTACATTCTACCCGTCCTCGCACTCAGCCTTATTCGTGCTGTCGTCCCTCTTTTCAACCAGTCTAGGAGCTTCCGTTCCCATGGAACTATGCTCTCTTTACGTCTCTCCTCTATGTGGGTGGCCACAAGCTAGCTTTCCGTACGGACAATTTTGGGACGCGCCTCGACCCTCAGCTAGGAACGGCTTATTCGTTTCGCTGTTTCCGAGCTGACGACTGTTCGTTAAAAGTCGCGCGAATGAGCAAATCCTTCAGGATAGCTTACCGGGTTCCTTGTTAGCCAGCCCATGATACTATCACCGTCCCGTTGGCTACTCGGAGTTTCTAGCTGAAGCAAGCTTAACCTCGCTTACGTAGCTAGCATTCTCTCCACCTATACATATGAGCTGAATGCTCCCAGGAGTTTATCTCGCCAGTCGTTTTCAGCTTCAACTCGTCGTTATACTGTTGGTATAGGAGTCGCTCGTTATCGACGGACGGACGCTCGTTACGCAAAGAAGCTCGTTGGAATTGGAAGTTTAGTCAACAACAATCTGAAGCAGTAAAGAAGGCAATTCGAAGCTAGTAAGGAGTCGCAATGGTTCAATTACGTCTCATCGGGGCTTTGTCGGCCTTCGTCTTTGCCTCGTTTGCGAAGGCGCAAAACACTTCCGATGATGCGCTGTCTGCTGATGGTGGGGATGGTGGGCACTGGTCCTATCCTCACCACCCCGAATCGTCTGTAGTGACGGTTACCAAGACCAAGACCAAGACTGAGGTCGAGACCGAGACCGAGACTGAGACTGAGACTTGCTACGAGACAACGATAATCTAGTAAGTGATAAAGGACATAACGAGAGCTACTCAGCTGACAGTCCGCTCAAGCAAAACTACCACCATCCTAATCAGTTATCCATACACGGTGACGGATACAGAGACCACCACAGTGACGGACGAAGAAACTACTACCGCCTCCGTCACTATCGTCACTACCGAGAAAAAGACCACCACCGCTTCGGTTACCGTCGTCACTACTGAGGAAGAAACTACTACTGCCTCCGTCACCGTCGTCACTACTGAAGAAGAGACTACCACCGCTTCAGTCACTTACACCGAGGAGACGACTACCACCTTGACTACGATTTATACGTCGCTGGTTCCTACTGTCACTACGGAGACTCTCACCTTCACAACTGAGATCCCGACCACAGTCATATCTGTATCTGGCAGCATTCTAACCACAACTGAATATAGCACATCGGTTTATACCACCGTCTCGACGTACACGACTAGTGTTTTGTCTACGCTCACTGACATCGTAACCGACGTTGTAACGACAACATTTGTATCTGTTTCAGTTTTCCCCACCACGGATACTGCTACGGTGACTGCAACGGAGGAGACGACGGCGTTTGTCACTCTCGTTTCCACAACTACGTTCCTCACAACTGCCGAGATTACAATCACCGACTCGGAAGTGAGCACCGCGACTTTCACGACAACGCGGGTTCTTACCACTGTGGTGCCAACCACTATCACTGCCCCTGGGACCATTACCACCGCTCCTGGGGCTACAATCACCCCTCCTGTAGCCACGATCACTGCCCCTCCAGTTACGACCACGGTTACTGCTCCTCCAATTACGAATACAGTTACCGAACCTCCAGTCACGTCCACAGTAACTGAATCTCCTGTCACAGTCACAGTTTCATCACAGATCACCTCAGTGAGTCTTTGCACTGTTAATCTAGCAGAGCCTTCAACTATAGTCGTTCCGACGTATAACGCCACGTCCGAATTGACCTGGGGATGCATTCCTGGAACTATCTGCGCTCCCCCGATGCCGGTCGGATGCAATATCTACGCTTCCCCGCCACCTCAGGAATATGTCTGCGAGAGCCCGAGTTATTGCGTAAACGCTCCCTTGTACTACGCGGTTCGATGGCCGATGTTCGAAACCGGGCACTACCAGACGACGCCCGAATACTATAACATTCCGCCCCCGGCCTTTGGCTTAAGTTACGACATTTTTGCGGTTCACTACGCCGACACCCCCAACGGAACCGTTGCAACTGGTAACTGGGGATCGCAGGCAAGCATTACGGCGTGGCCGCCCTCAACCACAGAGTCTACGTCGACGGCGGTGGCCAAGACGTACCCGTACGCCAAACACGCGGGAATCGGCAAGCGCTCACCAACCTTATCAAGCTCTTGCTATGATATATGTAACAACGCCTATCTGGAAGCCCAGCACACCGGCAAAACCTCTCAGCTTTGCGCGGATGGGTCGCTATTCCGTACTTACGCCGCATCTTGCCAACGCTGTAACGAGGAGTCCGTCGACTGGACAGATGCCATTCAAGACAGCCTGCTCCCGCTATTTCGTCAGTACCTCGACTATTGCACATCGCAGAACCCCACTCCCATCATTTCCACCGGTGGCATGGCCGAGGTCACCACTTCTGCTGGAGGATCCACGGGCGCCGGAGCTACGGCGGGTACATCAACTGGTGTGGTTGGCCCTCCAACGTTCTCGACATCTGAGGCGACAACCACATCGGAGAGTTCCTCGGCCACGGAAACGTCATCCACTTCAGAGAGCACGTCTTCGGGCTCCGAGAGTAGCTCTACCCAGAGCACGACTGCGGAGACTACGATCACATCTAACGCTACGCTGAGTGCTACCACCAGCAGCGCTAGTACTAGTAGTAGCAGCAGTAGCAGCGGAGGATCTATCTCGACCTCAACACCTACCTCAACACCTACCTCAACACCTACCTCAACACCTACCTCAACACCTACCTCAACCCCCGTGCCCAGCTCGACTTCGGCAACTAGCGTCGGCGTTACGCCTACAACGACGCTGCCGGCTACAATCCCTGGAAACTGGACTTACAGTAGTACTTTCACGCCGGCGGCCACGGTGCCGGCCACGGTTACTACTGGCGGAGCGTCAACGAACGGTAGAATCGCGTCGGGTTTCCTTGCCGTCCTGATGTCGCTCATACTCCTGATCTAATACGACTAGAACCACATTTAATAATTAAAATATACCATCCAAAATCAATCTACGCATTTAATTCACATCTATCCTTCAACCCATTTACTCCTGGTTCGGGGATTTGCATTAATCTGGCGACTGCATGGAGGGCGGCATGGAGTAATGGCATCGGCGGACAGGCGGACGGGGTCATCGCTCCTTATTATGCACGCTACGGCAGCATGCATCTATGACGAGACGAAAGCATACGAATTATTTGATACCCCTGGGGATGTTACGCTCCTTACATGAGAGAGACCCGTCGCAGCCAGTTCAAAGGGATATAAACAGAAGTGGATTTTCACGTGTGAGCTTGCTCGTGCTTTGCTCATTGGATCTAATGGGTTTCGACTGAGGCACGTCGGAGAGGAGGAGAGACAAGTACACAAGCGGATTGCAACATCATGTTATACATATAGTTCGATGTACATATTACAGATGGCTGAGATCCGGAGTGGAACGCGTCTGCTCTGGGCTGCCTGTCATGAGTAAAACAGGAATAAAATACGAAATATGAGTAAATGAACTTCGTTTCAGTCTGACCCATGATGTTGACATAGACAGTATTTAGACACTTAGGTATTATGAGAGACACCATCGATTTATAGTACCAGGCGTCAAGAATATACTCATCAGGTACCTCTGTCTTGTAGGCTTAGGGTAGTATTCATCTCTTGCTGTCTCGTTTGAATATGAGATTCTTTGTATTATTCCCAATAGGTATCATACACTACCTACCTTGGAAATGATTCAGTGTGAGTACTACTGAAGCAGTAGCAACAACAAAGATGAATACAAACCTACATAAGAGCTTCACTCAGTACGGGTTATCATAAAGCCATACTGGAATAGAATCGCAAAGAAAGTTTACTAATGCGCCACAGATTTGCGCCATTTGCGCCACTCAGCGTCACTTGGGTAGCAGGTGGGGGTTGCTGGGCCACTGTCAACCCCGCAGCCCCGCCGTTGATTTGCTGAGAAATCACTGAGCAACTGGCCAAAATGTCAGCTGTCGCAGTGGGAACAACAGCCATCTCAGGCACCCGGCGGGTAGGCAGGCTGGCAGGCAAGGGAGCAATGGCAAGCTACACTAAGCTTGACACCGTCTTGGAAACTTGCAACAGCCGGACAGCTTCTCACCTTTCAACATCTTCACCTTCTAATCCGTCATCGAGACACCCCACGACAACAATAACAACAACACAACCGACCGCATCTATTAAAGCTGGTGCTTTCCCTCATTTCTCTTTCTGGCCCGGCTGTCGACTACGTCATTTTGTATCTTCCTGACTGATCGATCGGTCGGCCTTTCGACTAGGTATCGGTGGTGGGGTTATTGATTTGGGTACACTCTGACCTTCTCATCGTCTTGTCTGGACAGCATCGTCAAGCTAGACCAACACTACGTCTCCGACTCCCTTTTTTCCATTACATCTCCTAGTATTCAAACCGAAAGCTCTAGAAGAGCTAATAAGTCGTCAAGCTGGGGAAGCGCAAGCACGAGAACGGAGAGTCGCCTTGCTCCTCCAAGCGAACCATGACCGTAAGTATTCAAACGAACAAACACTTCCCACTACTTTACACTCATCTGATTTCGCTTTTATCTTGTCGCCTCCCGGTCCTCGTATATAGAATCGCTTCCTCACATTTGGCTATCCATCCCCACGCTAACCGTTTGTCTACCAATATACAGGACACTAAAATGGCTTCGGGCATACCCGAGGTCGATCTGGTCACTCGAGTCCAGGTCGACAGCTCTGTCGTCGGACAGAGCGAGATCGACGAATCCCTCTACAGCCGACAGCTGTATGTCCTCGGCCACGAGGCCATGAAGCGCATGGGTGCATCCAACGTACTCATCGTAGGTTTGAAGGGTCTTGGTGTTGAAATCTCCAAGAACATTGCTCTTGCCGGTGTCAAGAGCTTAACCTTGTACGATCCGACACCTATCGCCATCGCCGACCTGTCCTCCCAGTTCTTCCTGCGCCCCGACGATGTTGGCAAACCCCGCGATGCCGTTACTGCCCCTCGCGTTGCCGAACTGAACGCCTACACACCTGTTGGTATTCATGAGTCAACTGGGTACGTGAAAACGTTGGCTGTTGGGAATATTTACAAACTAATAGGTCAAATAGTCTCGGTGATAACTTTTCTCAGTTCGACAAATACCAAGTTGTTGTCCTGACAAACACCCCTCTCCACCTCCAGCTTGCCATCGGTGACTACTGCCACTCGAAGGGCATCTACCTTGTGGTTGCTGATACCTTTGGCCTTTTCGGTTCTATCTTCTGCGACTTTGGTAGTAAATTCACATGTCTCGATTCGACAGGCGAGAATCCAGTCAACGGAATTGTTGCTGGCATCGACGAGGAAGGATTAGTGTCAGCCTTGGACGAGACACGTCATGGTCTCGAAGATGGCGACTTTGTAACCTTCTCGGAAGTCAAGGGTATGGAGGGATTGAATGGCACCGAGCCGAGAAAGGTTACAGTCAAGGGCCCGTACACTTTCTCGATTGGTGATGTATCTGGGCTTGGTCAGTATGAAAGCGGAGGCTTGTACCAGCAGGTGAAGATGCCCAAGTTTATCGACTTCAAGACAATCTCCGCGGCCCTACGCGATCCCGAATTTGTCATTTCCGACTTTGCCAAATTCGACCGACCGCACCAGCTCCATGTTGGATTCGAGGCGCTACATGCCTTCGCCCAGTCTCAGGGTCATCTACCTCGCCCGATGAACGATGGGGATGCAGCGGTTCTTGTTGCGTCCGTTAAGGCATTCGTAGCGAAGGAGGGGCTAGACCTAGATATCGACGAGAAACTCATTAAAGAGCTCAGCTACCAGGCTCAAGGCGACTTGAACCCCATGGCTGCGCTGTTTGGTGGTCTTGCTGCGCAGGAAGTCCTCAAAGCTGTCTCTGGCAAGTTCCATCCCATCAAGCAGTGGTTTTACCTAGACTCGTTAGAGTCTCTCCCTACTAGTGTTGCCCGCACTGAGGACCTTTGCAAGCCGATTGGATCTCGCTACGATGGTCAAATCGCGGTTTTTGGCAAGGAATACCAGGACAAGATCGCAAACATCAAACAATTCCTCGTTGGTGCGGGAGCCATCGGTTGTGAAATGCTCAAGAACTGGGCCATGATCGGTTTAGGTGTGGGACCTAAGGGCAAGATTATCGTTACCGATATGGACTCTATCGAGAAGAGCAATCTAAACCGACAATTCCTATTCCGCCCTAAGGATGTCGGTCAGATGAAGAGTGACTGTGCTGCTAAGGCCGTGCAAGCGATGAATCCCGATCTTACAGGTCATATCGAGTGCTTGAAAGACCGAGTCAGCCCGGAAACTGAAGATATATTTAATGAAGATTTCTGGGAATCTTTGGATGGAGTTACCAACGCTCTTGACAACGTGGAGGCGAGAACATACGTCGATCGACGATGCGTCTTCTTCCGCAAGCCTCTGCTCGAGAGCGGTACTCTCGGCACGAAGGGAAACACCCAAGTTGTTCTCCCTACGCTAACTGAGTCGTACTCTTCTTCTCAGGATCCGCCTGAGGTGTCATTCCCCATGTGCACGCTAAGAAGTTTCCCGAACAGGATCGAGCACACGATCGCGTGGGCTCGTGAGCTTTTTGAGACTTCTTTTGTGAAGTCCGCCGAGACGGTCAATCTCTACTTGTCTCAGCCTAACTATCTAGAAACAACCCTTAAGCAAGGCGGTAACGAAAAGGCAACGCTAGAGACCATCCGTGACTACCTTGTGACGGACAAGCCTCTGAGCTTCGAAGATTGCATCGTCTGGGCGCGAATGCTGTTTGAAATACAGTATAACAACGCCATTCAGCAACTTCTCTTCAACTTCCCGAAAGATTCGCTGTCCTCTAGCGGTACTCCGTTCTGGTCTGGCCCGAAGCGTGCCCCTGATCCATTGAAGTTCGATCCCAACAACCCTACCCACTTTGGCTTCGTTGTTGCGGCTGCCAACCTTCACGCGTTCAACTACAATATCAATACCAAGGGTGTAAACACGGATCTCTACTCCAAGGTGTTGGATAACATGATTGTCCCCGACTTCTCACCCGACCCCGGTGTCAAGATCCAGGCGAACGACAGTGACCCTGTGAGTTTGCCTTGAAACTTTAGCTGGTCTTCTATTACAGATGAACACTAACCTCATTAGGACCCGAACGCTGCCAACAACGCTTCTGCTTTCGATGACAGCACCGAACTAGAGAAGATTGTCGAGAGCCTCCCGGTTCCCAAATCGCTGGCTGGTTTCAAGTTGACTCCCGTAGAGTTTGAGAAGGACGACGATACAAACCACCACATCGACTTTATCACGGCGGCAAGCAATCTGCGTGCCGACAACTACAAGATCGAGCAGGCCGATAGACACAAGACGAAGTTCATCGCGGGCAAGATCATCCCGGCCATTGCCACCACGACTGCCCTGGTCACCGGCCTCGTCATCTTGGAGCTTTACAAGATCGTCGACGGCAAGACGGACATCGAGCAGTACAAGAACGGTTTCGTTAACCTTGCACTGCCATTCTTTGGTTTCAGCGAACCGATTGCCAGTCCCAAGGTCGAATATCGAGGACCGGAGGGCAAGGTTGTCATGGATAAGATTTGGGACCGTTTCGAAGTTGATGACATGACATTGTCGCAGCTGCTCTCCTACTTCCAAGAACGTGGTCTAACTATCAGCATGCTCAGCTCGGGCGTAAGTCTGCTATATGCCAGCTTTTTACAGGGCAAGATGAAGGATCGATTGGACAAGAAGCTCGGAGCCCTTATCTACAAGATCACCAAGAAGGAGATCCCCGCACACCAGACGCAAGTGATCTTCGAGATGGTGGCTGAGGATTTGGATGAAGAGGATGTGGAAGTACCTTACATTAAGGTGAAGGTGGATAAAGCTGCGATAGAGCAGATGAAGAAGGAGATGGCTAAGTAAGTGGAGGTGAGGCTCTAGGGCCACCAGGCATTCGCATGGTTTATCGGAATTAAGGGATAGAATACTTTGTGCGTTCGGACTGGCTTGCTATGCACGGTTTTCTTCACTACTCCAGCTCAGCAATAGGCTGTTTTGCTAGCCCAAAGAAATATTCGTAGACAATGTCACTTTACTTAATTATTCGCTGTTGTTCTTTGGGATTTGTTATCTATTCCTACGTAAGGGGTATGAGGTAGATATGTATTTGGACTATTCGAAGTTCTCCACCCCCTAACCTAACCCCTCAGCCCCTTCGCATTAGTTACAAGGATGGCTTCGAAAATAACCCCACTATACGAATCCGATTAGTTATACTAGACTCAATCAGGCGTTTACGTCACGATCTGTAATCGCAGTATAATCTATGAGTAAAGGGGGATATCATGACAAAGCCCGATATAGCGTATGCATTGCCCCATAGTAGCGCACGCCATCTGCGTGACATTTGATTTGAAGTTCCCTCCTCATAAGCTAAAGCTCAGAGAACCTCAAATTGGGAGGGCACATTGAATATATAAAGTTGGGGTAGAGGGCCGAGTAGAGATCCCCCGCATCCATGAACATCACTACTCTTACACTCGCACGAGCTACGACATCGTTATTTTCAGGATCGAATTCCACTCTAAGGAGCACTATCGTGCTGAATAGGAGAGGGTTATCGTGGCGAGCCAGAAACCCTTACAAACTACAACCGCCCCGCACGCATATCGATAGACAGGTATCTTCGGCAGTTTTTGCGGCGAAGCAGAAGCAGCAGATCAGGATGGTAAGACACTCGGTCCTCCTATTCAAACACGCAAAACAGGGAAGACATATTAATTCGGGTACGCAGGCTTCCAAGATCACCGACTGGGTCAAACCCGGCGACAATAGTGGCGAGTTCAAGCGCCAGAACAGCTCGTTCCGCGAGTGGATCTCGAAGGAGCCCGGCGCCAAGTTCCCGCCCGAGAAGGGCCGGTATCATCTATACATCAGCTATGCCTGCCCATGGGTATGAATCCCCGTTTCTTCATTTACCTAGTGTAATTAGGTGTCATGTACGTAGAGCTAACATTTTTATAGGCCAATCGGACACTCATCGTTAGGAAGCTCAAGGGACTAGAAGACTTCATCTCCTTTTCGAGCGTGCACTGGCTCATGGGGGAGAAGGGGTGGCGGTTCGCGACGGCGGAGGACACGGACGCGGCGGGGGAGAACGTGATCCCGGACCCGGTGCCGGGCCACGAGACGTACACGCACCTGCGGGACCTGTACTTCGCGGCGGACCCGGGGTACGCGGGGCGCTTCACGGTGCCGGTGCTCTTCGACAAGAAGACGGGGGCGATCGTGAACAACGAGAGCAGCGAGATCCTGCGCATGCTGGGCACGGCCTTCGACGACCAGCTGCCGGCGGCGTACGCCCGGGTCGACCTGTACCCGGAGGCCCTGCGGGGCCCCATCGAGGAGGCCTTCGCGTGGACGTACGAGCACATCAACAACGGCGTGTACAAGAGCGGGTTCGCGACCACCCAGGCCGCGTACGAGAAGAACGTCGTCGCGCTGTTCGACGCGCTGGACCGCGCCGAGAAGCACCTCGCCGAGACCAAGGGGCCGTTCTTCTTCGGGGAGACGCTGACGGAGGTGGATGTTCGGCTGTGAGTTTTTGCTCCCTCTCCTTTTTTCGACGTTCGAACTAGGTACTGATCGAAGGACGACAGATTCCCGACGCTGATCCGGTTCGACCCGGTCTACGTGCAGCACTTCAAGTGCAACCTGCGGGACATCCGGTCGGGCTACCCGCGGCTCCACGACTACACGCGCAACCTGTACTGGAAGCACCCGGCGTTCCGGGACACGACCAACTTCCTGCACATCAAGAACCACTACACGCGCAGCCACACCCAGATCAACCCCCACTCCATCACGCCGCTCGGCCCCGTCCCCGACGTCCTGCCCCTGGACGAGGAGGTCGAGGCTGTGAAGGCTGCCGTGGCCGCGCTGGCCTCCAAGTGATTGGGCCTTCATGCAAGTTGTCAGCCACCCCCCCTCCCGGTCGCAGGGGTTGTCGTGGTGTTGTCTGATAGGTAGATCTGACTTGTAGGCAGTAGAAGAAGGGGATTATGATTTCAGGCTGTGATTCTGAAGAAGTACAACTCTCATTTATCCATAATATACCAATCTCTTCATTCGGACTTGTCTTCTCTGGTCCCCTTTCTATAGAAGCTCTTGCTGGTAGGACTTTTTACAGATGACAGCCAGCGCACTGTATGCCTTGTGAAGCCACCTAGAAAGGGGGGCGGAGGGTGAGACCTGCATTGAGGCGATGCACACTCTATGGTTGCAACTGAGATGCCTTCGGGTTCATAAAACCAGACACGATTGACCTGGGTATAATGTCGTCCTATTCAAGATATCAGAAAGACACTTCGCTCATTAAGTTTCACTGAATATTAACAGAACTAAACTACCTACCTCCTGTTTATTTGATATTAAAAATTTGGTTAATAAGTAGATTGGGCGCCGCAATAGTAGGCAAAGGCTCTTCCTCACTCTTATCTATCTCAAACCTGGAAACCAGCGTCAATATCATTAGATGACCATAGCATCTACACATGGAAGAAAACATAGATCGAATAAGAGCTTGGATGAATACCTCCCTAACCCATTCACTCTGTTATGCTTGCCAGGCGGGAGTCTACTCAACTAAAGGCTGGCAGGCCGTACTCGATGCTAAGGAAGTACTTAGCGACGAACCATACTTTAGGGGCTACCGCTACGAGACGACCTGGGAGGCTTCAGACAATGCCGGAAAAGGCTGCTGCCCTTGGTGTCAGTTCATTGCCAAAGAGATCAGAATCAACAACATATGGGTAGAAGGTTCAGAAGCCTGGGAAGTCTGGGAAGTCTGGGTAGCCTGCGAGGACTCGAGTATTATCCCGGTCGGCGAGAAGACGCTCAACATTGTCATGCGACTTATCCAAGGTAGCCAAAAGACAATACGTTCGCATTACTACGTGTATACAACCATAGGTACACTGCGCCAATACTTCCAGATTCTAAGTCGAACGTCATAACAGCTAACGATGAGTACCACGTATGTAGAAGACGGGGCTTCTAAATATGTCAAGGCAGCACCGGCAGTGCAGAACTACAAAGCACGGCATATAAAACGCGATTTGAAATGGAAGGAACCAAACTACGACCTGGTTCAAAAATGCCTAGACAATTGTATGCGCACCCATTCAATGTGTCGGGGAGGCGAGTCCCTCCTCCCAGATCGCGTAATTGATTGTTCGGGCACCGGGACCCCGAAACTCGTGATAACCGACGGCAAGCAGCGTGGTTCCTACGTCGCACTCAGTTATGTATGGGGTGGATCATGGCAGCTTGAGACCACGACAATGAATGTCTTCAAGCGCGTCATCGAAGGCTTTCAAATGTCGCAACTGCCCCAGACGATCCGAGACGCCATCACAGTCACCCGCAAGCTCGGCCAGCGCTATCTATGGGTCGACGCGCTCTGCATACTCCAGGACTCTGAGGAAGACAAGGCGATCCAGCTTGGCGCCATGGGGCACATCTACCGCAACGCATATCTTACCATCAACGCCGCATGCGCGCGGAGCTCATACGAGGGATTTCTTTCCCACGGCAAGTCTGCGGAGCGCCCGGTCTCACAGATTCCGTACCGGTGTCCGGACGGCACCTTCGGCACTGTCTATATCGGGTTACTAGCAGTGCTAGACGGGGCCGCGGGCGCGTCTCCACCGTGGGACTGGGACAGGTGGGCACCGATATCGCAGCGGGCGTGGTGTCTGCAAGAGCGTGTGCTGCCGCCGCGGAGCCTGATCTTCGCGTCCACGAAGCTGAAGTTCTCGTGCCGGACGGCCACCGCCGACATCAGCGGTCCGCTATGCCTGCCCCATCTCGGCCTTGGCCTGCCCAGCTCCATCTGGTGCCAGAACACATCCGTGTACCAATCCCCAAAACACAAGGAGGAGAACCGAGCGGCCTGCAGACGCGCGTGGTTGCAGGTGGTGAAGATGTACTGCAGTCGCGAACTCAGTCTCGCGTCCGACAAATTACCCGCGCTCGGCGGCGTCGCCGAGTTATTTCACCCGATTATAGGGGGCCGTTATCTCGCCGGCCTGTGGAGTAAGGACCTGCTGCACGATCTGCTGTGGAAGAGGCTCGACCACCCGCGCCCACGGCCTAGTAACTACCGCGCGCCGTCCTGGTCGTGGGCCGCGACGGACGGCGAGGTCGATGCGTACTATTTCGATTCCTCCAAGTCTACAGTTGCCGGCCACTCCCTCTGCATGGCGAAAATCCTCGAGTGCAGGGTCGAGCTAGCGAGCGAGCACGCCCCGTTCGGCGGCGTAAAGGACGGCGTCCTGAAGTTAAAGGGAGGAGTTAAAGCGGCTGTAGTGACAAGGATGGAATGGCGTGTGTATAAAAATGTATTTTACAAGGGTCCCGACGGGAATATGGTAAGAATCGGAGAGCTTATGTTTGACGCTAGCGATGAGTCGCTGGGATTTGACGCTTGCGTGATCCCGCTTGTTTGGGATGCTCGTGGATCCTTCTTCGAGGCTATAGTTGTTGTGAGAGCTACCAAAGACCAATATAGACGGATTGGTCGTGTGAGTAAAGACAGTACGAGCGACGTCAAATGGCTCCATGACTTACATGTGCAGGAGACTGTAATAGTTTGACCAAGGAGGTCCTAGGTGGTTCGAGCTTGTATTTGTAATGTACATTTAATTACTGCAGAGTAGAATACAATAACATTCGTATTTAATACGTCTAGGTATCCATGGCTTGTGGTAGATATTGTAAATTGGACACAGCTAGAACAAGCGAATCTATTCGTAGAATACAAAAACATCTACCCGGAATTAGCTTGTAGAAGAAGGTACGGGGACGGATAGGCTGTTAGTTGCCTGGTGATCTCAAGTTACACCTACCTAAGATCTTATACGCCGTGAAAGAAGAGAAGAATGGTTCCCATAGAACATTCCCGTAGTATCTATCTACCTGCTTTAACCATCAAGACCTCAAATATCATTTCGATTAGGCCGCTAAAGCATGGCATTGACGAAGAGCCAGCGAGCCAAGTTAAGAGGGCGGGCACATACACAAATCACGATGAGTTCAAGCCAAAGATTGAGTTCGTAAGCTGTCAAGAAGAGCGAGAGAAAATCTCCCTATGTCACTATTAAGAGTGCCTCAAAGGCGACAGAGTATGTATCGTGACCTAATCTCAGCAAAAACGTATCCGTATCCCTATCCGTTCCGCAACGCAAAGAACTCTTCCCGTAGCAGCCAGCCAAGGCTACTTTCAACCAACTCCGGGGGGCTACCTATCTTTCCATTCGACCAGACGCCAGCGAAGCGGCGATCAAACTCCGGAAAAGGGGGGGTATGGGGTATGGGGTATCTTTTTTTTTTCATTCGACCAAGACGCCAGCAAAAACCGACCCAAACACGGGGAGCAAGAAAGGAGACGCCGAACCAATTCCTCGTCCATCCATCCACCCATCCATCTATCCATCCTCCCTGTTGTCAAAAACACACAGACAAGCCCTTGTCCCTTTTACTCGGAATCGTGGACGCGCTCGGCCTGGGCGTCGCGAGCAGGCAGATAGCGAACGGGAAAGGCGGCGCTGACGGAGCGGCGGAAGTTGCGGCTGAAAGACTTGACGAAGCCCGGGCCCTGCTGCTGCTCGTCGTCCTCCTGGAAGGCCGAGGTCCACTTCGCCTTATTCTTCTTCTTGTCGCCGTCGTCCTTGGCGGCGGGCGCGGCAGCGGCAGCGGCGGCGGTCGTAGTGGTCGCGGCGGCGGCGGCGGCGTCCTTGCCGCCCTCCTCGAGGTCCCAGGGCTGGAATCGCGCCGCGGTGACGGGGCTGACGGGGGTGGCCGTGGTGGTCGGGCTGACGTGGTGGTCGGCGGCGGGGGTGAGCAGCGGCGCGGCCTCGTTGGTGGTGATGACCTCCTTGGTGACGAGGATGCGGTTGCCGGGGCCGCCGGCCATGGTGTCGGCGAAGGGGTGGTTGCGATGAATAAAAAACTCGTCGCGGGTTCTCTTGGGGTTGCGCACGAAGCGCTTGAAGGCCGCCCAGAGGCGCTGCATCTTCTTGTGCTTGGGCTCCTCGACGGAGGAGGAGGAGGAGGAGGAGGAGTCCACGTTGCTGATGTTGGTGAGGCTGGGGGTGTCGATCGCCATCTCGTCCAGGCCCATGTACGTGGACGGGGTGGAGGCGAGGCCCGGGTTGCTGGTGGGCTGGACCTGGGGCAGGCTCGCGGCCGGAATCAGGTTTGACTCGGAGGTGACGATGCGGATGGTAGGGTTAGACATTGCAGCTGATTTGCTTCGAAATGATTGCGGTGATGAGGTGATGTGTTTGTTTGTTTGATTTCAGATGAAAATCTGATGAAAACCTGATGGGAATGCGAGGAACAGGAAGGGAATGCGTGGAGTAAAAAGGTTGGCTAAGGAAGGGAAATGGAGCAGGAGTGAATTGTAGAGGGAGACAGGTAGGAGGGACGATCAGTATTGGGATAATCAGTAATGAGATAAAAACAATCAGAGGGGATAGCTACAAGGTACCTGAGTGAAGTATCACGTCGAGACGTTCGAGTACGACGGCGACTAATTGTATCTCGACGTGGATTCTGACGGGTGGCTCATCGTGAACGTTTGCTCCGCTACCGTACCGTGCTCCGCGGGGGACCGGCAAGTGGCAAGTGACGTTCTATCACCGCGGCGTTTGCGGCCTAGTAACTAAAGGAAACAATTCTCATACTACGAGTTCACGTTGTTGTCTGTGAATCAGACACTGGCAGTTAAAGGGGCTACGTGTGGACTATGCGAACAAACTGGCAGTTTGTCCCCATTGAATGTTACACGTTCGTGTTGCTTACCATCAAGATTAGGAATCAGACCTTAAGGAGCCGTAAATATTAAAGGGCCCGTTGACTTTCAGGAGCCGCCGTTGATATCACTTGTTGAAGCGTTTGCTGTTGTATTCGAGTTGATTTCACCTACTATAGGGGTTGAAGTCGCACAAGTCATTCGTAGTGACACATTGTTATATAGCAACATACTCGTGGTGATTTTGGGTAGATGAGACGAAAAACGCCATTGCCTAAAACGATAGGGGCTATCCTACTTGAAAATGTCTAATGCGTCTTGTTAAGTGAGAGATCTCAATGTCTCGTTCCCTTCCAAAGTTTGTATGATCCATATTAATCCATATTAGGTGAATGTAGGAAGAAAATCAACTATTCACCATTACCACTGCTTAGGATACCTTTCCTTTGACCCGCATTACGTGGTGAATGATAAGTGAGTGAAACAAGACGAAATCTTGATGTGTTCCTAACTATGACTTGACAACATCTCTCCCGAGCTAGCATTTCGTGGGCTAGAACGTAAAGATTACTTAATATTAATCCGGTGGAATATATGAGATATTAAACTTAAAAGTACTCACATCCTGAATGGGGGAGCTGGTTGAAAAATCAAAGAGTTGATCTCTTGTCGTCAGGGGATTTATAAATCGCACAAGTCCTCGTTCTCGAAAACGGCACCTTACGGAAACACAATCACCATAGGATGAAAAGCCATCGTGACAAAACATCAGCATTGGATGTTTAAAACGGCTATTTACTATATGCGTTAGCTGCGATATAACTATTCTCAACAGACCACAAGATCCGAACACTTCGATGCGAGACTTAGACTACAACTCCGGCGAAAATCAGTGAATCAAATCAAGAATTCACGAGCAACTCCCCATTCTTTCGCTACACGATCAAAAAATAAGATACAGATGGATAGATGAGCTTATTAACCTCCCTCCCATTAATTACAGGTTCTGTTGAGCGGTGCTGTGCGTCTCAGCCGGCACCGCTTACAAGCTTCTTTGACTTGGTCTGTGAAGATGGCTTTGCTTTGCTTGCTTTTATTTTTCATGTTCCATATCCTTTCCAATGATCGATTTCCCCCCAAGTCCAACCCGGAACTATTTCAAGATGCAGTATTATATAATATCAGTATATGCAAAAAAAACATGCGACGCAGAAAACCGGCAACATTTGCATCACAAGTTGGTGGGCCTCTATAATTGACCGGAGAGTAACGCTTCGGTTGCTGGTTATCCTGTTAGCTTCCGTGTCATCGTGATCGGTTAATCAAGAAATACGTACCACTGTTGATGTACAACCGTTTGGAATCAAGCGGGACGCCGAACCGTCTCTCCAGCTCCTGCTTGATGCCCTTCTTCGTGACGGTCATGAGATCGGCCGTGCGCAAGATCTCGCGGATCTCGGCGAGCAGGGCGTCGTCGCTCGGCATGCCGGCGAGGTTCGCCATCTCTACGTCGTGCGCCTGGTTGTTGAAAAACTGCGAGCCGCCGAACTGGCTCATCCGGTTGTCGGTAGGCGCGAACGACATGCGGCTCATGTGACCCGGGTTCTTCAGGTCGTACGGTGGGAGCATGCCGGTGGTAGATCCGGGCCGCGACGGGTAGTAGTCGTTGACGCCGACGTTCATGCCGGGCTTGGTGGCGTAGCTGAAGCCGCTCACCTCAGAGCGGGTGTCGTCTCCACGAGAAGTCTGAGCATCCCACAGCTCGGCCTGGTACTCCTCCCACCTTTTGCGGGGGATCGAAGCAGGATCGAACTTGCCTTCGTCCGTGACGACAATCTTCTTGCCCTTCTCGCCGGTGACAACACGAGTGTTACCCCAGGTGAAGTCGTCCATGTGCCAGAAGGCATACAGAGGCAGACCGAACGAGAAAACGGGAACAGCCACGATGTACATAAGCATCCATCCGATCATCTCCCACTTGCGGCGCAGGATAAAGATGATGGCTTGCAGACCGTAGATGGCACCCAGCATGACGAAAGCCGTTAGGGGAATGACTGATGTTGACGTGGACACCAACACAATGAGGTAGATGATGTACGCTATCGTGACAGGCTGGACAACTGTGGACAACAAATCGACAAACACGATGAACCGCATGCTGAAGCAGCAGAAACCGCAGAGCTGGGCCATGGGAATGAGTTCCGCCAAGTTGTGCACGGTCGAGTTGATCCAACGACGACGCTGGGATAAGAAGACCTGCCAGGAGTCCGGCGCGATGGTCCAGGCGTGAGCGCTGAAGATGTACTTGGTCTTGTACTTGGAATGGAACTTGAGCAGCAGGGTGGTCAGGTAACGATCCTCACCCAGGTGGAGCAGGTTCTTCATGTGCAGGGTATCTACACGGATGGTTGCGTAGTTGTCCACGACCTCGCGGCTGACGAAGAGAGGCTTGCCCGTCTCGGCGGCGCGGATACGGTACATAGAGAAACAACCGGGCAAACAAGTGACACTACCGAACAAGCTTTCAAAAGCCTTGACCAAGTTGTGCGAGATGTAGTATTCGTACACTTGGATCATGGTAACGATGGAAGACTTTGCGTTGGTCAGAGCCGTTTCACCACAGACAGCGATCAACCGCGTATCATCCAGGAAAGAAGCAACCATGCGTGTGGCCGAGTCGGGGGCGACCATCGTATCGGCATCGATCTGGAACATGAATTCGTAGAAGGTGGGATTTACGCCGATGATGTTCCGAATCTGGTGATACATCTCCAGCTCCAGCGGGCTCATGGCGAGGTTGTAGTGGACGCGGTTGAGGAAGCGCATCATGACCATCTGCGAGTCTCGCTTACCACGGTTTCCAGGACGAGACACTTCAGAGGGTTTGCCGACCTTGACGACGACCAAGAAGGGGACGATGTGACCCTGCACTTCGTACAGACCCGAGTAGACTTTGCCCATGTTGTGCTGCTTGAGACCCTCGCCGAGCGATTCGAAGCTGAGTGGCTCGGGGTCGACCGTCTCCGACACGCCCAGGATATCGAGGACGATGCGGGGTGTGGGCCTGTCGTTGCCCTGACCGACGATCATACCGTCGCAGATGACGACGAGGAGTTTGCGCTTGTCGTCGTACCGCATGCGCGCGGCCGAGTCGATAGCACGACGCAGCGATTCCTCGTCTTCGGTATACGCCGGGATCTGGCACATGATGAACTTATCCAAGTTCTCCGGGATGTTCTTGCCTCCAAACTGGAGAGCGGCGAAGAACTTGAAGCCGATGATGGAGCAGAGCAGAATCGACACGGCGAGGACGAGGTACTGGGCGAACAGGCACTTGGCCGAGTTTCGCGTATCCACGTCGCCGATGTAGAAGAGATTGTCGAGACACAGCTGCATGCGCTCCCGTAGGCCGGAATCGATGTCGAGGGCCTGCCATAGCTTGCTCACGTCAGAGCCTGCCTTTTGCTGGAAGAGGTCCACTACGAGGTCGTCCATGAAGTCCACGATTGTAGGGTCGGTGGGAAGGTCCTCGCCTTCTCTCACCACCACGTGTCGACCACCAAGGATATACTTGGTCAAATCGTACACACGACCGTTGAGAATGGCAATCGAGTTCTGTTTCATTCCGAGGGTGGCGACATACTCTGCCGAGTAGCCCATGGTACCTTTCTTGAAAGACTTCAGCTCCTGCATCTTCTCATAGAACCAGAACGGCTGAGGCAACGACGTGAAGGACCGGAAGTCGTGGTAATGGGCGTTCAAGTCTTGGCTGTTGATGACATTGGCAGAACCGGTAATATTTGTCGACTTGTAATCTAGTGTGACCGCAGGGTTGACTGTGCCAGTTTTTCCTCGGCAGAGAGCTGACACTTGGATGGGGAACAGAGACGTGATGTCCAACCCACCGTATTGCGTTACCGTCTTGGTAGGCAGGTAAGGGGGATAGTGCGAAGGAGCATAAGTGCCAATGTCGAAGACCTGGCCGCGAATCGCAGCATAAGCCGGGTTTCCATCTTTGCCATCGTAGGCTGAAAGTTCCTCAGAGCTGTAGACGTGTTGCGTGGGGCAGATGAGCATGGGGAAGACAACAATGAAAAATGCAGCGATTAAACAACTGAGCCAGATCATGATGTTGATAGCCACCTTTTCTCGCCATGCCATCCGGATATCCTTGCGAGGCATTCGACCGACATAACGGATGAGGAAGTCGGGGATAAACCAGGTCAGGAGATATACAAGGAAGAGCCATCGCCTTCGGCTGGGGCTATCCTTATACTCCTCGACTTCCACAAGGGACTTCTCATTGCCACGTTCTGCCATCTGTTCTCTGGTGTCCAAATTCTTGAACATGTCACCAGCTCCGAAGGCCGAAACGCCAGCCTCAGAACGTGTATCAATATCTCCGCTACCGAAGTATCCGCCCCGAGGCTTATCGGTGTATTGCGGCGTGTTGCCAGCAGAGACTAGACGCTCCTTCGAGGCCCCGAACGGCATTTCGCCAGGTGTTGATCCATCTCCAGCTTCGGAGGCGTAGCGGTTGGATGCGCCATCGCCGAGCTGCGAAATCTCCAACCAGCAGCGTTCGCTGAGGAAGACACCGGTAGAACCGATTTGCACCTCGTTGCTCGGCCACTGCTTGTTCTGCACGACAGCCTCGACCTTCTCTCGCTCGCTTCCGACGAGGATCGTCTCCGCATCGGCGAGACCTAAGAACTCGCCAAACGGTAGGAACAAGCTAAAGTCGGCAGATCGCAACCGTTGGCTTATTTCAGCAATGCCAAATGTCTGCACTTGGGTACGGACGCATTTGCTATCGAATTGGTTCGCGATTCGCCTGTCATTCGGCTTCAGACAGAACACGAAGTAGGTGTTGGTGTTTGGTGCCGTGATGGCCTGCTTCACATTTTCGAGGGAAGATAGGAATTGGCCCGATGCTCCTTGCTCGGAGTGAGGCATACTCGATTTCCTGGGTTCTCCTCTTGCCTGGCTCTTTTCTCTAAAATCTCCAGCTTCGCTAGCAAAATCGTCGACAGAGTCTTCGCGACGTGGCCTTCGAGATCTCATCGTTCGTGTCGTCTTCCTTGACATGACGCTGGGTGCACGCATTGGCTTGGAACTGACCGATGCTTGCATGACAGTGGTCCTTTCTTGGGGATGCATGACCGTCTGAAGGGCTTCTTGACCGAAAAGACGAGCCACGAATTCGCTCTTGCTGGACTTGATCAAGTTCATCACGTCGCTGGAGATGACCTCGCCGTTTTCCTCGACAAGTCCCTTGATGGGATAGTCGACCTCGCCGGCGAAATGCTTCACTGTGAAGGAGGCCGCCGTATTCTCAGATAGGAAATTGCTTCCAGGCAGTCTCGCTGTCGCAGAACCGACGTTGATAGCCGGGTTCTTACCCTCGAAACGCTTCCTCAAACTCTCCAAAAGTTGTATGTCGGTACGGTGGCGTCGAGTCTGGTCGTCTAGAATGCTGAGCAGACCATTTCCGGGCTTCAGTAGTCCCTTGACGGCATCCGAGTTATCGAAATAGCTCGTGGCAGGAACGGAGACTTCTTCGGTGTCTAACATATCGGCTTTTCGGTCGAAGAAATTCTGCAGGGTTAGGTTATAGAGAGATTCGACCGCCGCGTTGGTTAAGAGCTGATCGAGAGCGGACCCGGTCGAGGACTGCTGGGAGAAGCCGGGGAAGTCGATGATGTTGATCGTGTTCGCAATCGCCTCCTCGGGGGCGCAGATCTTCTGGTTGATGGTCTCGATCACATAGGCAACTAGGAGTGAATACAATGTTCTTGCGAGCTCATCGGCGTTGGCACGGGCGCCCGTGGGGTCCAACATAACTGTTACTCGTTCGCGATGGATCATTTTGGTTTTATATCCCATGGTAGTTTGGAGGTCCTGCGAGCTGACTCCCAGGAAGGCAGCAATGATTCCCAACACATCCTTGTTTCGGGCGGCTGTGACATTCTGACCGCCTTCGTGGGAAAACCCACCGCTGTCGTCTCCCGTAGTCGTCGTGATCGAGGTGGTTTCGAACTCGAGTTGTCCGATGTGTAAGATACAGGCCAAAATCTGACAGACCTCGGCTATTTCACTTCTAGGGAACTCCAATTTTCGCAGAGCCGTCTTGAAGAGCTGGAACCCTTCCGCATCGTTGATCCCAACCTTAAGCTGGGTCGGATGACCCAGATACTTCCAGCGTCTCGCCCCAGCCGCATCTCGGGGAGTGTCGATACCGAGATGCGTCTTCTCGGCCTCGCTGGTTCCTGCGAGAAGGTAGTACAGAACATGGAAATTGCGTTCTCCGGTTGGCACATCAGTAATCCTGCTCCTCTCTAAACGATGATCTAGTAATTTACCACCAATTAGGAGGGGATTGGTAGTAGAAGCCGTGTCATATTGGAGCTCGTAAAATAGACCGGCCTTGGAGGCAGTGGGCGTCGTCGCTGTCTTTGTTGTGGTAAGCGTATCGAAAACATAAGCAGCAAGGGAGATTTTGCTAGAGAGCGGCGTCGACGACTTGTTTAGAAGCGAGGTTAAAAGATGGGACCGAATCGTTGTTTTACCAGAGCCCGATTCACCCCTATGAGTTTAATGTTAGCTTCATCTTCTAACGAGCCAAGACCTGACAGCCACCGCGTCGGGTCGTTTTTTAAAGTTGACATACAGAAATAGGACGGCTTGGTTTTCGGTACGGTGTCCCAGTCTAAGAAAAGCTCGGTCGGCCATGTCCTCTGCGCCAGCCATGGCGCTCCCTTCTTTACCTCCATCCAGGCCTTTGGTTGAAGACGTATATGTGTTGAGAGATATGAGAGCATGCGAAGACAACCGAGCAGTCGGAATAGAGACATGGAAGCGACTGGCAAGATGCGCGGTCAAGTGAGTGTCGGATTGAAGATGGGCTGGCAGGGACGGCAACGAGGGTTGCGTATGAGCACCTCCGCTGCCACCCATCGGGAGATGGAGAGTCATCTTGAATCAAGGGCCAAAGGCTGGCGCCTATCAACAATCTGACGACTCAAAAGAGTTGCTTAGCGTCGCTTGGACGCTTCAGAAAATGCTTGAGCGAGGCAGGCCGGTTCGAATTCGGGGAGAGTTCAGCAAACTTTTGCAACGAGCGAAGAGACCTTATTCCCCTGATTCCGTCGGGAGCTTGATGAGTGATGGATCTATGAATTAGCCCTGATGGCAAGCAATATTACGCGTAGCGAATGTACATTAGCATACAATAACGAGTGTAAGGACTAATAATAAAAAGCGAAGGGAAACGAAGCAAGAGGCCAGAAACTGAGGCTCTCTCCAAGGTTGCTTCTTGTCTTGGGGTGTGTCGGTTCAGATGAAAGGGGACTTGAGTTTAGAACCGGTTTGCCCTTGGGTAGTTTATTTTTGTACAATGCATAGGTACATGGCTCACAGTGCCACGATTATCTACCTCTGACCTTGGTGTAAGTACCTGCATGTGGTAAGACTGCCTACGTCCTAGTAGGTGGGCCTGGGCACAGCTGACAGGGGTTCCCGAGGCGCGTTCACATCATACGAAGTCTTAGGGGGGGACACTCAGGCACTGTGACCCGCCGCGACGCTACCTTCCCCGTTCCTAGTAGCCAACGGCCGGCGCCCAGCTTAACAGCTTAAGCTTAAGGGGAGGATACTCCGTTTTTCTAACACGGTCTTCCAGCTGCTAGCTAACGCGTTACTAGCACGTTAGCTGGTCTCACAAACAGTTGATCGAACCGCCCGGAATTTTCTTGGATACCTGCATGATGGAACGCGAGACGAGGATAACTCCCGGCTGGTCTCGGCTTGCCCTCGGACGGTAGGACGGGTCCTCTCTTCATCATGGGCTCCATTCTGAGAATACCATCATAAACTTCAATCAACCACGTGCAGGAGCATGCGTAGCGTAGCTTTATTATTTCCCATATCCCAATTGCTCTTCTACCTAGACTAGATCTGAGAATCTGACCCGTTCCTTGCACTTGTACGGAGCCGGCGAGAGTCAGGGGGTAGGTATTAAATTTTCAATTAATGAAAGCCCTAGGCGCTGACAATCCCGGGCACAATGACAACATCATTCAGGGGGTGAATCGACCGGCAAACCTGGCGCCCTGTACCGTATGGCACTGTCGTATTTTTGGATCCTGACGGAATACAACTTCGATCGCGGTCTAGGAAAGTTGGTGGACAATTCACAAGGGCGATGGAAATATAAAAATAGGGAGTGAGGTAAGGGCATACTTAACAGAACGCATCTTCTGTTTACTTTGCGTTCTTGAGATCATGCGGGTAGAGAGGGTGGCGCATGTCAACAATCTAAAATCCAACAACATCAACATTGCTCGTTTCCAGTCTTGAACAAAAAAAATACTGTTGGCCCAGTCCGTGCCGAAAAGGTGACGACACTGTTTGGATAAGCAGATTGATAGGCAGCTATTGGATCGATCGGACGGACGAGACGACTACTGAACTGAGAACGTCCTGCATGATGACATACGCATCTGTATGTTGCGTTCTTGGGTTCCATCTGCATATCGTCGTTTAAGCAACCGGCTACGTACGCTCGCCCCGACTATCCACGAGAGACGGAATCGAGCATACTAGCTACAGTTGCTGTCTCGTGGAAGCGATGTCTGAATAATGCCTCCCTTGGGGCTGGTGCAGGATGCGAGGGCTGAATTCAAGCCGAGATAGTGACCAGTTGCTGACGAGAGGACACTCTCTTATTGAGCTGTGATAAATGGGAATTGGCTATCACTATCACATATTATCATTCCCGACAACACAAGGGAGGAAAGAAAAAAAGATCAGACCGAAAGGTGCAGCCGAAGTGTATTGTGGCAAGGCATCTGATGCGAATCTACGGCTACAGCGGCGGGATGGTTTGCTCGCTTGAGCTTGTCGGCGACTGACATGCGGCACGAAAGCAAATAAGGACAACTGTCGTCAGAGAGTTTTTTTGTGTCGAGTATAAGGTTATAAGGTTATTCGCGACTGGTCTGAACTAGCTAGACAGGCTAGACAGACATCCGTCAATCCAACCGTCGCTGACTTACCCGTTCTGTCATTGCTGTTGCCGTCGGGGAATCTGTCGATAGATGCCGTTCTCGTCTCTTGACGTCTTTGTCTTTGTCACTGTCTCTGAGGATACAGACTTGGCTAAACAAGATAAACGAGACATCGATCATTCTCGTATTGACGATGGTGGTGGGGTTGTGGCTGTGGCGATGCGAGGGGATAGGTAAGACAAAAATAATAATAAAAGTGGTACAAAACAAGTTCGAGAAGGCTATCGACCTGTCGAGCCCTGCCGTCCAGCTGTCCCGACGTTCCCCAGTTGACCCGCTTCGTATTCCCTATGCCCCCCTCTCTTGCTCTCTTGACCAAGCATGCGAGCGTCTTACAAACACGCGGGCTCGCAGCTAGTCGTGTAAAACCACAATCATCTCATGCTAAATTTGTCAGGCCATAAACAACCAACCGCCAACCAAAATACCGGCAATGCCATTTGTCCATCCTGCCACGTCAATTTTCGTTCCGATTGTATCTCTCTGGTTCTGCTGCCCTCCGTTCTCACGATGAATCTCTATGCTCTCGTATATTCGCATTTAATCCATCCGTCATAAGTAGATGGTTGCCCGTAATTCCTTGATGAAATTCTTGATGAAATCCTTGCTTTGATGATCAATCGGGGAATATAGGCGGGAGGGCTGGGTTAAGGTCAGGGGGTTTGGGGTAAGCAAAAAAAGAAAGATCAACGCGCCTCAATGCCAAAAGAGCACTATCACCGTCTGGCATAAGCTCGTAATAACCTGTTAGCGTACCATTAGCATGGGAGTACCTGTTAGTCAGGCCCTCTGGTCCTCTAGAGCCTCCCCAGGGGGAGTAAAAATTAGATACACGCTAGACCGTTCCAAGTCCTTAAGCCAAGACAAGAGGCCGCACTGTGCTTTGTACTCTCTCAACCCCGATCTGACCAATGTATTTCCTGCTTTTCACATAGGGAGTATCCTACGTATCCTATCCATTAATCCTAACAGTATCGCCCCTGTCTCATTCGCTTGACCCTGATCTGTTTGTTGCGAGCCATCTACTCATTATTTTCTTCTCTATTTTCTACCTTCGTGTCTAGTCACCTCACTCGCTTCGGTGACACGATAGTCTATCGCTTCTAATAATCACTGCGTGTAATTGTCTTATAGGGATTCGAATAAGGAGTCTTTCGCGCCATTCGCTTTTGCTTGTTATCCAGCGAACCTCTTCAGTCCAAACCATTCCGAAACCCAGCTATTTCGGGTTCTATTCGACAGATATTCGCTACCTCGTCGAACTCGTTAATAATATCGTAAAGACTTCGGTGTCTTCTGATTTTAAGTGGATTTTCGAATATATAAATCAGTCCTAATCAGCCCAGAATCCGCCGTCGCGATCTATTTTGGCCGTAATCGACTTGGGGTGCAGGATCGTCGTGATTGTCCGGAAGGACAACACGAATCTTCAATATGGCTAACCACCAAGGCCGAACGTCCATGTACTCGGTGGCCTCCGACTCCATGATGAGCGGCCCCCGAGGTGCTGGACAGCAATCGTCCCAGGTCTCGACGACGACGCTTTTAAACGGCATTCATAACATTTACATGACATCCCAACCCTACCGACTAGATGCTGGGACAAGTCTTGTGGTCAACACATGGCTCACGGCAGCACAGGCGGGACCGGACGGGAGGACGGGAGGAACTGTGGACACCACTCTGGCGGCTCGGGCTTGGGAACACGCACGACGTCGAGCTGAAGATGGTTGTATAATTCTTGGGTATGTAACGTCCATTGACTATATATCAGGGTTGGCGCTCACGAGTAGTCTAGGTCTCTCCATCAATCGACACCCTCACTCCTGAACCCCTTCCTGTCATCCCTACCGCTGTCTATCCCCTCATCTTTACTCACTGCGCTTGAAGTGGTCAAACCCTTCATCCATTGTGTCACACCATACAACCCATCAGCTCCGCGACAGTCGGCTCTCGCTGTAACTTTAACATTAAACCTTACCGGGAACTTGACTGCGGCCAGTGTAGCCCTGTCTCAAGGTGGCATTGACACCGTGAAGGGTTTGCTGAATATACCTGCCGAAGCAGGCTACCGTGCATTTGATGTCTTCTACTACCTCCTAACTTCAGCTTCCACCCCCGCCGAACGAGAGTTTCTAGGCCTTAAATCTGCCTCTAGCTATTCGCTCTTAGCTAAGTCCGGCACGTATAACCCTCCCTCGTATCTTCCCACGGCCGACGATGGCGCAGCCGCAGACGATTTCCGAACTGCGTTGAAAGAAATCGGTATCAAGGGCTCGGCCCACCGGAATTTCATTTCGACTCTGGCCGGACTTCTGAAACTCGGAAACACTCTCGACTACGATGTGGATGATGACGTTCTCGATGATATTTGCGAAGACGTTGGTGGGCTGCTCGGCCTTGATCCCGAGGTTCTGGCAAGGCAATGCACGACGGACGACAGAAGCACGTTGATAGGAGGATTGTACGAAGCTCTCGTCGATTGGGTAATCACCAAGGCCAACGACACCATCGCAATTCAAATGTCTCGTATTCGAGACGGTGTCGAGTCACTTGATGGACGTAGAACACCGCCTTCAGCCGACGATAACGGCGACACCGTCTGCATTACTGTTGTCGAAATCCCAGACCCTAACCTCGGAAAGGCTATTGCAATGCGTGGTATTTTCGATGACCAGCTAGGCATCAATGCTGAAATGAAGGAAGACGGCGTGGATGTGGTTACCGTTGGTAGCTCCGTTCTCCGAGAGATGCAGAATAGTGTTGCAGAGGTTGCACCAGACTTGGGCATCATGAGTGGTCCGGTTGCACGAGAAAGACAGCGCGAGCTCGAGAAGAGGGAAGTCGTCCTTGAGAAGGTGGGCTTCGCCGGCGATGAAGACGGTTTCTTAAAGAAGCTGCTTTTCCCCGTTCCCGGCCAGGGTATCAACCTGGGCCGAACTGCGCGACTAGATCTTCCTGCTATTCTGGGTGCCAGTCGTGTTTGGTACCACTTGTCACTCCACCCGACTGATGAAACCCCTGCCAACCTAGCAGCCTTGCCTTCTATTACATCTGCTTGGTCGGCCGGTACCGTCTCTCGCCAACTCCGCGCGTGGAGACTGCCGGAATGGGCGAATCGTCGCAACAAGAACTTGGATTTTACAGCAGACTTCGATTTAGATGAGTTCGCGCAACGCTTCGCCCCCTTGGGCTGCGGGGACGGGCGAGATGGTATCGAGACTTGGATCCTCGAGAGAGGATGGAGTAATGGCGAAGTAGTCATCGGCAAGGAACGCGTCTGGATGCGAGAAACTGCTTGGTGGGAAGCCGAGAGTATGCTCGACCTGAAACCGCCTCAAGATATGCCTGGTAGCATGGGCAACGTTTTCCAAACTCCTCTCGAGACTGGCTATTCTAACGGTAGCGGATTCTTCCCTCAGCATATCCCCGACCATAACTCCAACGATAGCCGGGATCAGCTTATAACTCACCAGCGCAATCAGAGCCAGCTTACGTTTGCACAGAGTCAAATGAGAGCTCCTTCGGTTGTGCCCTCTGCCATGCGTAACGTTAGCAATGGTGACTACGGTCTGGGGACGAAGGGCGACCAACACCGAGATCAGGTGTACTATGACGGTGGCTTCATCGACGGCCTCGACCCTGCTGATGCGCAAGGGAAGCACGTCGAGACGGTAGAGGCCACTCTCAGCCGCCGTCTCTGGGTTGGATTTGTTTGGGCCTTGACCTTCTGGATTCCTTCCTTCGCGCTGCGATATATCGGTCGAATGAAGCGGCCAGATGTTCGTATGGCTTGGCGCGAGAAGTTCGTTCTGGTTTTCCTCATCTTCTTGATCAACGCCTTCATTGTATTCTGGATTGTTGTTCTAGGGCGGCTCATCTGTCCCAACTTCGACAAGGCCTGGCTTCAGACGGAAGTAGCAACCCATCAAGGCGGCGATGACTTCTGGGTTAGTGTCCACGGAAAAGTCTACGATATAACAAACTTCTGGAGACAGCAGCACAGCGACACCAACATCGAGACGACGAATGATCTTATGCAACAGTTTGCTGGCTTGAACCTCGACGAATACTTTGTCGCCCCTCTTCCTCTAACCTGCCCTGGTCTAGGCATCTCTGATACCATACAACTGCAGAAGAACAACACGCCTACGTTGCCACAAGGTATACATACGTCCGGATATTTCCAGGCCGATCAGACTACCAAGTTAAGATCCCCCACCTGGTACCGTGATGTCTTCCAGCCTAAGATCAAAGAATTCTACAATGGTGAATTAGTCTGGAATCTTGATAATGTCCACGACGACGGCAAAAATAACAACCATATGTGGATCATATATGAAGACAGTATTTACGATCTCACGGACTACTTCAATACCATCGATTATTACAAGAATCTCGCTCAATATAACTTTCTAGACAGCGATCTGATCGACGCGGTTAAGAGCAATCCTGGGCAAGACATCACGAATCAATGGCACAGTCAGATTTCCAACGTTCAATCAAACAACACTGCCTTGGCGACCAAACTGAATAGCATCAACTGTATCAAGCAGACCTTCTACGTTGGCATACCCGACTTCCGTTACTCGGCCAAGTGTCAGGCTAACAACTACATTCTCCTTGCCTTTGCCATCATTATTTGCGCAGTCATCGCCATTAAATTCTTTTCGGCTCTGCAATTCGGCTCTAAGCGACGTCCCGCTCCCCAGGACAAGTTTGTCATCTGTCAGATCTCGGCCTATACGGAAGGAGAAGATTCACTAAGAAAGGCGGTCGACTCTCTCACGGCCTTGCAGTACGACAACAAGAGGAAGCTGATCTGTGTTATCTGTGACGGTATCATCGTTGGTGAAGGCAACGATCGCCCTACCCCGAAGATTGTTTTGGACGTCCTCGGAGTTGACCCCAAAGTTGATCCCCCTGCCCTGCCCTTCAAATCCGTTGGTACCGGAAGCGAACAACTCAACTACGGCAAGATTTATTCCGGTCTTTACGAATACGAAGGCAATGTTGTCCCTTACATTGTCGTCGTCAAGTGTGGCAAGGAATCGGAACAGACCAAGGCCAAGCCTGGTAACCGTGGCAAGCGTGACTCCCAAATCCTGCTGATGAGCTTCCTGAACCGTGTCCATCACCGTGCTCCGATGAACCCTCTCGAGCTTGAGATGTTCCACCAGATCAATAACATTATCGGTGTTGACCCCGAGTTATACGAGTATCTTTTGATGGTCGATGCCGATACTTGTGTGCGGGAAGATTCTCTCAACCGACTTGTTGCTGCCTGTGCCAACAACTCCAAGATCGCTGGTATTTGCGGCGAGACTGGTCTTCAAAACGAGGAACGCTCGTGGTGGAGTATGATCCAAGTTTACGAATACTACATCTCTCACCACTTGTCCAAGGCTTTCGAATCACTCTTTGGCAGCGTTACCTGTCTTCCTGGATGGTAAGTTTTCTCATTTCTAGACTAATCACCAGATTCGTTGGCTAACGCGGGATACAGCTTTTCGATGTATCGCTTGCGCACCGCTGATCGAGGCAAGCCCCTGATTATTTCCGATTCCGTCATCAAGGATTACAGCATCTGCAACGTCGACACTCTCCACAAGAAGAATCTGCTGTCCCTTGGTGAAGATCGATACCTCACCACGCTCATGACCAAGTACTTCCCGTACATGTCGTACAAATTCTGTCCTGATGCTTATTGTGAAACTGCTGCTCCCGAGCAATGGAGTGTCTTGCTCTCGCAGCGTCGCCGATGGATCAATTCGACTATTCACAATCTGGTGGAGCTGATGATGCTCAAAGATATGTGCGGTTTCTGCTGTTTCTCCATGCGTTTTGTCGTCTTCATCGATCTTACTGGTACCCTCATTCTTCCGGCCACTTGCGTCTATCTGGGTTACCTTATCTACCTAATCGCAAGTCATACCGGTCCATTCCCGACTATTTCCATTGCAATGATGGCTGCGGTTTATGGTCTTCAAGCTCTGATTTTCATCCTCAAGCGACAGTGGCAACACGTCGGCTGGATGATCATCTATCTCATCGCCTTCCCCATTTACTCCTTTGTACTTCCCATCTACTCGTTCTGGAACCAGGACAACTTCAGCTGGGGTAACACACGTATCGTCATCGGAGAAAAGGGTAACAAGCAGGTGGTTGCAGTGGACGACGAGGGCTTTGACCCGCGATCCATCCCGCTGCAGCGCTGGGATGATTATGCTACCATGAACAACCTACCTGGTCGCCGTGGCATGCACGGCGAGAAGGGCCACGATATCTACGACGACACGTACGAGATGGACGACATGAAGTCAGTCTATTCGTCCGTTCGCCAACCCTCTGTCCTCACTGGTCTCCAAGGCCGTGGTGGATACATGCCTCCTCAATCGCCTGCGCCCTTCCAGCACATGTCGCGCCAATCCACGTACGGTCCGTACACCGACAACCCGATGCACCGACAATCCACCGCGTCTTTCGGCGACATGCAGCACGTGCAATCCACCTACCACGACGCTCCCATGAACAGGCCCAGCATGACCAACCTCCGCGCCGTATCCAACAACTCGCCGTACGATATGCACCGGGCCTCGAACGCCACCCTCGGCTACGCCGGCGGCAACCGCCCGCCGCTCGGCCCAGGCCACCAGTCCACCACGTCCTTCGACTTCCAGCGCGGCCACCTGGGCCCCGACGACGGCATGATCGTCGAGGCGATCCAGGCCGTGCTCCGCGAAGTCGACCTCGACACGGTGACCAAGAAGCAGGTGCGCGCCCTCGTCGAGCAGCGCCTCAAGACGGAGCTGACGGGCGAGCGGAGGGCCTTCCTGGACCGCCAGATCGACAACGAGCTGGCCAACATGTGAAAAGCCGGCCTCGATAGTAAGACAAAACTCGAAGGTCTACTTGGGAGATGTACATATAGCAAAAAGGATCATGTTTGATACGAGCAGCGACGGGATTTCAGGGCCGGGTTCCGGATTTCGTCGATGAGAAGAGAAAGAAAGAAAGAAAGCCTTGTCCCTAGTTTTTTGGCGTTTTATATGATGGAGAACAGAAACAAAACATATATTGCCTCCTACCTACCTAATCTAGCCGGAACTGACTGGTACTTGTAGTTAGTTGGTGGTAGTTGGTGGTCGATGGAGTAGGGGTCAGAACTCGCGTGTCGCAAAATTTTACTCTTTTTTTTAACTCGTTTGGTTTTCGGATACAGGAGAAAGGCGGTTTATAGGATAGCTTATTACATCGTCGCTGCATATCGTCATATATCGTCGTTTACTATTGCGGCTCTTACAGATTAGTGAGCAATGTATTGCTACTAGGTAATATCAACTTTGAAAACACGATTTGTGTGTCTCGCATGGTGTGATTGCATCATGATGTGTTGAAAGTGAGATACGAGGTAATCGGATTATGCACACGAGAAATGTCAGTAGGGATGGTTTAGGTAGGTATCGGGAGTTTCAACTTGGATTAGTATGTGTACGACTTTGCTGAGTCTCATAACTTACCTTGTCCTTCATCATGGCAACATTGTCGCTTTAAGCCGACAACATGTAATCGGGTATCCCCCCTACGCGTAAAACTCCAGCCTTGTCCAATATCATCGAATTTCCAGCCTTCGTATCGCCACATTCCCGCGCATGTCCTCAAGCTTCTCCACGCTTCTACCGCAATGGTTCAGGTGGATTCTATCAACAAGCTCGTACCACGCATCTTCGCCTGACCTCTTCTCCCTCAAAAGCACCGGGGCAGTCGAGCCGCCCACGATCGCAACCCACAAGCCTTCTTCGGCTTCGCCCTTGTTCGTCAGCCCGAAGTACCCGCTTTCCGTGTACACCAGGTCCGAATCGTGCTGCGCCGCGTCCTCCATGTTATGGCCTATGTCCAGGTCTGAGCCGCCTCGCGCCTTGGAACGCGCTTCCCAGAAACTCATCATGCCCTGCAGGAAATCCAGGGGCTGCCCAGAATAGGCGGGTGAGGGCATGTCATCTGTAGAGAACTTCCAGCCGAGGAATGCACCGACTTGTTCCTTATCGTAACGGTCGACACCCTTTGAGGCGAAAATGGTGTCTAGAATGGCGTGTCCATTGCTTATCTGCCGGGCTTGCTCAGAAAAGGTATTCATTTGGGACTGCGTCGTTATTCTTTTCTCATGGCGTGCCCTCTTTGCGGGTTCACCTTGCATCAAGGATGGCGCGAGTCTCTTCTTCGTTTTAGGATCCGGGTCGTAGTCTAGGTAGGGGTCGTAGATGCTTCGACCAAACCTCCCAAGTGCCAGGACCGCTAGCTTAACGCTTTCATAGACGTCCATCCCATTTGTGACAGATACTTTGAAGACCACTTTATCAACTAAGCACCCATCTATACGTAAAACAGCAGGCGTTGTTGTCGGCCGTCCCTTGACGAATGTGGCGTATTCTGGCACCGAGTTCTTAAAGGGACTGGAGTGCAAGTCACCTATCGACCGCGTAAAGTCGGCAGCCCATGATGGCAGATTCGGCGAAGCCTTGGCGCTAGGTCGGCGGGTTAGGTCCCAAACTGCCATACCTTCATAGACATCAATGAAGTACCGAGAGGCATTGACATATACTTCTTGCACAGTGAGAGTGTAATCCGCGACAGGCCGCTTGACATGCCCCTTATCCTGAACCGATGCGAGCCTAAGAGTCGCAAATACCTTGTCTCTTGCATCGCTTGCTTTGAACGCAGTCATGGCTCGGCTCGTGTTGAATAATTCCAGGTGACCAAGCTGGCGGAGTGCGTCGTCGCATTGCACAATCTGATAAAACGACGCAATCTCGGAAAATGGCGGTTTGATAGCTAGAGCGCAAGTTAAGCCTATAAGGGCGGCTTTGAATGTCTGCCAAGGACATTGATGCTGACCACATATAACGAGGCCTCTGGTACCAGCCAACATTATCTCCTGAAATATCCACGCTCGCTTGAAGTATTCGCTGAAGAGAAGACTTCTCAGGCTATCGATGGCCACCTGGTCTTCTATCACGTCGCGTACGAGGCGTTGAACGTTGTTGCGCTCTTTGATGGCAAAGTGGTCCCATGAAGATCCATTAACGTCCTTACGCAACCCTTCATGTAGCTGGCATAGTGTCGGGATACGATTAAACGCAGCCTATGTGTGGTTATCTCCTTCTCCAATCCACATTAGGACTGACTGGGCTTTTTGATAGATCTCAGTCATCATCGCCACTTCTGGTTGCATTCTTGTTTGTCTTCCTGATTAATACAAATAGCGTCGATCCATAGACGTTTCCACTCGGTCTCGTGTCGAATTCTCTTCAAAGCTGCGTTGTAGTTTGCGGTCACGAGAAGCTGTGGACGACCACCTTGGACTTCAACTGTCCCGGACTTCTCTTTCCACTCGTAGGATAAGGCTTCGAAAGGGGGGTTCTTACTAAGATCGGCGTCGTAAAGTTTGAATGATATGATATCGCCTTCGCGGCCGGGTTCTAGCTCAAGAATGCGAATATATCCCTCCTTTAGTGGGCGGTATTCGTATTCCTTTGTTTTATTTAGCGCATCTTGCTCAGCCTTCCTCGAAGCTCGGCCGTTAGCTTGCTGCAATGTGGCCGCCTGGGACAGGAGCTTGACCACTGGTTCGTTGCCAAGCTCCTTAGCATAGGACAAGGCAGTGCGGCCATTGTTGTCTTTAATGTGAATATCAGTACCCATTTCGATCAACATTTTGACGACCATGGTGTGCCCTGCTTTCGTAGCTAAAGACAGTGCGGTTTCATCTCGAGGAGAAACATAGTCAATATCTGCGCCATGTTCGATTAATAACTTAACCACACGACAATGGCCACCAGCTGCAGCAAAGAGCAACGCCGTTTTGCCGTACGAGGCCGAAGAATTTGGATTGCCTCCCTTCTCCAACAAGGACCTAACTATCTCTTCGAATCCTTTCTGTGATGCTACAGATAATGGGGTTTGTCCATCGGAATCTGCTGCGTCCACATCAACACCTTGTGCGAGGAGGGAACGCACGATCTCTTCGTGGCCGTATCGTGCTGCCCACCAGAGTGGTGACTCGCCATTCACATCTCGCCTATCTAGGTTGGCTTTGCTGTCGATTAACAAATTCAAGACTGGCCCGTGGCTTTTTTCGGCCGCTGTAGATATGGCGCTTCGGCCATTCAGATCCAACGCATCTATACTGAGACCTTCATTGATAAGGCGAGTAACCTCTGCCACATTGCCGTTTCTAGCAGCAGTAATGAGGTTCGTCATTAATCGGGGCTCCTGATCTTTCAAGGCCCTCCTGCTGGCAGGTGTCTTCTGCCCAAGGCGGTGGTGCCTTTGTCTGTTTCAGCTTCGATATCAGCTCCATGATCTATCAGAAAGCGAACCGTTTCGCACTTCCCGTACCGTGAAGCTATATGTAGAGGAGTCTCCCCTTTTTTGTTGACAAATTCGATATCGACGTCATTTTCGAGCAGATAATGCATAACTTCTAGATGGTTTTTACGAGCGGCAAGATGTATAGGGCTGTTTCCCCCAAGAGATAGTGTTTGGAGGCTGGCATCATTGTCCGCAAGCAACCGCAATATTTCTAGGTTGCCCTGACGAGCTGCCAAGGCTACAGCACTGTGGCCAAATCTATCCTGTCGGTCAACGTTGACGTTATGGCATAAGAGAGCTTCAACCGATTCATAGTCATTGGCTTCTACAGCGAGATGGAGCATCGTCGATCGGTATTTTTTGTCTTCCATCATGAGTAGGTGGTTGGCGGTGAGCCCATGATATTCTCTGAAATATAACAAGTCAGCATTCATAAATCAATAGTTGATTCTTGACATAGAAGTAGCTCACAATATTGCCGGATTGCGAGATTGCGCAGCCAGATGACCTACTGTCCGACCAAGTGAAGTTCGCCATGTAACATCTGAGCCTAACTGGACCAGAAGCTGCACAGCTTCCAATTGCCCGGCTGCGGCTGCGGAATGTATTGGTGCCTGCCCAAACTTATCTCGCCAGCAAACATCGGCTTCCAAGTCATGCAGCAGCTTGATAATTTCGCATTGACCGCAATGCGCTGCTAGGTGCAATGGAGTGGCAAGCGCGTCATCTTTGGACTGGACGTCGGCGCCGAGGGTAGTGACAAGCAGGGTGATCATTCCACATTGCCCAGATGCTGCGGCATAATGAATTGGGGTGTGCCCCTGCTTGTCCCTCATCGACACGTTTGCGTTTGCCTCGTACAGGATGGACATGACTTCGCAAGATCCCCCACGGGCGGCTTTGTGAACGGCCGTGAGCCCATCTTCGTCTTGGGCGTTCCCGTCTGCACCCTCCTTGATGAATAACCGTACCAGGTGAGCAAGGCCATCGCTGGCGGCCAATCCAAGCACTACATTCTTCGTGGGCTCTTTCCCATTTGCAATATACCCTCTTTCCAAGAGCTCCTTCGTTATAGTGGACGAGCGTGACAACATGTCGGCCATTGTGATCGTAGGTACGGACTTCGGTAGTGGCTCAATAACCCGGCGAATACCTAAGGCTAGAAAAGGAAGAATCTAGTGATGTCTGATTATAGACATAAAAGTCTAGGAAGACCCTCTTACCGTGAGTGCTTTCCTTAAATCAATGGGATTAGGTGCGTAATGACCAGAAGAATTCCTAATAAAATCGTAACGGAAGGAGCATACTTAAATCAGAGAAGGAGTAGGTTCATCTTAGCTTGGTAGCTTGGTAGCTCCTCAATCAATATTCGACACAGATTCCAGAACAGAAAGAACTGAGGCCACATTCGGTTACTCGACCAGAAGTCCAAATCTGACACTTCTCATCAAGGACGACTCAAAGGACTGATCGACTAGTTACAAGAAGTAGCTACTCTTGTAGATACTAAAGATCCGGCCCATATTGGCTCAGAGCTACTGCTTCGGCTTGGACTGAGGTGGCAATAGGGAATATATGTACCCCTGAATCAGGTGGTGGGTTTTATCAAGTTGGCGTAACAAATTTCAATGTGCATTTTGTCATTTCTCGTGCATTTGATTTACGCGCGAACCTAGGTATACTTGCTTCGGGTGCATTAGTATAAATAAACACGATAAAGAAGTGGGAGTAAATGTACACACAACCGTGACGAACGTTTCAAGATTTCCTTAAGCCTTTTAGATGTGTACCCGCTAGAATATAAGATATTCTGCCTTAGGTACATGTATCTCATATACACACATAACATATACGCCGATCGCTTATAGAAAGAAGCTTCACATGTGCTAAAGGTGTATACCCAACCCAAGACCTAGATGGAATACCGAGCAAGCCAAACACCAAGCTAAGTCGGTCGACTATATCACTGCCCACCTACCGTGTCGTCAATCTTGCCGACACCTTTCAGCCGCAGATACACGTCGGTGCCCCAGCCGTATAGGCTCTGGACGGCGATGCCGCCGCCGAAGTACTCGGCGTAGGCGCGGCTTAGCGGCAGCCCATAGCCGAGGCCGGCAATCGAGCTGCCGCCGCCGTTAGCCGCGGAGATGACACCCAGGGCGTCGACGCTCGCGTCACTGTTGTTATCGATGCTGCTGCCTGGTACATCATCGTCTTCACTGAAAGTGGTGAAGCTGTAGCTCCAGATATTGGGTAGGACCTCGGGGGCGATCCCGCCTCCACGGTCGCGGATGCGGATGGTAACGCCGGGGGCATTGTCATCAAGCGGCTTGATGGCGTCGCCCCGGAACGCACCCATGTCGGCGGCGGGCCGGTGAAGAGTGACATCAGCGGGGCCGGCATCGGGAGGCTCGGGGGCAATGGTGATGACGACGGGCTCACGGTTGCGGCCATTTTCAACCGTGGCGCGGAAAGCATTTTTCAGCAGCTCCGTCACAATGTACTCAAGATGCATGGGCACGAAAGCAAAGGTCGTGTCTGGCTCGCCGTCGATGACCCAGTGCGGACGCACACCGTACTTGAGCTCGCATATGTCGGCGACGAAGCCGGCGCACGAGTCGACGACGGCGGAGGGCGAGAGCGCCGTGTCAATGACGCCGATGAACGACGGGTGTTCCGGACACGGTGTGGGCGAGGCTCCCGGGTCGAAGTGCGGCAGGCTGCTGTAGTGCAGGGCGATGTGCTGCTCGGCGATAAGCCGGGTGCCGATGCGGGTGCGCAGGTGGGTGTCGAGGAAGCGCGTCACCTCCTGAGGGCTGATGTAGCGGCGGCACTCGAGGAAGCCCTTGGCAAGGATGGGGATAGTATCCTGGTGGGTCTGGACGAGCTCGGCGAGGACGGAAGTGAAGCGAATTTCAGCATCGATGTTAGCGATGTGGCGGTGCTTCCAGGGCAGCAGGGTCGACAGCGAATGCAGGTAGTTATTGTAGATCTTGCTGATGCTAGGGTTCGAGACCACGATGAAGGGCAGGTTGCGCAATGCTTGGATGCGGTGCGCCAGCCGGATCGGTAGGAGCGAGAGCGTAAAGTTGGCCGAGGAGTAGAGGGCCTCTGACGAGAGGGGAGGACGGCCATGCCTATTGTTGTGTGGTTTGTTAGTTGGTTAGATCATACTCGGAGGTGTCTTTATGCATGTCATATGTCGGTGTAGCATTCCCCCTATGGAATACATCGTGGCAGATATAAGACAACGACGTACCTGACCAGGTCAGCTAAACTTAGCGGGTGTTGGTGCTTGTTGGTAAGGTCGGCTATCTCGTCGTCCGTTACGGTCGCGGTGCTCGGAGGATGGGACCATTTCTGATCTGACGGGGACGAGCTATCTAGAGCGTGTGACGAATAAGACCGGTAACATAGTCTCAGGGCATTGCCATTGCGCGGTGCAATCGAGGCATTGGGTGTGTAGAAACACCGCAACGGCCTAAGTGCGCTTCTCCTCATGGCGGCATATTGCAAGGTGTGTGTAAGCGGTGAAGCAAGAAGAGTTAAGAGGGATAGGCTGTTGTTTTGTTACGTTGGAGCAGTTTGGAGTCAAAGAAGAAGATGCCGTCGATTGGACAAGGTAGGAAATGTCGGAGTCACGAGCCAGCATAGCATATAAACCCCGATAAAGAAAACGACGTCAGTGCAAATTGATAAGCCCCCACCATATTTTCATTTATGCCGTTCTTTAGTTCGGTAAGCTCCAGCTCTAGCCGATCGTATTCTGCATTAAGAATGACGGCGAGAGAATCCAACTCGAGTTGTGCATGTCGGATAGGGGTATCAAGATCCTTACATCAACACTGAAAATAAAAATAACTACTACTACAATAAGTAAGTATAAGAGCTTTGGCAGCTAAGATTTACAGATCAATTGCTCCAAATCACAATTACAACCGAATAACGCATGGATGTAAGACAGGATTAGAGATGGAGGATTTCTATTCTCGTTCTCGACTATTGCATAAACTACCAGTCAAGCTTTCTAGCTTTGAAACGTAGAGCTCCAACCGTAACCCCGCGCAAACAACTGCCCGCCTGCTCGTGCGATGCTTACTGCCCCTCATCGTGATACCTGATCAAGACTTCTATTGAGTCTTCACCTCCTGGTCTAGCTCGACGGCTTTGACGTGCTCGCTCGACTCCAACGTAGTCATGGCGTCGTTGGGGAAGGTGACCCTAGTAGATAGCTACATTTAGCGGAGGAATGCAATGCAATGCACAGACTAGGTAGATGCCAACAGACGAGGATTGACATACGAGAAGCCCTTGATAAGGTTGTATTCGTGGCCGATCTTGCCGCCCTGGTCCTCGGCGTGCTTCTTCGCGGCAGCGACTTGCTCGGGCGTCGCGTCCGGCTTGCAAGTGACCTATGGGGCAATGAGCAACATTATTCGCATCACTCGTCATCTATGATGCCGCGGGGGGAGCGTATAATTACAATGTAGGTAGGCATTTTGCTGGATGTGGTCTTGTGAAATAGACGTCTAGTAGATGGTCTAACAGATGGTCTATGGAAGTCTTTGGTCGCGAGATGATACAAGGAAGAAGAGAATTGGATGGTTTGCTGTTGGTGAAGGAAACAATAGGCTTGATGGACAAAAGTAGGGAACCGCATGCGAATTTATTGGATTGCCGGTTTGGCTAAAGTAGCACCTGAGCTACAACAATATCGAGGCGTTCGTATCACGCATGACCAGACCTAAAGGTGGGATGAGTACATTACATAGGACTAAAGACCGCGTAAGAGGCCCTTGGAGCTTTGATAGGGAGGGGGGATACGTCATCCAGCCTGGCCTATGATAAAGCAAACTTTCGTGCTTGGCTACCACTTAGCGTTCTCGAATCATTGTGGATTTGATCCGTTGATAGATGCTTAGGTCTTCTAGAACATTGAACTTCCAACCGGTTTTTTTGACTCATACGGTAGTTTACGTATGTAACGTGGTGTGTGAATTCGTCACTACTATGGTAGATGCAAGAAACATCGCCCATCCGGTCTATGCTTAAGGCATAGCCTTAACGCTAGAGCGATATGTTCCCAAGCCTGAACAATTACATCATACGGCCGACCGGTGCTTTGTCTTCATGTGAAACATCAATGAAAGCCGGAAAGCTGCATTGGGCCATCTCTAAGCCGCTGGTAACCTACCCGGAAAACGAATCCAGGGGGAGCCGAAGTCTAAATGCCCCACCAGTTAGCCAGTATAGACCCACACAGATAGTTAAGCTTATCGCTATCGATAAAGACTACCTAGTCGAATAATATTTTTTTTTATCTGACTTAGGTCAACTACACCGTCGCATCGCCGCGTTCCTAGAGGATTGGACTTTGCACTTGTCACTACCAATTCGCAGCCATGGACGGACAAACGCATAAACCCCATCGCAAATCGAAGGAGAAGAAGAAACATACCGGTGGTTAGTAAGATAACTGTATTCTCTTCGTCACTTGGCTAACAAAGTCTAGATCGCAATCCCAAGGCTTTCGCCTTCTCGAACCCCGGCAAACTTCAGCGCGCTGCTGCTAGATCTCATGATGTATGTTCAATATATATAGTTACGACTGCGTAATACTTACATGCCTGTTTAGATCAAAGAAAAACGACTTCACGTACCTCTCGTCGACAGATTACCCGAAGAAGCACCTCCGAGATTGGTGACAATTGTTGGGCCGCCTGGAGTCGGAAAGACAACACTATTAAAGTCCCTAATTCGCAGATATGCAAAGGAAACCATTTCGGACCCCCAGGGACCCGTTACTGTCGTCACGTCGAAAAAGCAACGGCTAACATTCCTCGAATGCCCAAACGAACTCGAAGCAATGGTCGACATAGCCAAGGTTGCCGATATCGTATTACTGATGATTGACGGAAATTATGGCTTTGAGATGGAGACTATGGAATTTTTAAACATCCTGGCCGCGACGGGTATGCCTGGCAATGTGTTCGGTATCCTCACCCATCTGGACCTGTTCCGAAAGCCGCAAGCCCTAAAAGAGGCCAAGAAGAGGTTAAAACACAGGCTGTGGAGTGAGCTTTACCAGGGTGCACATTTGTTCTACCTGTCTGGTGTTATCAATGGGCGCTATCCGGACCGAGAAGTTCACAACTTATCTCGATTCCTCTCTGTTATGAAGAACCCTCGGCCACTAATTTGGAGGAACTCTCACCCCTACGCCATCATCGACAGCTTCCGGGACATCACCCATCCCACTCAGATCGAAGAAGATGAGAATTGCGATCGATCAATTGTACTATCTGGGTATCTACGAGGAACAAACTTCTCAAGCCACAACCAAAAGATCCATATCCCTGGTCTTGGCGACTTCACAGCGACAAGTATAGAAGCTCTGCCTGACCCATGCCCGACCCCCGCAAGGGAACAGGCTATCGCTAAGGCAACTGGCAAAACTGGCCGAAGGCGACTGGACGAAAAGGAAAAGAAGCTGCACGCCCCCATGTCAGACCGGAGTGGATTGAAAATTGAGGGTGATGCAATTTGGATCACTCGAGAAAAGGGCTTCAACTTTGACAAAGACGTTGATTATGCTGAACGCGGCGAGGGTGAGGAACTCATTATTGGGCTCCAAGGAGAACGACGTTTACTTGGTCAAACAGAAGACGGCTTACAGCTTTTCCGAGGAGGCGAGAAGATAACCAGTGTGCCCGAGGAGGAAGACACAGGAAGAAAGAAGCAGCGGACTGCGAGATTTGCCGACAGGGATGAAGACGAAGACGAAGAAGAGGTTCCAGAAGATGAAGGCTTCGTCAGTGGAGAGGAAGAGTTTGACTCCGATGAAGAGCCCGAATTCAACGAGAAGAAACTGGGGAAAATGTTTAAGGAGTCAGACAAGGACGGTGGTGAAGAAGATGTTGCTTTTGCTGATAGCGACTCAGATCTCGGCTCTATATCGGGCGATGAGATCGACGAGAACTCCGAGGAAGAGGATGATGATGAAGAGGACTACGACGACCAAGAAGAGTCCGCTTTACGCTGGAAGGACAACCTGGCTGGAAAAGCACAGATGCTCCATGGCCGACCGTCTTACCGGACAGCAGATCTCGCACGTCTGATGTATGACGAGGCCCTAACTGCTGATGAGGTATTGCGGAGATGGAAAGGAGAGGTCGACGCAGAGGAAGAGGAAGAAAACATCGAAGATTCCGAGGATGAGGATTTCTTCAAGAAGGCTAAGCACGACGAAGATGTGGCCTCAGAAGACCGTTCCATACCTCAATACGACTACGACCGATTGGCTGTCAAGTGGTCAGTAGACGATAATATCGAACAGCTCCGTCAACGCTTCACCACAGCCACTCTAGGTGGTGGTGATGACGATGAGGGTGGATTCGACGGGTTCGACGAAGATGACGAAGAGGCCGATGATGATGAGGGAGACGGCGAGTTTGAGGATCTTGAAACCGGAGAACAGCACAAGACTGAGGCTCCGGTTCAGGCTGAAGCTGACCCAGCAGAAAGTCTGGAAGCGGAGCGCGAAAGAAATGCTCGAAGAAAAGCAGAACTAAAACTTCGATTCGAAGAGGAAGACCGCGAAGGATTCCAGAACGACAAGGCCATAGCCAGGCGTGAAGGCGGCGAAGAAGAGGAATTTGGTGAGGATGACTGGTACGATGCGCAGAAGGCGGCCATCCAAAAGCAGCTTGACATCAATAACGCTGAGTTTGAGGCTCTAGATGAGCGACAGAGAGTCGCAGTCGAAGGCTTCAGAGCCGGCAAGTATGCCAAGATTGTGGTTGAGAAGGTCCCTGCAGAATTCGTCACCAACTTCAACGCTCGGATGCCCATCATTGTTGGAGGTGTGCTCGCAACGGAGGACAGGTTTGGATTTGTCCAGGTCCGTATCAAGAGACACAGATGGCATAAGAAGATCCTCAAAACCAACGATCCACTGATCTTTTCTCTCGGCTGGAGGAGGTTCCAGGCACTTCCAATATACAGTATTTCGGATTCGCGAACGAGAAACCGCATGCTCAAGTATACGCCAGAGCACATGCACTGCTTCGGTACATTCCATGGGCCCTTGATCGCGCCGAATACTGGTTTCGTATGTTTTCAGTCATTTTCTTCCGCCACTCCAGGGTTTCGGATAGCAGCAACGGGAACCGTGCTCGCCGTTGACGAGTCTACCGAGATTGTCAAGAAACTCAAGCTTACGGGAGCGCCATACAAAATCTTCAAGAACACGGCGTTCATCAAAGATATGTTCAACACCTCCCTTGAAATAGCCAAGTTCGAAGGAGCTGCGATCAAGACCGTCTCCGGCATCCGTGGTCAGATCAAGCGCGCCTTGTCCAAACCAGACGGTCACTTCCGAGCCACGTTCGAAGACAAGATCCTGATCAGCGACCTCGTCTTCCTTCGCGCGTGGTACCCCATCAAGCCGCATCGCTTCTACAACCCGGTCACCAACCTCCTGGGCAACTGGCAGCCGATGCGGCTGACGGGCGAGGTCCGGCGGGACCAGGGGATCCCGACGCCGCAGGACCGCAACAGCAGGTACCGGCCGGTGGAGCGGGCGGCGCGGCACTTCAACCCGCTGAAGGTGCCCCGCGCGCTCGCGGCGGAGCTGCCGTTCAAGTCGCAGATCGTGCAGACGAAGCCGCAGAAGCGCAGGACGTACCTGCAGAAGCGGGCGGTGGTGCTGGGCGGGGAGGAGCGGAAGGCGCGGGACCTGCTGCAGAAGCTGACGACGATCCGCAAGGACGCGGTGGCGCGGCGGCGGGCCAAGAAGGACGAGAAGCGCGCCGAGTTCCGGAAGAAGATGGAGGCCATGGGCGAGAAGAAGGAGGCGCGCGAGAAGCGCGAGAAGCAGGAGTACTGGCGCAGGGAGGGCAAGAAGAGGAAGGGCGACGATGGCGGCGAGGCTGCCGGTGGGGGGAAGAGGAGGAGGTGATTGGTCGGGGCATCGGTGTAGCTAATGGTCAGCGCGACTGTAGAACCTGTATGTAAGAACGGGTATATGATGGTTACGGGGGCGGTTCGGGAGTCTGACGCTTCTGACGCAGCTGTGCACATGTGCGAACAGTGCAGTTAGCCCGAATTGCCACGAACTTCTTATAGGGCTGTCGGTCTCCTGAAAAGATGGCGCACCGCGCAGTCGCTCTCGAGAATCAATAGCGCGGTCTCATACAAAGCAATTTTTTCCAAATTGGGGAAAATATATATTCGGATGAAGCAATGCTCTACGAGCAGATTGATATAAGTTATACGCAAGTAACTCGGTTGTTACTGCTATTAATCTGGATTGTTAATTTGAAAGGAGTCTGCTAAGACTACCAGCAGGGATCGTCCATTGGTAATCGTCCATGGTATGCAGGCAGAGGCGGTGTTTCCATTGGCCAAAAAATCAGCCTTACTCACAGATGATGACGGACCGGGGTCCATATGCACGATGGAGTCGGCGGTACTGTGAGTGGCTTTTTAGTCATGTACCTAGGTAGACATTTACATCTCACTACATCTTCTGCATGAACTATAGATAATATAAATAAATGGCTTCCACCCAGAGGATTGAATCAGGTCTCTTCCAGTACAAGTACAAGTTTTTCTATCAGTTAAACATTATTTTTACAGCTTACTCCAATCCTAAAGACCTTAGACTGCCAAACTAGAGCTTGGATGATATTGCCAACCTTCTGGCATCGATTATTGGCTGTTCCTTTACTTCGCTTTAACGATCGGTCCATCCCAAACAGCCAGGACTACCCGCTCACAAACTTTCTAATATAGGAGCACGTATCGCCGGCATTTCTTCTTCTATGGCTGATGGCAGTACCGGTATGTATTCCTACTGGGATCGCTTACAGTGAAGAATGTCAGTTATCTGATAATAAACATCCTTCACTAGGTATCTCAGTGCATGACGCTCATCGTCATTCAGGGACGACAGAGGAGTTAGCAGCGGCTAGTAATCCAAACCACGAAGGCGAAAACACCATCCACGAAGATGACAGCAATGATACTTCAGACTCTCGGCATGGTAGGCCATCTGCCCCAGGGCTTCATCCAACCGAAGGTTCTCATGGACCGGCCAACCACCAGATAAACTACCATCGACACAATCTTGACATCGAGTCGGCTCCTTTATCCCACCCTTCACCTCGCTTCTGGGTTCGATTGAACTACGTGGGCTCATTTCTGGATCTGAAAACTACAATCCGCTTCATCGTCATCGTCTTCAACTATTTCCTCGGGTTCGTTACAGCATACTCAGTCTACGGAACAGTCAACCGGTCCGATGAGGCCCTACCATCACCAAGAAGCGATACCTACCCGGTCATGGTTGCTCAAGTCGCCGGGTCCTTGTTATCGCCGCTACTTTTCGGCGTGGTGTCAATCAAAGACACCTCAACCCCCCTCCGACAGAAGTGGACCTCCTTCTATTTCTTCTTGCTTGCTCTTGGGGTCCTCATGTCAATGGTGTCGCTTATGCTCTACTCGCTCTGGCCTGCGGGATATCGGGTCAACAATGTGGTCACGATTGCTAGCTTGATGTTTGCTATCCTGGGTGGGTGGCAGTCCCTGGAGAAGGACTGGAAGGAGGCAGCCGAGACACACCAGGTGGCCGGTGACATCGAGCTTGCTGCTCGGCAGTCTTGATCTGTAGTTATACCAATCACTCCTTATATGTATGAAGAACTATGGTTTATTTAGATGGGACGGCCCAACTGGAATGGACTTCATGGGTGCCTCTAGTGGCGTTTGGGATTGGAAGGGTGCTATACTAGCATGGATACTGGTTTCTGTATAGGATTGGAAGGAAAAGGAGACTCATATATTTCATATCTCATATGTTAACATGATGCTAGGTTAGGTATTGATTTTCTGACGAGTTATTATTTCTTTGAATTATGTGGCATATTTATCGCTCTTTAGGTAATCATTCTTTCGTGTTCCAACGTATGCATTGGGAATCTTGAGACTTAAGAATGTGGAAACGTATTAAGTGCAACCGTCGTACATGACCGTACCTTTGCGAGGCAGTATCATTATTACTACCTCTGCCTCAGTACTAAATCTGTTCTCATTTTTGGATCCTTGTGCGCAGTCGTAATTCTAATTGTAAAGATCAACGACCAGGTATGTTACAACCAGTTGCATTTTAAATTTACTTACAAAAATAAATCAAAAAGCTTTTACTTGTTTTAATCTCATATGGACGGATTTCGAGCGAGTTAATTTTTCTAGACTATTCAGGTCTTAATTAGCCTTGACAATTCGAGTACGACCGTAGGCCTATGGGTCGGCGGGAGGTAGGACAGTGAGATAGGAAATAGTAGGATGGGCCTAGCTGATCTCGCCTCCTATGTATAGGTACTTGGAGCTGGTAGCTGTCAGGTTTCGTAGCTTTTCCCATTACATGGCTGGCCCTCGTGACACCTGCCTTGAGATGCAGACAAAGTTAATTATAACAGATACCTAGGTATGTTAGAATTGAGGACTTAAAACGTTGTAGAGAGAGCTTTGCTACTAAATATCCCTTCCTGGTTCTACGTTTTATATCGTCTATGGACACATAGTGATGGCTCGCCTCCTAGTGACACTACCGATCACGTAACTGTACTTGTGAAAGACGAGAATATTACATAGGCTAGCATTCCTTGTACGACGAAGGTCAAGTCGATCTAGGCAATCCTCATACTCACTATACGTGGTTACCCTCGTGCTCCATACACTTCGGGAGAAACCAAGCCATACCAAAGCAACGAGATATCTTCGTTATATTTGAACCCGTACTAGGGTCTCATAACTCGTACGTCTCTCAAAGAGTTGGAATCGGCGTATTTAACGATTAGAACACATCATTCAGCGTGGATATGCACAAAAGATTGTAGCTCCTTTGAGAAGAATCTAACTTGGTATCTAAGAGTCTATATATGAACTACCGTCTCACAAAAAATAACCATCGAGGGGAGCCGAGACCGTGGGATTGTTAAGCTAAGTGAATCCAAATCACTCAGAGCTGGAAATCTCAGCTGCATGTTCCGGAAGGGGCCGGATCCGCCCCCGAAGAAGTTTCCGGATCGGGAGCTCTGCTTTTTGCTTCACGATCCCGGGGCTGTCTCCGCCCTGTCCTTCTCCGCAAAGTGCTGCAGTCAATTTTCCTGTTTTTCTTTCAGGTACTTTTTAATCTTGGCCACTAGCTGAGGTTTTTCTGCTTCCCCTCCAATTTTTCTTTCTCTTCAAAACACTGCAACCTGCCAGTGTACCTCATCAACAAATCTCCAGCAGTTCCAGCCTCGAGGCGCACCCTGACAATAATTAAGGAGAGCCCATCCAGAAGACCATCATGGACAAGCTTCCGGTAGAGCTTATCGAGAAGATCGTATCCTTCTTGCCTTACAAAGGCCTCCACCGTTTCGCTTCGATATCGAAAAAATGGCAAGACCCGGTCGAGCGACGAACCTGGGCGTGTATCCGCATCGCTGGCGGCCGCGACTACCTTGACGACATCACACATTTGTTCCTTCGCGCCTTTAATTTTTCTGGCCGCCGCCGCACCTACTTGCATACCCTCAAGTTCGCCCTCCTTGTGAAATACACCAAAGACAACGTCCATGACACGATAGGCCAGTTCCAGGAATTCACTGCGAGCATCTCACGGGATATTATGCTGCTTTTCATGCATCTACGGCGGTTTGACTATTACGACCATATCCAGGGGATACGCACTGGCGGTCGCAACGGATTGACCCTTGAGCTGGGTTGGGTTATTCCTGTGCTGGCTGATAAGCTGGAACCGGAGAGCTACGTTGGTGGATTTGCGCTTCTTGACGGCTTCAAGACAGCAATCAGGCCGGCTAGATGCGTATCGCGTCTAGTACTACATACGGTGTCACATGGGCTTGACGAGGTTCCCGAAGGCATGTCACTAGAGGCGCGCGCTGCCATCCAGCTTGCTGCACTCTTACCTCGTATGAAGCGCCTCGAGATCGTTTCTAAAGCGGAGTTATATTCTACATCGGACCCCGAACGCCTCAAGGCAGTTTTGCACACAGGTGATCGAGCTCAGCTTATACCCGAATTGTATGACGCTGCCTATCTCACCGGCTCAAGCTGTACAGAGGTGTCCCTGTCACTAGAGAAGCACGTGGAAGACGCGATTACGAATGTGGATGGACAGCCGGTGTTCCTCCTTCCCGATGGCAACTACGATTCGGTAAGCCCGGGAATACGCATGTGGTCGCACAACCTTGTCTCGCTCGACCTTTCCGGTGTGTTTGGGGAGACACTGTTCTGGCCCGGCGAGTCAGAGCGTGTCGAAACCTCCACCCCTCCTGCGTCGCTCTGGCCTACTCTGAAGAAGCTTCACGTGAAGCTTCTGTGCCTGGCACCAGCGGGAAGCTGGTACTTCGACGCCAGTGATGAAAGCTCTCATCGCAACAACCCTTGCAACGACACCCCGCAGCCGGTGTTTAAGTCCTGGGCTAAGGCACTCAAAGCGATGCCTGTCATCGAGCAGGCGACTATTCGCTGGTCGCTGAAGTTCGACACCCCACAGCCGGCGACCGAGCGGGATTGGCTCGTGGGCTTCCAGGCACCCGACACAAGCCTGGACCCGAAGCGACACACCTGGGAAGGGAACGTTACAGCAGACATGCGACAGAGTCCGAGACTTATCTTCCAGAACGACAACGGCTGGCGACCCTACGACTCGACCATGCGAAAATTGCGCAAGATGGGAAGCGAGAAGTTTCCGGACAAGGATATGATTGAGTTGGAGGTCGACAAGTTCGGCAATGTCACCAAGGTATAAGATCCAACGTACGATGCACGGCGAGACGGATATCCCTTTAAGTCAGATGGGATAGTACGAGATGGAGGAGGGATTTGGCCTCATACTAGTCGAGAAACTGAACAGTACCCGAGCTTCAGGCAGTCGACGACACCAGCACCAATCGATGTTTTTCACGTTCTTCAGTTCTTCGCGTTGACTTTACGAAAACACCAAAAAGAGAAAAAAAAAGATTTCTTTTCATGTCGACAAGTCCCTCTATACCCGAAAAGGCGTTTTCCCCATGAAGGCTGGTGGAAAGGATATTGCGGTTCGCCCGGAGGCGAGTTACCTGCAACTAGATACCACAGATAGGGAATAAAGGGATATACTACAACCAGAGGAGTCCAAATGGGCAATCTTTACTTTAGTTGACGGATAATACTACTTCTTCCCAGAGGAGACTAGATTCCATCGTAGATTGCTTTCTCATGAAGTAGCATCCTGACCGGATGTTGAAGTTGCTTTTGGCGAGTTATAGGGAGCATCTATTACCACCTATAAACCTATACGTACACCGATATTCTAGGTCTATAGGATGCTTAGCTTCGTGGAGCTTATCTGGGCAAGTAGTGTCCAGCAGTAAATCATCAAAGAAGAAACCGCCGTGTCGAAGATGGGAAGTGCCCTGCTCATATTCCGAGTCCTATTTCTTGATCCTATTTGTTGTCCGTACACAATATAAAGAGACATATTTGCTTGCGTGTCTCACAGCAGCTCTAGGAGCAAGCACAAGCCAATCGCACCTAGCATATTCCACTGCGGCCTCATCGGCCTCCCGTCCCGGTGCGCGACCATAGTACCTCGCACTACAACCGCCCCATTGACCAGGAGGGCCGCCACGCGAGTAGGCTGGTAGATGCAACAAGATCCGACCGAGATCCGCAACAGGGCGCTTGCGTACCCGGCCTGATTGGGTGTCAGACGTCCGCCGGAGAGCTTCGACAGCCAGATGTTCTTGTCGGCGTAGTACGTGGCCCAGGCCCGGGTCGGAAAGGGGATCCCGACGAAGGGCAGCGCGGAGGCGATACACAGGCCGCCGAAGGTGATGGATACGACGTCTGATAGTGGCGACATTGCTGACGGAAGAATGGACTTATCGAGCTGTCGTTGGCGGTAGAAGTAATGATGTATGTGGCACGACGCGGCGATCGACGGAGAAGGATTGACGCGATGGATGTTGCCTGGATCACGTGACAGACGAATGTCACCAGTTGAAATAGCTATTCCCAAAAGAGGGCGGCTGTTTCGTCCCTTCACGTTCTTGGTTAAGTCCAAGTCAAGGTCGGATATAAGAGTCGAGATACCAAGTTAACCTCCGAAGTTTACCGGCCCTTTAAGCATCCCATATCGGTAACCTTTGCCCGACTTTTAGGAGGGTTATTGTGCTGGGCTTGGGGTAAGAAATTCCTAATTAAGAATGGTCAAAAAAGGCCGGGAGCCAGTCAGAGAGCCAGTTAAAAGATGGATGTGTCAGATATTAGTCATCCTGTCATATTAATCATCTTAGGTCACCATTATACCATATAAAGGACCACATAGGGAATAGTATAAAAACCAAACAAAAAGCTACCCTTTGAAGACAACGTAAAGAGTCATATCAGAGCTATACAAGAGTTATATAAGGAGCCGTATAAGGAGCCATACAAGGAACCATACAAAGATCCATACAATGACCTAATGACCTTAAATAAGTGAAGCCATTCCCGGCGGAGATGCCGGAGGATTTTTATTCCGAGGGGCGCTTCACGCCCCTCGGAACAAAAATCCGAAGGCGCCCCCACCTAAATAGTAAAGCCAGAAAAACCTTAGAATCAGAATATCAAAAGGATATTAATAATAAGATTTTATCTAATTAATTATACCTGTTCCTAAAAGTCGGGGTTATTGTGGTGGCCTCCGGAGGGGGGCGCCCGCTAGTCTAGCCAATGGCATCAGAGAAATATGTGACCCACTTGCCTAACTAGGAAATAAGCCTACATTCAAGTCGCCGAGATGACTTTTCCGGTCAGGCTCTACGAACAAGTTACTGCGATGTAATGGGTTACTGGCGATGTGTAACTATTGCTTTATCATTAATATATTTATTGCTAAGATAAAGTTGAGCCATATTTTTAATCACCTTAGGTATGCGTGTCTGTTACGACCCGTCCAGGTGGCAGGACCGCGGCATAGGAGCCCTCGATAATCTTGTGATGCGATCTTAGACGAACTCAGATCACATCCACTCTGAAAAGGATCCATCGCTCGTCTTGACCAACAAAGGTCCTTTCCTTCTTCTCCCATTCTTCGCCCTTCTCCTTCCGCCCCTCCGCTCTCCTCTTCGCCTCATCTTCATCGTACTCGGCCCACACATTCACCTTCAGGCCGACCGCCGCGGCAGCCGTCACAAAAAAATCCTTCAAGGACTCTTTGCTTTGACGATATATAGTCTTATCCTCTCCTGGATTGCAAAACGGCGGCTGCAGCTTGAGCTCTCCCGCATGCAATGAGCCGGTTTGCGTCCCAATGATCGTTGATCCCGGCGTTGCTTTGAGCAGCTTCATCATGTTTCTTCCCGCAGCTTCTTGTTCGGGCTGTGCGAAGAGGTGCAGGAACATGGCGATGTGAATAATATCCCACGTTCCTCTCGACTTCGCGAGGTCGTCCACGTCGGAGAAGATGTCACCTGTGATGAAATGAGACGGGCCGAGGCGGTCGCTGTCTTTGAACAAGGAGTATCCTGCATCCTTAAAGCCCGCGAATACGTCTGCGCCATAGAGACCGGACAGCGGTGCGCCGTCGTGAGCAAGTGTGCGAACGTCTTGACCGAGACATGTTCCGAGATCGAGAAATCTAGGAGTCGGGGTTGTGGCGGTGAGTCGTTCGAGAATCCGAGAGTAATCCGGATGGCGAAGAAGGCCTTGCTGGATGAACCAGAATTCGCCAACGCACGGCCAAGGGAAGACTTTCCAGGCTTCTTCCCGCTGCGCTTCTGGTCAGCCATTGCTACTTTCATTGCCCGTGCAGACTTACAACTCGATAGATATGAGGAATCACGTCATCAGGTGCGATACCGCTCCAATCCTCGAGAAGCTTTCGAAATGATGGCTTCAGCTTGTCTCCGATGCTTTCGTGGTACCAGGGTAAGGTCGTAGAGCGGGCCAAGTGGCCTTCAGGGAGGTTCTTCCAATTTTCTACGTCGGTAGACATGACGAGATTGATATTTGTAGAGTAAAATGAAATGGAGGGCGGGGTAGTAAGAAACAATCAGCTCTTTCTCCCTTACCTTATGAAAATTTTTATGATAAATACGATTCGTTATTAGGTACGTATTCAGAAAGCGCATTCAGCTGATGACACCGAACTTCGTATTTCAGCGTTCTTCCGCCGTAGTGCCCGAAAGGACTGCGCCCGAAAGCTGTGACGTGGGGTAACACAGTCTGAGAAGCTGAAACTTTCGCACGAATAGCACAGAAAGGTCTAACGAAAGAGAGGGTAGAGGCACTAGAATTTTCAAGAATGAACTAAATGTGCCGCCGTAGCACTATCCCGAGATCACTATCCCGATCACCTAGCCGGGAATAACCTGTTTGATTAACCCCTATCACCGAAATGGCATCCTCCCCCTTCTAGAGATAAAAAGGGGATACATAGGTATTCAATGAAGAATAAGAAAAGTCAAGGTGTTTCTAACACTGTCAAATTTCGATAATCGTCATGGCTGACAAGACCGACCAGCATTCGTCCGCCATTACGGCTGAGTTGTGCCAATGGGTGCACTCACTGCAGCTGACGGATATCCCGGACGAGGTGGTAACGAGAACCAAATACCTAATCCTCGACGGCCTGGCATGTTCTATCATCGGATCGCATTTGCCATGGTCGGAAACGGGCACAAGGGCAGTTCTCTCTATGGAATCGGCGGGTTCGTGCTCTGTCTGGGGATGGAACAAGGTGCGCTTCCGTCTCTCTAGATAATAAACGAAGAAAGACTTTCGTATGCTCACTATGCGTAGAAGGTCGGTCCGCTAGCAGCGGCGCTTCTCAACTCATCGTTCATCCAAGCTTTCGAATTGGATGACTTCCACGCTGAATCCCCTATACACTCCTCGTCGGTAGTGCTTCCGGCGCTCTGCGCCCTTGTGCAACACACTGAAAATCCAATAACGGATTCGCAATTCCTTCTTGCCGCACTGATCGGGTATGAGCTCGGCCCGCGAGTAGGCTTTGGTCTGTGGGGTGGCGACATCCTCTCTAGAGGTTGGCATTCGGGGGCTGTATTTGGGCCTGCTGCTGCTGCAGCCGCATCCTCGAAGCTCCTGGGACTGAGCGCCGAGAAGATCGAAGACGCCATTGGTATGGCTTGCACGCAAGCTTGCGGGCTTATGAGCGCACAATATGGTTCCATGGTGAAGCGAATGCAGCACGGCTTTGCTTCACGCAACGGTCTGTTTTCGGCGATCATGGCTTCTCAGAATTACACCGGCATTAAGGGGGTTCTCGAGACGCCGTATGGCGGTTTCATCTCCACATTCGGGAATGGGGGGAAGCGGGAGCCACCCACGACGCCTCATCGGATCACCGAGGACTTGGGTAAGACATGGGAAATCCAAAAGATCAATGTCAAGCTTTATGCAAGCATGGGTGCCACACACGGAACAATTGACTGCATCAGAAAGATTCAGGAAAAGCATCTTGACGTGTTCAGTGATGTGGAAGTGGTTGATGAGATCGTCGTGGAGATGTCGGAGCCGGTATTCAAGAAAGGTGGCTGGGCACCGAAACGACCAGTCGAGGTTACAAGCGCGCAGATGAGCGCACCGTATGCCGCAGCATGTCAAATTGTAGACAGGGCTGTTCTTGCAGGTCAGTTTACGCCTGCAAGCATTGATCGTGACGATGTATGGAGATGGGTGGGCAAGATTCGATGCGTGCACAACTCGGACTTCGACAAGGACAAGAATACCATGTTGTTTCAACGGATGACGGTTGCTTTCAAAGATAAAACAAGAGGGAAATTGGAAGTCTTCGTGGAAGCTCCGAGAGGCGTGAAGCCGTTATTGACGAATGAAGAAATTCGAGAGAAATGGAGGATGTTGACACAGAATGTCATGGATACAGAGACACAAGAGAGAATCGAGCAGCTAGTGATGTCACTAGGTAGCGGAGCGGACTTGAGCGAGCTGGTCGAGCTGTTGGGGAGTCACACCGAAAGACTGAGTGGCTTCTGATCTATCCGGTATCGTTATCGTTCTATTTGGGCACCCGCAAGCTGGAAACCTACTGCTCAGGGCCGTGGGATCGCTTATGATTGGACGTTCACCGGAAACCGGCTGCCTGTCCTACGCGTACCATATATACCTAGGTACATATGCACGATCCCGCTGCCGTTAAACAGACAGATGATGCTCCTAATATCTTCAATGTGTCTAATCTAAAGTATGATCAGCTTCTTGTAAATATTATAAGCTATGTCTATCACACGGAAATCTCCTCGCCACTTGCATACAAGCGCGCCAGAATAGCGCTGCTTGATTCTATGGGTTGCGCAATCAATACGCTTGCTCAACCACTCGAAGCACGGGCCTTCATCGGCCCCGTAGTGCCAGGAACAACAGTTCCAAACGGCTTCAGACTCCCAGGAACGGCATTCGCTCTCGATCCTATTAAGGGCGCTTTTGATTTTAGGTCATTGAGTCCTGCTGACGCAGAATACCTTCCGCAATCATCGTCTGGACAACACCATCCTAGTCAAGATCCCAATGCAGGGAAGAGGAAAGGTTGGGAAGTTGCAGATGCATGCAGCCGTGCTGTCCACTTCTGATTTCTAGCCAAGGCCGGACAACCCGGTGTGCCTTCGGTCCTCACGGCACCTAAATTTGGATTTGAGGATGCCTTGTTGGGTAGAGAGAAACTCAAGGTTCCAAGGCCGTACGGCACATCTGTAATGGAATGCCACTTCTCCGGCCTGAAAACAGTCGAAGCTCACCGCGTATCTGCTGCTGGTCCTGCACTCGAACTTGCTGCGAGATTGGGGGCTGCGGGAAGAGCGGTCAGAGACATCGAAAAGATGACTATTCGGACGCAGAAACCAGCAAAGGTGGTCGTCGGCAAGACAGGCCCTCTAAGGAGTCCTGAAAATCGAGGCCGTTGCATACACTACGTTGTCGCGGTCTCCCTTATCCAAGGGTCCTTTCCCGACAGCGGGGATTATGAAAACGACAGTCCATAGGCGTGTTACCGAGTACGTTTCCGCCCCCTTTCCTGTAGCCCCCTCTTCTGCCGAATGTAAGTCTCCAAACTCCTTACACGTTCTTCATATTGCTGGTCCTCGTCTGACGATGACCAGCTATCCTCTACTGTCCCTTCACCCTCGAGAAAGCATACATCATCGTCGTCATCAGACTCGCCCGAAGCGGACTGGCTTCGGGCCCTATATTGAGATGCAAGGTTTTCCTCAACGAAGTAGCCTTGTGTAGACAGAGACCCGGGACGAAAGATGCGTACCCGGAGGGATAGGTTTCGGCTGCTAAAAATATGAATGATATCGGGATTAAGGATATTCCAAGCGAAACGAGCGAAGAGATACTCAATCCTAACGCCGACCAAATCCTGGCAGATACGATTATGAAATGTGCGGTAAGCGTCGAAAAGAGAATCAGAGAATGCCTTGATAACCTTTATGACGAACACATAACGGCCATCCACTTTCTTCGGGATCATCACGATATCCTTGCGATCAAGCATGATATGAACGTCGGCGCGAAGAAGGAGCTGGTTGCTTATATCATGTACTTGGGGCATGACGCCCGAATCGTACGTATACCGGTCCATACAGTTCCTGTTAAACCATGGTATAGCTTCTTTAGGACACAAATATGCCGCTTCGATCCCAGTAGACCAATTCGTGACGCGACAGCGGAGATCGCGAGACAGAGTAGCCCCGAGACGACCTAAGCCGCTCATATGGTTGGGATCGTTAGGAATGGTAGCTTCTCGCCAGGCAGCAGGTAGATCAACTGTCGGACCTTGGTCGGCTGGCCTGGTAACTGCATTTAAGTCGTGGGGAAAACGCCAGTCGAAGAATGTAGGGGTAATAGGATAAGGTTCAGGGCCTATTACAAGTAAAACGCATAATTAGAACGTTGTATACCTAAGAGGAATGTATGTATATACGGAAAGGAGAAACTTACCAACGTGCTTAGGAACATGCAAGTAGCAATTGCGGGTTATAACTATAGCTGACGGCTTAATGACGTGTTCCGGGGATTGTTCCTTAGGATTGTCGGAATAGGAGAGGTAAGGGGTCTCTTCGTAGGATTCACCGTCGCGAGGCCACGCGTTATCAACTAGAAGATAGCAAGCGTGTATTGCGAGATCATAATCAACTCCGCCATGATCCAAAGGGGGGAAGGCGAATAGCGGCGCCACTGAGGCATCTGGATACCCGGGATGGAAAATCTTAATATATCGCAGGCTGTTATAAGCGGACCGCTCGGACTCGGCCCTCGCGAGGTCGGCCTCGGTTTCGGTGGGGTCCAACGATTGATATTGCACCGCACGCTTATAAGTGATGGGAAGAGGCGTGACAAGAGACGACAACGACATAATTTTTACCTAGGTAAGTATTGATGATATTATCAATATATATAAGATGAGATTTCGGAGGTTTAGGAGGTTTGGAAAGGTAAACGTCCACCGGAGCGGGGGCACCCGAACATCTAGCGGTCTGTCAGATGAGGGCCCTGTATTAGGTAATCAGGGGTCTAAATACCCCCGACCCGATGGCACCCACAGGGTGGATGACTTTGTTCGACGAGCATGTCCAAAATCTGAACTTTGGATACTTTGAATGAGGAGTCTTCTATTAAACAAGACTTATTTTCCGACATTCTGGAATATCAACGCCCGCCCACCATTCAGGCAGCCTACCAGTTTTTCGGTAACTAACCTCCTTGAAATAGACGATCCCGATCCTCTCATAGATCTGATTGATGGCATCAACACAATGAAGAACGACTGATTTCAGATTACCGCGCTGCTCGAATAGCCGCAAGCAGTATACGGTTGCATCCTCGTTTATATGTCCTTTCCCTTGACGAGTGAAATCGTAGTCCATGTGAAAGTAGTCGTCGGCGTTGTATGGTCCCTTCTTGTGGTGACGGAAGCCGTACTGGAGTAGTTTCCTTAGTCCGATAGGCACTACAGTACCCTCTAAGAGCAGTTTGTGTGGTGCGTCTGTGAGCTCCCACTTGGCCAAAACCGCGTCGGCCGAGATTTTCGATACTTCGTAATGCCAATGAATTCGGCCAATGCTGGATGCCCAGGACCACGTCGGGAACAGCCGCTCTTCCGAGCTCCACCGATTTTTAATCGGCGGTGGCTCTACCTGCTCAGTCCTTCTTTCTTTGAGGGGGTCTAAGTTTAGCCACATAAAATCTTCCCAGAATGAATGCTTCCATAGTCCTGCCAGATATTCTTGGGATCCTGGTGGATAGAAATATTGAGCAAGGTATTGAGCAAGGCCTTCGATTGCTGCTAGCTTGTCGCACTCATAAGTCAATTTGGTCGTTGTATACTCACCCACCAGGTAGTGCCAGTTTAGCTGGGGAGTCCATTGTCCATGATTGGGCAAGATAGGGAGTCCAGATTTTACACTGCTGTCCTCCTTATCGTTGCGGACCGAACGCTCTTTGCAACGCCAAAGCAGCTCGTATCCGCAAAAGTAAATGGTCCGGGGCGAGAGGAGTCTCTCCTGGAAAGCCCAGCCGCGGTCGAATAGGCGCCATATGTCATCCCGCCTATCCACTTCTCTTCGAGCGAAGACAGATGAATACCCGTCAGGCATCTGTCTTTGAAGCTTGAATATTTTTGGTTCATAGAAAAATCCGTCGCGACATCCCCGACCCCAGACAGCTGCTAGGGTTAGATGAGAGTTTTGATATATAGAACACATCTTTCCTGATTCGCTTTTCCAGTCTTCTTCGGCGATCACCTTGTCGCTTTCGCCATCCTTCTCAGAGTCCCTTTGGATAACGCAGAGAGAGTCGATCCAAAGATATCGAATTCCCATCGTCCTAGTAAACTGAACCGCATCTTTAAAGGTTTGAGGCAAGGACTCGATCGGGATGCCACTAGCCATGTACTCGTTCTGAGTATGGACAGTAAGTTTAGTAGTCATATCAGTTGGGTCTCCCCAACAATGACTCAGGGTAAGGTATTTTCTCTCGTCTCCTTCGGGGTGTTTTACCACTTTGACATGGGTTGTATCATTATTGAGACCGATATCCAAGACCCGGGTGGGAAAGTACGATTGTAAGCTGGTATTGCAATTGTGATTCTTAGCACAACTGTTGAGCTGTTGTTTTATCCAGGCCAGGTTGTCGTCAGAATCACAGTCGGGCATAGATATCCAATACGGCTGATCACCTTGATAGTTTTCTTCTAAGTATGTCAGTTCTCCATAACGAGTTATGAGATGGGCATGTAGTGGCGGTAAGTGCCTTACCTGATATCTGACATACGTCCATGTATGGAATCATTCTATTGTATTTGTCGGGCAGGTATAACGTCACAGAGAGAAACGGATCTGACCAATCTGAGCCACTCTGCTGGCGAACCTCATAAGAGCTCTCCACAAGGCCCCTAATGCAAGCTTTTAAGATTCCGCAAGAATAACATCCTCTCTTAGCTGATTGGGAGAGGAGGGATGTCGAATGTTTGATAGAGTCACTTCGGTTATGTGGTTTGCATAGCTGGCACTCTGGAACAATACGAGGCTCGATTTCCATTGTTGAGTAGCTCACATAAGAGTTAATTCTGGAGAGGTCTTCACTACGTGTAGTTTGCCAGAAGATAAGAATGCTTAATCCAAAGGAGACAAGAAATTGAGTGTCGGGTAGTTGTCGGAGGGACCAGTAGGTGATTGCATCTAGGATGAAAGAGATGAGAAACGACTGAAGAGCTTATGAAGGCAATGCGGCGTTGATATGGTTTACCTCTCCAGAAAGCCTAGCTGGCCAACTCCTGCGAAAGTAGACTAGCACAAGACTACCGCCACACTTACATCGGCGCTATCCATGGCAAACCAATAGGTAAATCTCGGCCTAAGACTAGATAGGTTATACTATGCAAAGTAGATTAATTGACGCCTAACGAAACGACCCCAAGGCAGATTTCGACTCTTACCGACCCCAAACCCTTGCCACCTGGGCTGCCTGGGCAGAATCGTGTCAGATAAGATAATTTCATCCATTATCCATTATCCATTATGCCAGGAGATAAGGGATAAGGGTCATGTGATAGACATTATCTTTGCTGTCTCCGACAAAAGCTCGTTTACTTGCAAGAAGAGGTTGTTTGTAATTCTTAGAATGGATGTAGAGATTTTGCTCTAATAGAAAGATACAATTGAATTTATATTAGGTATGCATATGATAGATTGTAATTAGCTAGAGAGATGCTTTATATATATACTTGGGGCCTGGCGGCTGTTAGGTTTAATATAGCTCTTGTTGGTACCTAGCTTCGTCGTGGTTACTTACTATGGTGCACAGTATGTTGTTTTTTTATAGTGAAGAAAAGCATAGTATAAATACTGTAGCCGTGTAAATACTGTACGATTTTCACCCTTAAAAAACCCACACACTGTCCAATGGTTAACCGCGACGAAGCCTACTTGTTGGTCTTGTGACATCAGGGAACTTTTAGTCTTAGGAACTATTCATAAACTTAGATTCACAACTAAAGTAAGGAATTACTAGATATATAAGCCTCCTTAGTCCTTTGAATACCTTTTATTCTTTGATATATTTTCAAATGTTCCATGTCCGGAGTTTACGGAGGGTTCTTGTGAAGCTGTTAAAAGTTCAGCTGAATAGCAAGGGTTACCAAGACCTCAATGTGGCCTGTGCATAGGCAGGTTAAGGTGGCCGGCGTGCGGCATAGCATACCTACCTACCTGTCTTGTTCACACACACATCACCAGACTAGTTCTTCAGATCTCCACGAGAAGCTACAACAAACAGTTCAGGTCAAAGATAGGCGGTCGATAGCATATCAAGCCTATCAAGTCCGTAAAACTTCACCAATAAACCCCTTATCCTAGTATTTTGACCCTTTCTCAGATAACATACCTTTCGGGGCGAATCGGCTTTCGATAATGCCTATCCTCACATGCCCCAATGAAGTGCTTGTCCTCATCGCTTGTGAGCTTAGCTCGCGAGGTCTATTTGCTCTTCGACTAACGTCAAGATTTATGAATCGCGTTACACTGCCATTGTTCACCAAACGATACTTCGAGAAACGTTGCGTGATGCTTCGGCAGGATAGCCTCGAAAGTCTCCTCGACATCTCAAAGCACCCGACCTTCGGACCCGCCCTAAGAACTCTAACGGTCTCCATCTATCATCTGAAAGATGTACCCATCGAAGAGCACGTCCTGAATAGGCAGGCACACGACTTCCTACTAGAAGACCAGCAAGCCATGATGGAATCCGGATTAAATATTACGTATCTTTCGCAATCGTTGGCAGCATTAGTGAAGTTGGAGGCCATCGTTCTTGATAATGAACTTCAACCTTGGGGGGCAATGGCTCAGGAACGACAGACAGGCTTGCCTCCAATCGACTCGATCGAAGAGGATTATAAGAGCGTCGAGTTGAGCGTCGACTTTGTTCAGAATGCCATCCGCTGCATCCTTCTAGCTATCACCGCACATAGAAGTACCCTTAGAAAGCTCTCTATACCCGTCGGATGGCAAGACGGAGCTACTATCAGCCCGGACATGCTAGTATTTCCCAGGCCGTGCTCACGATATCTTCAAAGTCATCCCACAAGCCTGACTAGTCTTGATCTACGGATCCACACCAAAAATAGGTTGGGCCCGAATGATAGTTGGATAACCGATCTCTACGGTTTCATTGCGTTATTTCCGCAGTTGCAAGAATTTGGGTTGGTTATCGACCTGCGCGATAGTGATCGCCAGCATTTCCCCCAAATGGCACAATCACTACGACTGCCGCATTTACGGGCTTTGAAAATCGGGGGAATCGATTGTACCGAGGATGAACTAGCTGCTTTTCTACTTGGCCATAGGGAGAAATTGAAAGAAGTGCGATTTTGGGCTGTCGATATCATAGCCGGAGGAGGAAGTTGGCCGTCTCTTTTTCGCACGATGCGTAGCCGACTCTCTCTCCAATTTCTCAAAATGAACAGATGTATGTCGGCGGATGAAACGGTATACCATGATTCCGACGACGGTGACGAGGCGGGATATCTGGAGAAGTTTGAAATACATGGACGCCCTGAAGAATGGACAGCTTTGATCAATGGTCTTATGATTGAGAAATGGGACGGATTGCATGAATATATCTGAGTAAGTACCTCCCTATCCCTCCTAAACGCTGTCAAGAACACTATTATGTGGAGCATACAAAGGGTCGCTAACTCTACCCGCCGTAGAACACCGGGGTGTATCCCCAGGGGGAAGATTAAGAGACTATTTCCTAAGGAAAAAACCATTCTCGTGAGGAGGAAACCATTGCCGTTGGGGGGGCAGTCTTTCTTTAGCAAGAGCCATACTCTTATCGAAAATTGCTCTCCTTTTTTCGTCCCTTCAGAAATCATTTCCCCCTTTAGAACCGATTTTCCGTATACACACTTTGCCGCTATGGTACCTACCTGGTAGTCGTACAATCTAGGTAGTTATCAAAAGCAGTCTTTATTTGACCCAAAATCTTACATGTGCTTCCATGTGCCATTCAACTCCAATAAAGAGGGCGAGGTGAGAAGCTATTCCTAAGAAAGACTTCGGTTCAAGTTCCGTGATTATTGCGCAGAACATCATGTGAGGCTGCTCGATGGTCAGAATAGTCAAGACGAGCATAGATGAGAAGAGAAGACCAAAGACTTGACTGGAAAGAGGGTTCCTGTCGGAACGATTCTAAAAGAGATGACAGGGGGAGACAGCCTGTGTGACATGAATATCATGAACGATCCTACGTAATGCATCCTAGTCAGCACCAATGGGCTCGTAGGAATTTCTTGCGCAACGCTATTTCGTATGTTAGGTGCCTTAGTATCTACCTAGGTATGTACCTAAGGTAGGTATATTATCTGGACTCAGTGCCCTAGTGTATAGGTAGTTAAAGACGAGCAGTGTTAGTAACTTAGCCCTTGCCACCAGGCAGGGTCACTGGCCTATTGGTCACCCTTGGAGCCTAAATAGGAGTCACGGATTCCTCCATGGCTTCGACAGAGCTGTGACTTTGATTCGTCGATCTCTTTGTCTTCGCTTCTGTATGTACACTGGGCTCAGTAGCCCTTTAGGCTCATAGTCCTTTGTGCAACAACAACATAGTTGTTTCCCCTTTCATATAATGAACATGGTGACAAACAGGTTGATTCAGGACAATATGGTGATTTTGATACATGAAACTGAGTACCTTACCTACCTGGTATGTATAAAATGGGTAAGAGTCCGTGTTGTTCGAGCGTAAATTTTAAAGGGGATAGAGATAAAAACTTACTGGAGGGAATTACCTACAACCCCGAGAACTGGCAAAATACAACAATCCTAAGTAGTGATACCTCCTATCAAACATACATCGATATCGTGAGTTGCTATCTACAATACAGATGTCGAGAGTACTGACGCCTCTGGCGCAGGCCATGCATCATATGATATACCATGTCTACTCGATCTGGCTGTTCACGCTGAGCGACCTCAAGACCATTGTCGTGCCACAGACGGCGTTTGGCATAATCGGCGCTCTTGCAACGTCGCCAGAGAGGGAATGGCTGCCTCGGCTGGCTCAAGTACTCGCCCGTCTTCCCCTGGTGGCTTGCGTGGTCTGGATGAATCTGCTTCCCTTTGCCATCGACAACCAGCGGCGGCCGGCGGCAATTATCGAAGACAAGCACACCAAACCGTGGCGACCGATGCCCTCGGGGAGGATGAGCGGAGACCAAGCGAAGAACCTGATGTTCGGCTTCTACATACTCGCCTTCTGCATTAGCTCAGTACTCGGCGGCATTCGACAATGCCTAATGCTTATGTTGTTGGGTTTCTGTTACAACGATCTCGAGCTGGCCGATTGGAGTTGGGTTACCCGAAATGCCATTAACGGGCTCGGCTTTGGCTGTTTCGCTTCGGCTGCACTTGAGGTGGCGATGGGCGAGCCCCTATCTTTCGATAACCATGTCGCCTTATTCAGGTGGCTCGGAATGATCGGCGGCATCGTTTTTACGACAGTCCAGACGCAGGACATGGCAGATCAAGAGGGGGACAAACTCAGGGCGCGGAAGTCGATGCCTCTAAGCATAGGTGACGTCCCTACGCGTTGGATAACAGCGGTATCCATGGTGAGCTGGTCAGTTGTTTGCCCTCTTTACTGGGGCGTCGGGAACAGCCCGCTTATCGCGGTCGTAGGACTTGGTCTGATCATTGCGTGCCGTACGCTGGCGTTCCGCTCTGTTCAATCGGACAAGTTAACATTTCGACTGTGGAATGCATGGATGGTGTGTCTCTATGTGCTGCCTCTCTTGGTTAGGGAGGAGTTCACGACGTTCCGGGGGCAGCGGTGGGCAGTGCTGTAGGATTGATGCAGCCTTTACTTACACGACTACCTACCTTCATCTCACTGTGTCACCATATGTAACCATAATCGTTAATTCCTCATAGATGGACGGGCCTTGCCTGGCTGTAGGTAGATTTCCCACGCGAGATGCAGCGGATGGATGACGGATTACAGTGACTATTTTAAGAGGGGGTGGAAAGTACCTAGGTACCTAAGTAGTTTAGAAATATATAAATGGCTTCTTTTCATTATTAATATTAGGTGCCTTACCTTGGGTACTTAAGGTAGCTAGGCTTATATAACCTATCGCGAAGTTGACGAGTCGGTAGTGATCGTGTAACACATCGGTAATTACCTGATAGGTACCTCCTATATATTCTTAAATCCACGCAGTTAGCTGCTCGTTGGCTTTCTTGCATTCATCATTTCGTTGTCGTGAACCATGTCTAAACCAAGGCTCGTTTTCCTTCACGGTACTTGATACATTCCAAAGAGCTAGGAACCACTCAGCACTGCCCTGAACATGGTCAGCTATACCGGTAGATTGATTGCTCCTGCTCTACCCTCCACCAACACCATTCCGCTTCCATCGGACTGGTCTGGAGCTCTTGAAATATCGAGATCATCCGGAGCATCTTCGACCTTTTCCAGGAGCATGATATCGTTGTCGTGGTGCATAACTTCAACGGAATGACCGCCGACACTGCAGTGGAAGGCCTGGATAAGCAGGCTTGAGTTGCCAAGGGGCCGAAGGGCGGCGTTGTGAGACTCATTTGTATCGCCGCCTTCTCGTACCTGAGGGCTCCCAGCATTCTGCAAGCGTCATGCATAACTGAAATGATCTCTGAAATGAAGACCGATTTTGAGGTTAGTAGCTAGGTATGCTTACATACCTACCTACCTAACTGTACCCGACTTCCACCCTTCATGCTGATAATGCTGCCGTACCGTCTGTGTTAGACTGGTTGATTTACCGTTCTTCCTGACGATGCTAAGGACATGCTCTACTCCTTTTTTTCAGCAAGACTCAGTGGACGGCGTAAACACTCGTCAAAGAAGCTAGTCGCTAGGTCTCGATCGTTGAATCAAATTATCGGAAGTAGCTTTAGGAATTGAATTTACTTGCGCGGGCGTTCCGTTCAGGATGGGCTTCAGCCCTGAGAGTAGTGGTTAGGCGTGGCTTGCATTGCTTACGTAAATTCAGTACACCGCCAAAAGAAAGCCGCAAGTCATTTTAATAGCCTTCGCAAAATTCAGACCAGCGCAGCTCGGGGCTTACTCAGATCTCGCTGAAAATCATTCGACAGGAGTCTGTGTGTTCTAGATCTCGTAGCGAAGCTTGGCAAGAGAGCATTAGGTAGCTAGCACAATCTCGCCGCACTTTCGTACTATGCTCATAATCTCCCATATGAGATGTTAAAGGGCATGACAACTTTCGATGGGGGTGAAATCAAGCTCGACAAGCTTCCTACCAAGAATGTTAGCGGTCTTGGTGATTGTTTGAGGCTTGGTAGTCGTTCTGGGCGCCCGTGCAGGGGTCGGCGCTACGACGTTGGTTGGCCTCCGTCGATCTTACGAGACAAGTAAGCCGCGGTGCATTTCTAGTGGCAGTGCTCTGACTAAATCAATTAGCCGCTCACGAACTTTTATGTCCTCAGGTATCTCATAGAAGGAGTTCCTAAATTCTCGCGAGTTGGGTTTATGAGAACTAGGTAGTATTGAGATTGAGGCAGCCTGCCCCCACGGGGAATAGGGGGGAGGGAGGACAGGGAACCAAAACCAGGATAATCCCTATGATGCGACATGCAGCGTGACGTACCCGCCAGTATCCCGGGACTGGAGATTGCCGTTAGCGCAATAGGCTACTGATATAGTGGACGATTAGAGCCTGCTTTTAGGGATCACCCGTAGACCCCAATTTCTTTAATACCTACCTTGTACAATACAGATCAGAGGATCTAATAGAGAGATCTCTTCAGCCGCTTGTATGTGTAGGGGATGAACGATCTAGACTTCAGCAGACTTCAGCAGGCTTCGGGACCCTATGTGACCGCCACGGCGTTTTGTGAAACGCGATAAATTGATTGCTGTAATCCTCGTCCAGATTAGTCCAATTGGATTAACGTACGGATACCTAGCTCACCAACCGTCCACCGTCAAGCAATAAGCCTTGTCATTCCTCGTGTCTTGGTGATGTCTTGGCAGTGACAACGCAGAAGCCCAGAGCGGCAAGTCGATGAATAGCCCCTGGCCGATTGGCGCTTTCTTCTTATTCAGGGCTCCATCCTCAATGCCGCAGCACCTTGTCTTACTCCGTTTTTTTCTTGTTTCTTTGCATTCGGGGGGCTTGGGTGCATTGGAATAAAAAAAAACCACTCTACTTTCGTTTCCAATCTTGTCTTTCTTCTCTGTCGCTGCCCATCCTTCTATTTCTTCTCTCCTTTTCTACTATCACCGTTACGATACGAAGGTGGTGGTAATCTGAAAATTATCGCAATGGCGCACGGAAACGGAGTCCTCAGGGACCGCGAAAAAGTTACGCGACGCTCCCACACCAGCGAACGCGAGCCGGCGCTTCCCCAGACCCGACAAGAGATCGTGAACGGCACAGATGGCGGGAGGAGAGGTCTTTTCCGCGTCAAGTCTGCCGGAGAATCTGGTCGAAGAGGCATACATCCCATCCAATTCCTGGCCATCGCTTGGCGATCTACCAGCTGGCTGTCGAGAGTCGTAAATATCCTCTGGCCTTTCGTACCCGCCGCCCTCGTCATAAACAACATAGACAGCATGGAAGATCAGCACGTAACAAAGTTTAGTTTGGCCTACATCGCTATGGTGCCATGCGCAAACCTCATTGGCTTCGCAGGACAAGAGTTGGCAAGGAAGATGCCCCATATGCTTGGCGTCCTGACCGAAGTAACTATTGGGTCCATTGTCGAGATCATCCTGTTCATGGTTCTGCTTACTCGACATGAGTTCTACGTCATCCAAGCTGCCATTCTCGGTTCTATCTTGGCCAATATGTTGTTGTGCCTAGGGTTGTGTTTCTTTACCGCTGGAGTGCGACACGAAGTGGCTACGTTCCATGAGGCCGTCAGTGAAGTCGGCTCCAATCTCTTGCTCATCGCGTAAGTTTCTACCCTACACGCCGCGTACCTAGATAGTTGAAGATAGGTCTCTTGCGGTGCTAACGTATCATAGTGGTCTTGGCTTAGCAATTCCTACCGTCTTCCAGCGCGCCGTCGTAAACGCCGGTTTCACGCTTACGACAGAAGAGATCGACTCTAGAGTGCTCAACATATCCCGCATCATCTCGGTCCTCTTGATCATCGCCTATGCCGTCTATCTCTTCTTCCAGATGCACACGCACCACGGTATATACGACGCCATTTTCGAACACGACGAGCATCGAGATGTGGATGGCCACAAGGACCTGGCGAAGGACAAATTTACCCTCACCGAGTGTATCCTTGCCTTGGCCGCTTCTGTAACCCTTGTGACATTCATCGCCATTGCGCTAGTCCGGGAAATCCCAGCCATAGTGGAAGAACAAGGCATATCCGACCCATTCATGGGTTTGATCTTGGTCCCTCTGGTCGAGAAGGCTGCGGAACATTTGACGGCTATCGACGAGGCTTGGGACAACCAGATCAACTTTGCCTTGTCCCACTGCATCGGCGCGACGATTCAAACCGCCATGTTCAATGCTCCTCTCGTAGTCATTGTAGGCTGGGGTCTGAAGTTTCCGATGGACCTCAACTTCGAGCTATTCGACGTCGTCATGTTGATCCTCGCCATCATCACTGTCGGCAACTTCCTGAGGGACCAGAAGAGTGATTACCTCGAAGGTTTCCTTTGTGTCATCGTTTATATCGCCATTGCCGTCGCCGCGTTTTACTTCCCGAACCCCCATGACGCCGCAGGTGGCGGAGAAGAGGCTGCCGTTCACGAAATAAGGAAGTTGGCCTTATCATAACAGGGCACCCCCGAAGTACCGGAGTATACATGTATTAAACCTGGCGTTGAGAAAATGGTCAAAAAGTTGGACGGAATCATTGCATTTGCGAGCGTGGATCTTGTAACAGGGAGTTTGCCCGCCAATGGATACGGTACTGGTTGCTTTACAAGTTTAATGAACGATACGAATTCTCTTTCCGCTTGATGCACCTAAATTCTGTTACTCAATAGCCTGCATAGATATTCTTCGGCGTAGACGGTTTTGCATCCAACAAGGAAATGAGTTACAACCCCATGCGAACTCAGGGTCCCATTCGTACAGTTGACTTAACTACCACCTGACTTGATCACTCTTGGTACCAGATGCGTAATATTCTACAGACTATTACGATCTTATCTATTTGACATGACCTCTCCTTACCTCAATGAACGGAGAAACGTGTTTTCAGATAAGACTCAATTAGCAAATGCGTTACAGAATATAATAGACATTAAGTTTGCTTGCACTGCAGCTGAGTCCCACGCTGCTAACCAATCATGACTAACGACTCTGACGGGAGTTGTCGAATTTAGCGATACCCTAACAAGTGCTACGTAATGGATCCGAACTTTCATGTGATTAAGAGCCTTGGCTGCCAAGTTGCCGGAGCTTGTTTTAACTACCTACGTTCGTTTGCTATTCAATTTCTATAAACCGGGATTGTTATCAGAAGGAACTTCCAACAAGAGACTTTTATGCATATATCAACAGATTATTGTAGGTTCGTGACTCAGTTTCGTACTTGCTTTATTAGGGGATGAACGAATTGAGGATATCGCAAGGCATAAAGTACCCCCCTTTGGATGACAAAGCCCATGAAATAGGACAAGGGATGAGATGAATCAAACGGGTGGTATACATAGACTATGTTAACGGGAAAACTAGAGTGAAACTCTATGGGAAAGAAATGAAGTGTAGTCCGAATTAGAGATTCAATAGTAGTTAGGGGTACGTAGATACCAAGTACTAGGTATGTTACCGACGTCGTAACGTTCAGCTGTATACGTGTAGATATATTCGAGGCCGTATAGTTACCTAATCATAAATTTAGTTCTACAGTGATCGTAGAATGTTTAAAGTGCTCTTATGAACGTATCCGGAGCTATTGTTTTGACAATCTATTGTCAACGGGGTAGCAGGTACATCTAAGCTGACATTATCGACTATGATATGACATTTCCGCCGTTTTACGAATACATCTTGGACATGCGAAATGGAGACATTCTTATCTAAGACGGATTATACTCATTTCGAAAATTTCGGGCTGCTGTCCGCCACGGCGGAAACTATCCCATAAATCTATTTCTCTAGTTGATACGGCTACGACTCGTGTATCCGAGTCTGAATAGTATGTTTCACGTGGCACCTACCTTTCTAGTTGCTGTATGTTTCAGCTGCTTATCTGCATGATCTTCCGCGATAAAATCCTCCAAGGTACGCGTGTCGAGCGGAGAGATCCGAGACCCGAAGCTGTTGAAAATAAAATCCGAAAACCTGTTCGACCAACCGCCCCTGGTTGGCCGCGGTCTAAATAACGCCAACGTCATTCGACATTTCGAGCCGAAACCCACATATTCAAGCCGCAGCCCTCCATGATATTCCGGTAACAGTGCCTAATGCAGAGAATCCCATTACCAACGATAAGGAAACCCGGTGAAGTTCCTGATTGGGCCCAGTCTGGTGGATTAAGGAGCATGACATTTTAGCCCCTTGAGGTTCCCACTATCTAACGTAAAGATACCGGCAGCATTCATCATTGGCCCATCTGATTTGCTAGGCTCTTTGTTTCCGCCCTCGCGCCCTCGACGGCCCCCGATAGTAGCGTATGCTATATGTACTTAGCAACCCTACCTCAGCTGAAAGTTCAAATTTCTTCTTACGTTACCTCTGTTCACACACGACTTCTGTGCTGCTTTTCAAGATGATGGAAGAAAAAGCCGAGCCGCCAACTACGGACGCGCTGAGCACGGGCGCGGATGCGGCCCTTTCGGCACTTTGGAAGATCGAATTTAGCGCGTCTCATCCCATCCACTGGAGTCCGGTCAAGAAATGGTCGATCGCCACCTTTTACTGCGCGCTACAAGTCCTCATCACCCTCACGACCACCAGCTTCGTCAGCGCCGAATTCCTCGTCCAAGAGAAATATGGCGGCTCGACTCAAGTCGTGACCCTCGGCCAAAGCATGTTTATCGTAGGGACAGCTGTCGGGCCGGCTTTTCTAGGTCCTTTATCGTGAGTAATTCCCCGGACATCGCGGATGGGGTCGTCGGAAGATTTCATCGAGCTGAACAATTTTTGATGTAGTGACATAGGAGGGCGCAAATGGGTCTACGTTGGATCGATCGCAGCCTATGCGATCCTCAATATCGGCACCGCACTGGCGCTCAACTTGCCGATGCTGATCATTTTCCAGTTTCTCTGTGGAGCCGCCGGCAGCACGGGCCTGTCCAATGTTGCTGGCACCATCACTGATCTATTCGGTGACCTGGATGGAGCTGGACAGCCCATGGCAATGTTCGTGCTGTCTGCTAACTATGGTCCAAGCATAGGCTCACCAATTGGCGAGTGGATTGCTGAGAATCCACATATGGGTTTGCCATGGATATTCTGGATCAAGTGAGTTTGCCCGACCCCACAACTTCGTCTTCATCGTCGTGGTAGGGGGGACTAGAACTGACTTGGCGAAGTGTTATATTCGGCGGTGCTTTTGCCATTGCCATGTGTTTCATCCCGGAAACACTCCCGAGAATCGTCATCAGCAACGCAGCCAAGCAACACAAATCGTCTGATCCAAATGAGCTCGTCGTTATGGAGGAGCGTGTAGATGTCCTCCGGGAGATGTGGTTCGTGACTTCGATGGCGTTTCGCATCATGCTTACTGAGCCTATCGTGACTTTCTTGGGAATTTATAATGGATTCACTTATGGACTGCTATTCCTATACTTGGATGGGGTATTCGACGTGTTCGTCGTCAATAACGGATTATCGTGAGTCTGACCCATACCCCTTATTGAAAAACCGCAAAGTCTGACGAGACCAGGTTTATCGATGCGGACCTCACGTACCTCAATTTCGTCGTCAGCGTTACTGTCATGTTCGCTTTCGTCCCGGTTCAGACCTGGTTCTATACGCGCGACCGCAAGAGAAACGGTGGCGTCGGCCGTCCCGAAGCGAGATTTTTGACCTCGCTAGTGTTCGTTTGGGGCTTCCCAATATCTCTCCTGTGGTTCGCCTTCACAGCCGACGGATCCGTTTCGTTCTGGTCACCTGTAATAGCCGGCGGTTTTCTAGGCTTCTGCGACCCGCTGTTGTGGCTCAGCATGCTCAACTATATTGCTGACACGTACACGAATCTTGCTGCGTCAGCGATAGCCGCTTTCTTGATACCATCCTTTCTCATCGCCGCGGGTTGCTGCCACATTGGTAAGTGCTTACCATAGAAACTGTTAATGATTAATGATTCGGTATTAACACTGCATTTAGGAATTGTCATGTTTGATAATCTGGGTGCAAAGTGGGCGATGGCGACCTTGGGCTTCATCTCTTTCACTCTTGTGGCATTGGTATACATCCTGTACTTCTTCGGTCCACGGATTCGAGGTTGGTCGAAATTGGCTAGGAAACACTGAGTTTTGCCTAGTAGGACTACCTAGGATATCGTGATTTTCTACAACTCAGAGGTGGTTAGATTACCGCAATACCTGCTTCAAGTTGTATATGTCTGATCGAAAGGAAGATACGTTGGAGAGTTGGCGGATGATTCTATGATTCAATACCAAGCCTTAGGCAGGTTTGGGTTACCTAATCGTGAATATTAAGTGTGTCACGTGATACTTACAGAATCTCATTTCTAGAAATACCTTTTTATATGCATACTTCACTTGCATGTTTAGCTGTCGTTTTGTGTATTGAGGCCGCTACCAGACAGGGACTTATGGTATCGTAAAGTATCACGATACAACAAGTCTGAGGTCGTCTGGTAGTCTGCTTGATTATTGTAAGAGTCTAGAATCTACTAATTGCTACATGGAGAATTGTGTTGACCCCACCAGGGTCTAGTCACATGATACTGGATCCACAGTTTGGCTTCATTCTGCACATCCGATTCACCATTCATTCGTCATGTTCGGTCGAGAATCATCGGGGCTCGATGCGCTGCTGCACCGTCCGCGTCCTTCAGGCTTTCAACTTTTCCTCCAAAACCCCTGCATATTCCTCGTACGTAAGCTTTATTCATGGCGGCGCATAGTTCCGCCTCCTCAAGTCTCTGAGAACGCCGTCTCCGTCGTGTGCATTTCGGACACCCACAATAGCCAGTGTTCGCTTCCCGACGGGGATATCTTAATCCATGCGGGCGATCTTACACAGTCAGGTTCGCTGGAGGAACTCCAAGCCACCATCTCATGGCTAAAGAACCAATCCCACGACATCAAGATAGTGATCGCCGGTAACCACGACTTGTTACTCGATGCGAGCCACCCCGATCCGGATGGTAAGGCCGCTGCCCAGCGCCAGCTGATTGACTGGGGCGATATCAGGTATCTTCAGGATAGTATGACCACCGTCGTTTGCAAAAATGGGCGTCGCGTCAGAATTTACGGCAGCCCGAAATCTCCACGACATGGGAACTGGGCTTTTCAGTATATGCGATCGGACAACGTTTGGCAAAATTCGGTGCCGGATGATACCGACGTATTAGTTACACACGGTCCTCCGCGTGCTCATTTGGATCTCACAACACTGGGCTGTAATCACTTGCTGCGGGAGCTATGGCGAGTTCATCCCGCTCTTCACGTTTTTGGCCACGTTCATGAAGGTTATGGCCATGAATGGATACAATTCGACACACTTCAGGATGCGTATGAGCGAACCATCTTGGCAGGAGGCGGCATGTGGAACTTCGTCGCTGTGTTCCGAGCCTTCATACGTTCTTTCTTCTACTCGCCGGTTAGAGGGACCTGTCAATTTGTAAACCCTTCGATGGTTGGTGGACTACGCGATGATGTACGTCGACAACCTATCAAGGTTTCCATATGATGTGTATTGCATACCTTAATATACATTGATATCATACCTCCTGTACCGCCTAACCTTGGCATATTTAAGTCTGCTAAAGGGCATGACCAGGACAAGCTTAGATAAATAAGATATGAGGCTCTTCGACAATAATGTTCTTCGAGAGAAATCGCTCACTTCTGCTTGTCTGTCCTGGCTCTTCGCCTGACGGAGTAGGAATTGTCAATGTCTCTGTGAGTGGCGGTACATTCGCGGCCCATGCCGGTTCTTCCTCAAGCACCACCGCCTTAGTCCGCAACTCTCGTTCCGCTTCATCTCCAGCTATTATCGCTGGGCTGCCTCGTGGAAGCCCGCGCTCAATTAATCGATTAAAGGCCTTGACCAGGTAGTATGGCAAAACGGACAAGATGGCGTATCTTTGGGGATCTGTATCTTTTGGATCCGGAATTTCAGCTACAGCCCACAATGGCTGATTGAAGAAAAATTCGATCTCGGTTCTTAACCCAATGGTGAAGCCAACAACCAAATATTCGTACATGCGATATAAGGACGCCCTTGGCGTGCGACCTGGGCATGAAGCCCCTCTTCCTAAGCTGAATCGCGAAGTACTCCTCACGGCGCTTAAATCCGTCGCGACTTATATTAAGAAGAAAGGCGGCGACGTAACAGTAATTGCCGTCGGCGGCGCCGTCAATACTATCCATCTTCAGTCGCGTAACGTAACCCACGATGTCGACTTTTACAACAACTATCTTACTGCCAAAGACTTCGAATATCTCGTAAATGGTGCAAGAGAGGCAGCAAAGAAGAATAAGCAACTAGAAGAGGAGTGGTTTAATAACCGGACGATTCTTTTCATGCCAAAAGACCAGCGGGCTGCTCTCACCGACGAAGCATTCGCTCAGCAAGAGATCATTTTCCAGAAGCCAGGCCTGACGGTCTTGGCTGCGCCCTGGAAATATGCCTTCTGCTGTAAGCTTGATAGAATGGCTGGCGGCGGCGTAATGGGACCTCGCTCTTACGATCTGGATGATGCCGTCCAGTATCTATCCCGATACCTTCAACAACAGAACTTGGCTGCGATTCAGAAGGCAACGATCGAGGCTTGGTTCGTACAATATTCGTTGAGCTGGACAAGACAGGTCGATGAAGTCCTAGGTCGCGTCAACAACAGCTACGGCCAACGGTACGGCGTTACCCACAACGTAATCGCACCATAATTTCCTCTCATGAGCAGAGACATCTTAATACTATAATCTGAGTGTCTTATAGTCTAAGATATGCATTGGAGCTAGAGTGTTGATTCAGTTAATATACGCAAGAGATTGCGATTCTGTGGCAAGACCTAAGTATCACTGGCGCCCTTTTCATACAATCGTAGTCGCTTATATGTAAGGCCTCGTCCCCGAGGGGGCGGGTTGCATCATTTGGAGAAGTTGGCATCTGCTCGTCGGTATTGTGTAGAATATACAGTAGTTCGCCTCGAGGTCCAATATAAGGTATGTTCTATTATGATGTATCATTGTCACGGGGCGGGGGTGCATCGCACTGGAGGCGATGTATAGGGGATGATGAGAAAGGGGTGTACTGCCGTTTAGGAACACCAAGCATGCTAGGTGGCCAACCTACCTGAATCGAGCCTTTGGAAACCGGCGGTAAGCTCATCGTGTGTTGTTCTGTCAGCTAGGGGGCGCAGCAAGACGGTGGTTAGTCTTTCATTGCAGAAATTTTCAATGCTCTTTAACTGAATTATTCCCGTGACTGCATGCTACTCGTCAGTTCGTTTAGTTCGTCTTATTTTTAGCTCAGGCTAGATCTAGATAGCTTTGTTATGAGGGCTAGAACGGTTAGAACATTGCCAAGCCTCTTCTAAGCGGTAGAGCTCGCGAACGCATTAGGCAACAGACGGATCCTCGCCAGCGCAGGCTGCCTCTAAATTCAGAGTCAACAGTGAGTCACGAACGATCACGAGAGGAATCGGTCGTCGCTAAGCAGGCAGCCAGGTAGTCAATATGTATTCATTCTCAAGTCGCCACCGCGAAACGGGAAAAGAGGAATCGCTTTTGGAGTCGATCTCGGATTGAGGATCACGCTAGTGGGAATCGTGCCGACGGGCAGGAAAAGCGTTTTAAGCGTCTCGAGAAGGCGAAGAGACGACCAGGGTCAAAAAGCTTGGCTCTCGTTTAATTTTTAGATGAAAGGCAACGATCCTCCTCTTCAGCTCCCCCCTTCGATTTTCCCTCCCATCTCGCGTCGATCTTTTCCTGGGCTGTTCTCATTCAGTTCGTTCGTCATTCGTTTACGATATCTCAAAATATTCTATACATTCGCTTTTTGTTAACTTCAGTTTTACCTAATTCTTAATTCACAGCAGCTTTTGACTTTTCATTTGCTGCTTATATAATCCTAATATTATAAAAGGGGGGCTACTTATCGACGTCGCGATGGTTTCAAATGAGACTTCTCAACCGATGACTGAGATAAGAGATGAGATCTCACCTGTGGGCACCCCGACGCCGACGAACCGTGAGGATGTTCCGACTGCGACGACAAGGCCGAGCGAATCTCGGGTGCCCGTGACTGAAAGCGCGCCGCCGCTGCCAAAAGGAAAGCCAACTACTCAGCCGCCCTCACCCGCACGACAACAACCGCTCCCGCAGCCGTATCCGCATTACCAACTACCTTATGCGCCGTACCCCTACCAGGGACAACCGTACCCGTATGGCACTCCCATGCAGGCGCCCCCTCCGTATTCTAGAGCATGGACGATTTCCAAGCTCGTCCTCACGATCTTGTCCACTGTTTGGGCCATTATCATCATCGCTTTGGCTTGCGTGTTCATCGGCGAACAAGGCGATGGAGAGTTTACTTCATACTACGCCTTGCCGATTGCCATCGCCGCCGTCCTATGGAACGGAGCCGAGCTGATCACCTACGCCGTTCGTTCGCGGAAGGATGTGAAGCGTGGAATCCACCCGGGAGCGCACGTCGGCCTGCACCTTTGCTTCTGGATCGCCTGCGTGTTCGCCATTCTCCTCACGGTCTGGATAACCCTTGCTCTAGAGTCCACCATCAGGGACTGCGCGGATGAGGAGGATAGCCGCTACAGCTACGATAGCTACTGCGATGACTATCACTATAAGAGCAATTCTTACATGAACAACATGTATCTGCCTACTCTCCGCGCCATGACCGCCATTTTCTGTCTGGCCACCATCAATCACTTCGTCCTGTTCGTCCTGGCCTGTATCGACACGAACAGGCGAAACTGTATGAAGCCTGCCGGTTTTGTCATGCCGCCAGCTCCGGCTGGAGGCATGTATTACCCACTGGCAACACCGCCCGGCGCCGCACCTTACTACCCGTACCCGTACCCGATGCCGATGCCGCCTCAGCAAGCACGAGTTGCTCCTCAGCCCAGTATGTCCGGCGCTGCGGGACCGAGAGTTTCTCCGACCGACGCGACAGCGCAAAACTACCAAAACCTCGCCGGGTTTTATGCACCCGCACCGGGAATGGCGCCGCCACGTGCGGCCCCTTCGCCAGCTCGCGCCACGCCAAGCCCCGTCAGCGAAAAGGCCGTTGTCACTACTTCGGCGCCAGCTGGTACGGCATTGTGAGAAAGAAACTGGGTGGTATATCGTTTAGCGTTCTTGCTTGTATAAAATTCTAGTATATCCAACGTTTGGTTAGACGAGACGGGACGAGACGAGACGAGACGTATGAGCTATACGTGATGTCGCAGATAGGCGTGGGTTGTTTCGGCTCTTAATGTTAACACTGTTGATACCCCTATTTTCTATCGTGTCTGATGCACGGCTTAACCAAACCCTGAAGATCACGTTCGCGTCAATGTTAATATATAAGCTTTGGGCATCAATGACAGTAGTTCTGATTTTTCCGTTGTCGACTTCGTGCGATTGAGCAAAATGTGTCAATGTCATGAGTGAAATCTGGATTTGTACGACGTAATCTCCTCCTGCATAATCGCAATATGTCTGATCCTCACATCTCCCACGATAAGGAATGTGGGGTTCGACTATTTGCTGATGCTTATGATAATGGTGATATTGTTTTTCTCCCCTCCATTGAATCAACGTCGAAATACAGCCTTCTCAAATAGTACGTACACAGATATACCTGGTCTGTATTGCGAATACCTTCGGGGACGCGCAGCCTGTTTACCGTAAGTTGACAAATGGATAAGGCTTTGGTTTTCGTGAATGCCCAATGGTTATGTGTCGCCCGAGTTCTTGAATTTAGTAGTGATACTGGTATTGTATGGTAGACGTTAGATATACGTAGTTCTAATGCAAGCCGAGGCTCTCTGGCTCTATGCGGGGAGCGATCTTTTCCTATCTTGTGCCATATAGCAGCAGCCTCTAACTGCCTGGTTCGAGTTGCTACCTCCATGTGCGCTGCAGATTTAAGCCATCGGTCGATGATAGGCAATAGTTGTTGTGTTTGTATATATGTAAGGCGTCGATGTATACCTTGCTGGTAGGTTGGTAGGTTGGTAGGTTGGGAAAAGCGCCAGTTGGGTTCCGACTGAAGGGAAACATGTGATGTTTTGGAATGGATTGATCTGACCTCGTCTGATGTTGCCTTCTATAGATATCGATCTCCCCGTTCCTTTATTTTGGGTGCTCTTCGCTATTCGTAGGCGAGCCGTCTCCATCTCGGCACTTTTCGAGGAGCGGTCTATGCTCTGGGGATTGAACTACCATCTTGGGCGTGTAACAAACAATGTTTGGAGGTCGCGATTGGTTCTTATCTCGGTGGCTGACTTTGGTGTTTCTTTATCACATAACCGTCAACGTAACCTGACAGAGCCAGAGAACCTAACTCCAGTCTCTTACCGTGGGTTACCTGGTAAACCGATAACACACGACCAGCTTACACCGACATGGCACATCAGTACCTGACGATTTCTGATTTGTGATTTCTGTCGCTATGCATATTCCTTCCCAATCTGTTGCTGCTGTATTTCTGGCGTGACAATCAACTTGCTCAAGTTGAGGTGAAATCGCCGTCGCAGTTACTCCGCATAACTAGGACTATTGTATGTTGTAGCTGCACTGGGACTTGGCGTTATATACCTACCTAGGTACATGTATGTATTGGTAAAAGTAATGGTCATTGTCAGTCATCAGGGAGGCAGCCGTCGGGTTAGTTCAAGTCTTTTCATATCGCAACAATTAACAGTCAACCCACAGCCCACAGCCCACAGCCCACCTACCCAAAGGTGGATCCTACCTCCACTGGAGACTACCTACGGACGGACTTTTGCGACCACCCCGTTCATCCTCCATTGCCCACCCGTCACCCGTCGCATGCGAGACACAAACCCCGCCATAAGACAACCAAAAGACAAACCTGTAGCGTGCTTTCTGGCTTGTACCGCTTCTCGACACTGCACTGACGACATCGCACTAACCGTATCATTTCCTCAAATCTTTTTTTTCTCTACTCAGCCAACTCTTCCACCTTCGGACTTCTCGCCAATCCGATCGAATTTTTGGTTTATCTATACATTAGCCTACTACCGGAGAGCTAGCCACTAGCGAAGGCTGCCCAGTACGCGGACGTGGACGTAACTAATAGTTTGGTGTTATGAGATACTAGCTGCCTGCTCCAGCTTTATCTCGGGCTGCCCGCATTTCTGCTTCTGCCTCTAAGGCCACTCCTCCACCACATAACCCATAACCACAACAACAAAAGTCTCAGCCAACCCCCCGTCCCGCGCGTGACGACGCGCAACCCCACCGCCCAACATGAATGACGACGATGCCATGGCCAATATCTACAAGAAGATCGAGCGCGAGAAGGCTCTGATCAATGCTGCCAATTCTATGCGACAGCAGACCAACAATGACGATGTGCGGTCCCGCCTCGATAGCCAGATGCGGGAGGGGCGCCGAAACCTCAATTTCTTTGAAGAAAAACTTCGCGAACTGCAGATGAAACGTCTAGGCCAAGGCGTCGAGGGAATGAGCATCAGTTCCGGCTCTACGGCCGCCGCCTCCATACGTCCCCAGAGCGGAGATCTGCGGAGTGGTGAAGGGCCCCCGCCGCCTCCCCCGAAAGACGCAGGCGGATGGTCGGGAGACAGAGGTTCTTATGGCTCATTGCAGTATAGTCAGATCGGCGGCCATGGCGATATGATGCCGCCGCGACATCCATACGCACCTCCGGGGCCAGCTTCGTCGACTCCGAAACCGAGACCGAACTTTACCAAGTTAGGTATGTCGCACCTGCACCTCCCACTCCGCCGCTACAGCTACCGCTTCCATTGTTCTCGCTATATGATTGTATGAACTAATTCTGCGCCATGTCTAGATCTAATAAAATACGATACTCCGTACCTCGGTCCTCGGATTCAGCTTATGCTCTCCCAGATTCAGTTCAAGCTCAATGTCGAAGAGCAATATCTCAAGGGAATAGAAAAAATGGTTCAACTCTACAGCATGGAAGGTGATCGCAAGAGTAAAGCGGACGCCGCGGCTAAGAGAGTCGAGAGTAAACAGAAGATTCATCTCCTAAGACAGGCACTGAAGAGATATGAGGAGCTTCATATAGATGACTTGGACTCTGCTGATTCACCTGATGGTTCGCTACCCGCCTTGGTCCCCCCAGACCATTTGTTCGCGCTAACAACATTACGTCGCAGATGACAGCATCAACATGCCTAATTTGCGCAAGCCATTGACCGGACAGCTTTCCATTCGTGTCGTGCAAGTGAAGGATGTTGATCACGCTAGTACCGGCCGGTTTTCTCGAGGTCCCGAAACTTTTGTCGCCGTCAAGGTTGAGGATAACATTGTTGCGCGAACGAAGGTGTCACGGAACGATCGATGGGAAGCCGAGTACCACAACATCGAGGTGGATAAAGCCAACGAAATCGAGCTTACGGTTTACGACAAGCCGGGTGAGCACGCCTTGCCTATCGCCATGCTATGGGTGAGAATATCCGACATCGTGGAAGAGCAGCGTCGAAAGAGGATCGAGGCCGAAGTTAACAACTCTGGCTGGGTATCTGCTGATAGGATGGGGGGACCTAGCGTACCTCCAGGCGTACCTCCGCCTCAGTTCCCGATGGACCCGCAACAGTCACAATTCGGTGCCGCTGGTCCTATATCCCCGGGGTTTTCTGCTCCCCAACAGCAGTTTGGACCCCAGGCCGTTCCGCAAGTGACCTCTCAGCCGATCGATGCACTATTCAACCTAGAGCCTACCGGCTCCATCCACTTGTCTCTCGACTTTATAAAGCAGAACAAGGATCGCAGGCCCGTTGATCTCGGACTAGGGCGAAAGGGTGCCATTCGACAACGCAAGGAGGAAGTGCATGAGATGTATGGACACAAGTTCGTACAGCACCAATTCTACAACATCATGCGTTGTGCCCTATGTGGTGATTTCCTCAAATATTCAGCAGGCATGCAGTGCGAAGACTGCAAATACACCTGCCATACGAAATGTTATCCTAGTGTGGTGACGAAGTGTATTAGTAAGAGCAACGCCGAAACGGATCCAGATGAGGAGAAAATCAACCACCGCATTCCCCACAGGTTTATACCGTTCTCCAATGTTACGGCGAACTGGTGTTGTCATTGTGGTTATATACTGCCCTTTGGGAAAAAGAACTGCAGAAAGTGTACCGGTACGATGATCGGCCCCTTCCCCTATTTCTTATAACTAATGCCTTCTATAGAATGCGGGCTTACCGCCCACGCTCAATGCGTCCATCTCGTGCCTGACTTTTGCGGTATGAGTATGGCTGTTGCTAACCAGATCCTCGAGGGTATAAGAACACAAAAGCGTCAACAGAAGGCAACATCATTGAGCGAGAAGACTTTGAGACCGGGCAAGGCCAGCCCTACGAGTGCATCTCCAGGTCCCTTGTCACCTTATGGCGGTTATGGAACACCCTCTTACCAGTCTAGTATTGTTTCGCAAGAGGCAACCGAAGCGGCTAAAGCGATGTATGCTAGTCAGACCTCGCCCTCGAGGCCCATGCATCCTGATCGCACATCATCCGGCTCTAATGCCGCTGCTGCCGCCGCCGCTACTGCCGCCGCTACTGCCGCCATGAGCGGCAGCATGACCTCACAGTCGTCTCGTCCTGGTCAGATTACGGACTACTCCTCTGGCAAGGTAGGTGGTTACGGCGGGTCTATGGATGCTCAAGAGGATCTGTACGGCTCCAGCAGTCAGCCATACAACGTTCCATCCCAGCCGAAGTACAACCCAGCGGCATATGCGAACATCAGCAACTACCCCCCGAGCCAGACACAAATACCGCCTCAGCAACAACGCCCAGCTCAAACACCAACCTCGCCGCCACCGCCGATGCAGCACCAGATCTATTCGCCTGTTGCACCCGTCGCAAAGCCACAGCCAATCCAGGAGACCCCTTCGCTAACATCTAACACCACCTTACCACCTCCTTCGAGGAAACCTTTACCTTCTGCAACGGACCCGGGGACGGGACAGCGTATTGGGTTGGATCACTTCAACTTCCTTGCTGTGCTCGGTAAGGGTAATTTTGGAAAGGTCATGCTCGCGGAAACCAAGAAGTCTCGACGACTGTACGCCATCAAAGTTCTTAAAAAGGAATTCATCATCGAGAACGATGAAGTCGAGAGTATCCGGTCGGAGAAGAGGGTATTCCTCGTCGCGAATAGAGAACGCCACCCCTTCTTAACCAACCTGCATGCCTGTTTCCAAACCGAAACGAGGGTGTACTTTGTCATGGAATACATTAGTGGTGGTGATTTGATGCTTCACATCCAGCGCGGCCAATTCGGAACCAAGCGTGCACAGTAAGTTGGAGGAACACGACTATGAGGTGTTGACTAATCGCGATGACAGGTTTTACGCTGCCGAAGTCTGCTTAGCATTGAAGTATTTCCACGAGAACGGCGTCATCTATCGTGATCTAAAGCTTGACAACATCCTCCTCACTCTTGACGGTCATATCAAGATCGCAGACTATGGTTTGTGTAAGGAGGACATGTGGTATGGATCCACGACGAGTACGTTCTGTGGTACACCGGAGTTCATGGCCCCTGAGGTGAGTATCACGTTTAGGTATTTAAATGAGGTGTCTAACATCGCTATAGATTTTGCTAGATAAGAAATATGGCAGAGCAGTGGACTGGTGGGCGTTTGGTGTTTTAATCTACCAAATGCTCTTGCAGCAGTCGCCTTTCCGAGGTGAAGACGAGGATGAGATATATGATGCAATCCTCGCGGACGAGCCGCTTTACCCAATCCACATGCCTAGGGAATCCGTTTCGATCCTACAAAAACTTCTCACCAGAGATCCGGACCAGCGACTTGGCAGCGGGCCAACGGATGCCCAAGAGGTCATGAGTCAGCCATTCTTCCGGAATATCAGCTGGGACGATATTTATCACAAGAGGGTGTCTCCGCCATTTTTGCCGCAAATCAAGAACGCAACCGATACGAGTAATTTCGATTCTGAATTTACTAGCGTCACACCGGTTCTCACACCGGTGCAGTCAGGTAAGGAAGCTCCCGACCGCAGTCAAGTGGTCGTACATGCTAATCGAATTTTAGTGCTCTCGCAAGCAATGCAGGAAGAGTTCCGTGGATTCTCGTACACCGCCGACTTTGATTAGAAGCCATAGGGGTAAGGACGCTCCAGGTAGCGGAATTGAAGATCGGAGCGGGCCACTTCGGAAGCGGGTGATGCGACAGCGATTCCAAGTATCTGGAATAATAATCGTAGTTTCAATCGTTTTCTACTCAACTATAGGAGATCGTAATTATGGGAGGGGGCGAAAGCGATTGTCCGAGGCGCATTGATCAAAAAAGGGGTGGCGGGCCGTATACTGCAAGCTGTGGTTTCGGGCGAGCCGCGGACGCATACAGGCGTTTTTTTCTTGCTTGAGAGATAAGTCATTCGCTGGGCGAATTCGGTCTGACCAAAAGAGGGAAAAGGGGAAGCAGACGAACCGTGTTGAGCGTACACACATTAGAATTTGTCGGGAGTGGCAAGCAAGCAAATGATATTCGTGCAGAGTTTTAACTCCCTGCATAGGTACTGTAGTTTGCCCTGTTAATTAGACCAACAGATAATACAACGAACACCCTTCTTTTTCAAGGCTGCGTATAATGTAATAGCGTAGATCTAGCAAGAGGAGGAGGAAGTTTGGGTATCGTACTATTTTATACATTTATACATGCTCTTGGTAAAGTACAACTCTATCTGTTTTATATGAGGGGGAGATGATAGAAAAGCTCGGGTTTCGAATACAACCCGTCCCTTTCTTTGGATTCAAGGTCCAGAGTCCTAGGGAACAGCCCTTTGGTGAATTTTATGTTCCCAATACCCACTGATGGATTGAGCTTTCGATCAGCTTCCGACAACAGGAAGATATCCAGGCCGGGAGACTCGCCCCAGCAAATTATGCAGATAGCCACCGTCCACGGCCGTCAGAAAAGTCCAGACAACCCCTTAGAGTATACAAGCCTCTTTCATTTACATCTTCCCCCCTTTTCATTCAAAGCGGGGTCCCGTACAAATGCTACGCTATGCTCTCCGAATAAAGAAAACCGCAATAGCACCGGAGATGGCAGCACCCGCGGCAACGCCCTCGAGGGCTATTAGGGAGACGTCGCGCATGCTGATAGCCACCTTCCTATCGCTCGACAGATCGACGAACACGGCTTTCCAGCGATCCGCCTGCCAGTACCAGTATTCCGGACTCGAAAAGGCCTCCTGCCAGGATATCTTCGACAGCGGCTCCTCTGAAACGACGTCCGCCGGCTCCGCTATGTCGGCCACGGGACTCGTCTGCTCAGCCTCAACGGCAGCAGGGGTTTCAGCAGCCGCCACCGCCGCCGCCGCCTCAGCGGCAGCAGCGGCAGCAGTCACGGCAGCAGCCGCGGCGATCCCCTCGTCGACCTGGCGTCGCAGCCCGTCGTTCTCCGCGCGCAGGACGCGCTCCTTCTCGCGCTCCTCCTCGAGGGCCTCGCGGACCTTCTGCTCGAAGCCGTTGACGAGGCGGCGGCGGCGCCAGGGCTCGGCGCCGAACTGGAAGACGAGGAAGAGCAGGACGTTGACGCCCATGAGGCCCCAGGTGCCCCAGGTGCTCATGCGGCGGATCTTGTCGCTCCAGATCTGCTCCTCGTGGTACCGCGACAGGATGCCCGCGCTGAGCTCGCGGCCCAGCCGCTCCGCCTCGCGCTCCGCGTCCTCGAGCTCGTCCGCCCGGCTCGCCACCGCCGCCTCCAGCTCGTAGTCCTGCCGGTACAGCGCCGTGAACCGCTCGAAGTCCGCCGGCGTCCACGTCTTCTGACGCGCGAGCAGCGTCGTGACCTCCCGCTGCGTCGCCGAGCGCGAGGACACGGCGGTTTTGTACGAGGACCGTGCCGCGTGCAAGGTGGATTGCGCGGTTGCGAGGGCGTCCTCGACCTCGCTGATCTGCGCTTTGAGCGTCTCGATGCTGGAGTACCCCGTCAGGTCGTTGATGCGCTGGGAGGCGGCGAAGAGCGTTGTCTGCGCTCGGTCCATGAACGCGCTGAGAGACCGGTTCAGCTTTGAGCGTCGTAAGTTTTGGGCTGAGGGGAGGTCGGGGTTCGGTGGGGGGTGCTCTTGGGTTAGGTCTGGTTCTGCTGTCGGTTCTGATTCCGGTTGGGATCGAGATTCGGATTGGGGGTTGCTAAAGGGAGGAGAGAAAGGCGAGGATGAAAAGGGAGAGGGCGGGTCCCACTGCCCGGCGACGTGGTTGCCATTGGCAGCCCCTTTATTGTCGGCTGGAGGCTTCGGCGGCGTAGAGCTGGAGGACGAGAAGCGGAGCTGTCGATTGGGGTCGAGAGAAAAGCTATACCGACAGCTAAGACATACGGGATTCGACGACCGACTAGAAAGGAGCTTCCGGGAAGCGCGTTTTGTTCCCCTCGTAGATTGCGGGGCCAATTGGTCGAGGAAGAGCCGATAGCTAGGCCCGAAGATGGGCTTGAAAGCCCGAGAGGTCGACATGGAGGAGGGCTGGTGGTCGGGTGCCCTTCCTCTTGCTAGACTTGAACATGCGTGTGATACGACAACATGTGGGATTTTGACGATGAGAGGTCCCCAATGACGAACTGCTCGTCGGCCCGTAAGGAATTGAAAATGCCACCGGAAATTACCCGAATCACCGCCCTGTGGGTATCCTTACAGCGCATGCCAAGGCCCCCAATAAGCCTCAGTGGGGGGAAGCGTATCGCCGATCCTAGAAAAATTGATGGAGGGGTAGAGGGGCAGAGGGGCAGATGGTTGAGAGAAGCAGTGCCCCGCGGATCGCTCTTGTTTGACGTATGTGTTTGGTGATTGCCCTGGCATTGGCGTGGGACTGTAAGAAAGCTTTATTTCGCTCAATCTTCTTTTTCTTATATTGCCGGTGATACTATCTGGTCATACACCACTGCTTTTCGAGTTCCACGGAAGAAAAGTAAAAAGTGAAGAAGGGCGTGCCATCGTTTATCGTCTGACGTCATTCCTTTTCTAAATCAATCTCACCAAAGTCCCTCACCTTCATATTCAAGTATAAGGGGAGTCGACCATCAACCCCTTATCTCCATCTCCATTTTCTTCAAGGGACTATCCCTTAACACCAACGTAAGCACCACCTCGCAAACTCCAATAGATACCACAACAAACATGGCCCAACAAAACGAAACGCTGCCGGCCCTGCGCACGCAGCCCAAGGCCATCTTCTTCACCGACTTCGACGGCACCATCACGCTGCAGGACAGCAACGACTTCATGACGGACAACCTGGGCTTCGGGGTGGAGCTGCGGAAGAAGGGGAACCACGACGTGCTGTTCGGGAAGCGCACGTTCCGCGACAGCTTCCAGGAGATGATGGACAGCGTCAAGACGCCCTACGACCAGTGCATCGCCACGTTGCTCGCCAACGTCCAGCTCGACCCCTGCTTCGCCGAGTTCTTCCAGTGGACCCGCGAGCACAACGTCCCCGTCGTTGTCCTGAGCGGCGGCATGCAGCCCATCATCCGCGCCCTTCTTGCGCACCTCGTCGGCGAGGAGGCCGTCCAGCACATGCAGATCGTCAGCAACGACGTTGAGCCCCGCCCCGGCAAGAGCATCAACGAGGAGGATGGCTGGAACATCAAGTTCCACGACGACAGGTGAGTTCTCGACCGCAGCTGACGTCTGAATCTCATCGGAGATGCGAGCATTTGAACTGCATGTAAGTAGTGGTAGGTCAGAGTGTAAAGTAGCTAATATATGTCTATTTTATTTGCCGGATATAGCCACTTCGGACACGACAAGTCCCTCGAGATCAAGCCCTATGCTGCTCTGCCGACTAGGCCTATCATGTTCTACGCCGGAGACGGCGTGTCGGATTTATCTGCGGCGAAGGAGACTGATCTGCTCTTTGCCAAAGCCGGGCGAGGTAAGAACGCCTTTTTTGGCAATTTAATTATAAATATCGCAGACTTTTGGGGAAATTGCTGACAAATCAGATCTCGTCACGTACTGTGAGAATGAGAAGGTGCCATTTGTTACCTTCAACGACTTCTCCGATATCCACAAGGTGGTCGCCGACGTTGTCGGGGGAAAGGTTACTGTCAAGGAGGCTGCCAGGGGAAGGCTATAGATTTGCGGGCCGCTTAGATGGCTGGCATGGCACCTTGCCTATAGATTCTAGACTTCTTAGGACAGGCTTATGAGCATCTCGGCATTTTGGTGTGCAGCATAGATAGACGGGCCGATAGAGAGGTAGAAAGGAAATTCATTTAATACCAGGAATTCTGAGTCAGTTTTCAAAATTTCAGATTCTGCTGCCGTTAGTGTATGTAAGTATCATTGTATCTGAGTGTAACATACCTACTGGTTATGGAACATTTCCAACTTCTTCTCCAACATATTGGAATTTAGATAGGTGGTAAAGTAAAAAGGGGAAGTGGAAAAAGGGGCAAAAGCATATTATAATCGTAAAGACAACATTTCTAACTACTACATTTATTTATTATATTCTATGCTTTATATACTTACCTTTTCCCAAGAGGCCCCTCGGTATCTGTGAAACGATAACTTCGGTAAATATTGAAGTGCCCCCTCTCCTTGAAGACATCCGTAAGGTTCCTAGCCGCCCACCCGCTAAGAAACAGTCTCCCGCCTTTTTTTTTTCATTCGTATCCAAGATTCAGTCAGTGTAGCATTTCGTGATTATTCCGTCCTCTTCCTAACGCCAGGCAGCCCAAACCAACAGCAGACCATGACAGCGAAGAGACCAATGGCTATAGGATGAAGGACGAAGGTACCGGCGACTTGCGCCAAGATACCGGTGGTGAAGGGCGCAACCGCACCCCCAGAGCTGCCGAAGGCGCTGATGATGCCCATGCCGCTGACCTGCTCGCTGCGCGAGAGATTGCGGGTGAAGACCACAGCAGCGCAGGGGTACACGGGGCCGAGCAGCAGACCGACGATGGCGAGAGACACGGCCTCGCCGATGATGTTCGGCACGAGCCAGACCAGGAGCTGGAAGACGGCGGCGCCGGCCACGAGGATGTACACGAAGCGCTTCTCGCCGATCTTGGCGCCGACGGGCGAGAGCGCGAACCGCCCCAGCGTGATCCCCGCCCAGAAGCCCGCCGTCACGTAGCCGACGGACGACGGGTCGCCGCCGCGCATGGCGATCAGGAACGAGATGACCCAGCCCGAGATCGAAACCTCGGCGCCCTGGTACGCGAAGATGAAGACGGCGCCGAGGATCACGACGCGCGACTTGAAGGCGGCGAGCATGGCGCCCATGTGGTCGATGCCGCGCGATATCGTCTCGGAGAGGGCATTGTTCGGCTCGCCGGCGCCGTTGCTGCTGCTAAGCTCCTGCTCGTAGCCCCAGAAGGACCAGGTGGAGAAGCACAGGTTCCACAGGGCGAAGCCGAGGGTCAGTAGGTAATAGCGGCTCCAGGGGGCACCGGAGGATACGATGGAGGTGGCGACGATGGGGCCGACGGTGCCGCCGACGCCGTAGCTGCCGTGCATGGCGCCCAGCATGGTGGTGGCGTCGCGCAGGTTCGCGCAGAAGACGTTGCCGATGGCCAGCTGGACGGCGAAGCCGAAGCCGATGAAGAAGTAGGCGACGGCGACGACGGGGAACGGCGCGGCGCAGATCAGCGGGAGGTAGCCGACGGACATGCAGATCTGCGTCAGCGCGATGGCCCTGGCCCGTCCTAGCCGGTGCCGGATCTGGTCCACGAACGGCGCCGCCATGATGAAGCCGAGCGCGTTGCCGATGAAGATCAGGGATACGACGGCGTATCCGATGTTGTAATGGCTTGACGAAGGCACGCGAGTTAGTACGCACCGAGCTAAACGCTTCAAGGGGGGGTCTCTGCTCACGTCTCCATGTAAGGGATGAGAGCGCCGGGAGCCGAATCGGTCAGCCCGCCCAGGAAGTTCTGGAAGCAGCAAGCCGCCAGCCGGAACTTGTTCTTGGGCGGGTCGTTGAGGGACGGGAGAGCCTCGACGGCGTCGGCCGGCTCGGCTGGGGTTCCCGGGACGCTCATCTCTAGGTCCCTCTCCTCGCGGGGGGTGTTGGGAGTCGACGTTCCGGCCTCATGGCGAGGAAAGCGGAGGGACTCTAATTCGATCGGGTCTTGCTGGGGCACGGCGGGATAGGTCTTGGACTTTACTCGCCGAGGGCGCTCTGGGAAGGGGTACTCTTGGGGGCTCGTCCTGGACTCGACTTGGACGAGTGTGCCGAATAGCGACGATTCCATTTTTGAACAATTATCTCATTTCCTGGAGGAGAATATTACGATGCCAAGGCAAAATGAGACAGAAACTGAAGAAAGGCAGGGAGGTAGGTTAAGAATTTGGGTGTGAAAGGGCTGCGAGGGCCTCGGAGCTTGAGTTCTAAGTGTGGGTGGTAAACATACCAGCATTACACAAATGTCAGGGCATACGACGCTGAAGATATACTTGTCCACCAAAGTGACGCTCAAGAGTGCAGTTCACGATCATATCGGTGTATCTGCGGGCCAGCCGCTTACGGAGCGGTGCCTCCCCATTTCGTCGTGTGCGGCGCTCCAAGGAGAGCAGTTCAGGGCCTTATCTGCCAATCATGGCATTTCGTCGACAAGGAGAAAAACATCTCACCAACTTCCCCACAGCGAAGACCGGGGTAGAGGAGGGTTTTCGTAACCGAGAGCGGGGGAGCTAAGTATGTAGAAGACTAAAAGGTCTACCGCTTCGCCGACTTAACCCTTTCTAAGCTCGCGAAGGGGGAGCTCTGTGTGGTGTGCTATGGGGCCCGATTGGGCGGCTCTGCATGGTTCCAACATGCAGGGCTGAGAGGCTCATGCAGTAGCTGCTCCGTGGGGACTTTGGCGGAGTCCCCAGAAGTCGGACTGGAGATCCAAACGGTGTGTGGCGCCAGTCAGCCTAGCTAGCCCCATTATGGAAACTCCGCCGGTTCGGTATCGGCTCCGAATGGAGATATAGAGATCCACCCCCTTTTTCTCGAGCCATACAGTCGGTCTCCTGAAAAAATGGCACAGTCTCACACAAAACAATTTCTAAAACTTTTTAAAAATTATATTCGGGTATTGCAATGCTCTATGAATAGACTGATATAAGTTATACGCAAGTAACTCAAGTTGTTATTAATAACTTTTAATTTGAATTAATTGAAAAGAATCTTTGCCAAGACTGTGCCATTCATCATTTCAGGAGAGCTCAAGGGGAAAATCAACGTTTACATCAAGACATAACAGTTAACCATCGGTAAAATGAAGATGAAGCCGAAGATAGGTATACCAAATTATATTATTTCCCCTCTAATGTGCGTTGAAAAGCCCCGACTGATACTTGAACTGCATGCCCCTTTTTGAAATCACGAACACAAGCGGTACCGTCGACGCAATAGGTGTTCTTTGTATAAATCTCCCAACGACTATACCTAGGCAGATACACATACTGTCAGAGCTTTAGCCTTTATGCCTTCAACACGTTAGACGGGAACTGACAGTGTGGCTTTGGACATGGGGGCTGAGTTCAGAGAGCAGAGGGTCTTGATGCTCGTGGAGACAGGCAACCCTTCGCTGTTGTGTCTATAGCTCCTTGTATAAAAATATCGTCGTTTCTGCAGTCTGGTTCTGCGTCGTGATACATACCGAGCCAAGCTCACCGCCCTCCGAGCACTTGCGGAGGTACGCGCTCCCTCATGGCGAGGAAGAAAACAAGCCTTCTTCCGTATGCTGCTACCACAAGGCCGTGTCACCAGGCAAGAAAGCCTGATGGATCCGTTTTCCTCGTTTCAAGAATAGAACAAGGCAGACGAGGTGCTCAGCAGCCTCTATGTCTGCCCGAGGTTTCAAGCTGGATAGAATCTCACTGCGACGACTGCTCGACCCCTGTTGAAACACCATGACTCTAGTAGCTAGAGTTATATGTCCCTCCTACGGACAGGCCATTAATGACGTAAGTGAGAGAAAAATCGGCATAGGATGACGTTGCTCCATGTTGTGTTGTCTAAGAGCTTCATTGGTAGGAGGTACCCCAAAGCCGAAACTCGCAATTGGTTCGCTGCGAGGTCGCCAGAATATGCATGAAGGCATTAGAGAAACTAGCATAACCATGCCGTCCCATCCTAGGATACCAAGTTTCAATCAGACGTGAACACTATTTCAAGCTGCCTTCAAGTTTAGAACCCCTAAATAATGTATCATTAGTAGGGACTAGTTGGTCAAAACTTAATGGTCGTGGATAGTTAGCCCCAAGCCACTCATTACGGTTATAGAAGCTTTACTTCGAATTATGTCTTCATCGTAACTTCTTAAAAAGGTCTTGAGAATCAGATGAAGAGATCATGGTCTAACTCACCTTTGCTAAGACGATTGTGGCCCTAGCTTTATGTATCAAACTGAAGATCCGCCGAATCCTGGCTGTCAGCAATTGTTGCCAAGGCCTGTGATTAAAAGGGGCAAGCCCTTACGTCTTGGCATATTGCAATTGCGTCAGCAAGGCGCAACTTTTGCCCGGATGAAACTGTCGCTTCCTTTGGGCAACTTGTGAATGGTAGCGGCGGCCCGTACCGAGATGTGAGACCGCTAATTCGATAGGAATGTGGCCATGCCATTTTTGCTATGAAATATCCTGACGCTGCTGAACTTCTCGTGATAACCAAACAGCCGCTTAGTGTTGACAGGTAGGGTCGTCTGGATATTAAAAGCTTGCTGGCCCTTTTGTTATTTGCGTAAATTAGATAGGTAGATGACGTATACCCCCTTATCCCAGACCGAAAGCCGTCTACATCGAGACATGACCTGTGTGATATTCGTACATTGGTATATAGACGTTTTCCCTAACGCCAATTAGATATCCCTTTTGATAACCGAACTCTATGCATATTATATAGCATTAAACCATGTATTTGTTGATGTACTGTTCCTGTTATCCAACGACCTCTCAGAACTTCTTTCAATCTCCACCGTGCGCTCTACCATGATCCCAGGTCCGTGACTTGGGGGACTGTACCGGCCCATGTTTGCTGCTTTGTCTTCCGGTCGCACGATCTCTTCCTCGCTCTCAGATCCCATCCGGGTGACGCCGATCTGCGTTAGGCTGTAAGGATCGAGCGGTTTCCTATTGCCGGAATGTATGTGGAGTCCCGAGCCAAGTTCGACGCCGTGACTTCCACTGAATCCGTCGTTCGTGTTGCGGGACCGGGACTTATCCGTCGCGTAGCCGATATTGACCCAGAACTTGCGCTTGAACATGGGGGTGATAAGGGGCAGTTGGCCGACCACTATACCCACGAAATCTTCCCTCACAGACCATGAGGCGGAGATTCCTGCGTCGTTCAACTAGTCATAGCTGTCAGCGGATGGACAAGCTGCGAGAAGTGAGCATATACATACGTGGAATACTAGCACGAAACGGAGAATTGCGGCGAACATGCAGAAGAATCCAAGACTAAATATAAAGATAAGTCCGGCCTTCTGGAGCTTGTTTGTGTGTATGTTGATTATAACCTCGGCGAAAGTTAGCTATACCGAATAAGTGTCAATCAAGATGGATGTACATACCGGAGCAGGAATAAGCATGATGCAGGTGTCGGTGAGTAGATTAAACGTCAAAATAACGACGAAGAAGACTCTGTTCTGTGGGACGCATTCGGCTATGGAAGGCAGCAATATCAGTAAATAGCAATGAGCATAAAGGAGAAGCGTTGTCACACGTACGTCCTGGGTCCGGCCAGACTTGCCATAGAGCGTGGAAGGGGCGGCAGTACAGACTGAGCGTGAAGATGATGGCGATGGCGGAACATATCACAAGTGCCATGACTGGCTTGACGAACTTCTCGACCCATAAGCCGCGAACGACGCGCTGGTAGAAGCAAAGCATGTTAAACTTCAGGGTCCAGAGGATAATGAAGTAGCCCGAAAGGCCGAATAGGAACATCTGTGAGCCGTATTCCCAATCGTCGTATCTCTCGGGCGGCATGTTCTTTCGGTCTTCGTATGATAATTGAGATGTGTGTCGGCCCTCGCAAACGGCAACGAAGACCTGGCCGATGGCGGGTGCTGCCGTCCACATGCACTAAGAAACGGACCGTTAGCTAGACGGCAGAAGGACAGCTGGGTCGGCACTGATGCCGCCGCTCTCTCATGCAACTTACGGCGACGGCGATGACGATGTAATCGTCGAGTTGGTAGCCTTTAAACCCAACCAACTTAGTGCGGCAGTAGACACGGGCCGCAATCGCCATCATCCCGACGAAGTAGAGGATCCATATCTCCACGACGTTGCCAACGAACCGGGGATCCATAGCGGCGGTAAGGGACGAGAAGCAAGTTTTGCAGACGGCTCTACGAGTATGGTGGGTAACATGGAAGTAGCCTTAGTTTAATAATTGGGCGCTGCAAGCTGAGCGATGAGTATACCACTCGTATGCCTCAGAGTCTGCTGCAATGCAGTCAGGGTGAGCCCAAGCACATGTAACCCCACATATGATCGATCATCCTATGGCTAAGCAATCCCGACAGGGGACTTATAGACTAGAGCACGGAGAACGATCTGGGGCCTCATGTAGGACTCAAGGAGAAAGCTGCGAGTCAGGCCATCATCAATCAGTTCTCGGCTGTCCACGCTTGACGAAGGCCATTCGACTATGGTTTCACCCTGAGCAATATGATTCTATCGGTGAACATATCGACCGTCCATATGTAAAGAATAGGAGGAAGAGAGAGAAATTAGACTCTCGATGTAAATTTATTATGAACAATAAGACGAGCTGGTGGCTGCCGTCAGACTGGCTTGACCACAATGCGACGTCGGTGCATCAAACCCTGACATGTTTGATCCTATTACCATGATATTGTGCTTTACCAAGCCGGACGTACAGGAGAGAAATAAGAAATCGCCGATTTCGTTAGCGAGTTGCCTGTTACAGAATGAAGGATTGAAATATCTGTATGTGTCTCCTTGGCAGCTCGCGAGCTGATGGACAAGTGTTGATCAGGATCTGAACATATACCTACCTAGGTACGGACTGAGTGAAGGATTGAGATAGATTCGGTCCCGGCATGGTCATGGAATAAGGCTCGAAGCGTAGCATTTTGTTCGATTTGATCCAAGTGATATTTATACCCTTCCACATGGCCGGCTAGGACGAGGGAGCTGGGGGGGTGGTTTTTTCTTTTTTTTTCTTTTTTTCTTTGGGGGTTACAGGATGGGCTACGTAATAAACTCGCTAAATATGCAATTAGGAGATGTACGTGATAATCGCATGCTATGAATTGATTATGCTCAAATTCAACTGTCCAACTTTAAGATCTTCAACTTCCTTCTTCCTTTTCATAATTCGCGGCAGCCGGTTATTAGGTCCTACTATATTTCGTAATTATCAAGGCACCGTATCTCTAAGAGTGTATCGTCCGTTTTCCACCTGTTCCATATATTCCATACCAAGCGCGTAGCAGTACGTAACTCATCGACTCTCTCAGCCAATGCGGGTTAGCCAAGCCATGGCCCTGCCTAGGCCTACAGTCTCCAACTCCAACATGTGTTGGATGAGGACCTATTACCACAACAGCTCAGCTCGTGACAGGGGTAGCTTTCAGTAGGGGCGTGCGCATCGTAAATGTAGCCCCTCCCAACACACTCGATCGTGCTACAATGTGCAGTTCGGATACATAAAGGGATGGGCATAGCTTCGTGCCTGTGCCTCAAAATGGCCAAACGAGTGTAACCCTATTTTCTCCAAAAACCCAACTCACGTCCTCAGTATCAAGCTGCAAGTTGCAAGTTGCAAGTTGCCCCTCCCACTCCCATTGCCACTGTCAGAATCACCATGGCCTCCATCCGAGTAGCCGTCACCCAGGCCGAGCCCGTTTGGCTCGACCTCGCGGGCTCAGTAAAAAAAGCTGTCGGGCTCATCGAAGAGGCCGCAAAGGGCGGTGCTAGGATTGTCGCCTTCGCAGAGGCCTGGCTACCTGGGTACCCAGCCTGGATATGGTATTCAACCCTGCATTTAGTATCACTGCGTAGAGCCTTGCTGATATATGTCTTACCGCGATAGGGCGCGTCCGGTCGACCCCGAGCTCCAGACTAGATACATCTACAACTCGCTCGCCATAGACTCGGACGAGATGGAGCAGATCAAGGCAGCAGCCAAGAAGCACTCCATTGCTGTCGCCCTCGGGTTCTCAGAGCGCAGCCCTTCAAACAGCGTCTACATTGCGCAGGCTATCATCTCGCCCCAGGGCGAGCTGGCTCTGCACAGGCGCAAGGTCAAGCCCACGCATATGGAACGCACCATCTTCGGTGACGGCTCCGGACGCGACTTGACCAACGTAGCGGAGCTCGACTTCGGCGCTCCCCTGGGCAAAATCAAGGTCGGAGTCCTCGCCTGCTGGGAGCACACGCAGCCGCTGCTTAAGTACCATAGCATCACCCAGGGAGAGGTAATTCATATCTCGATGTGGCCGCCGATAGACCCCTTCCCCGGTGTCACTCACCAGGGCCTTTGGAGTATGACAGCCGACGGGTGCCAGAGTCTTTCGCAGGTCTACGCTGTTGAAAGCACCGCTTACGTGCTGCACTCTACCGCTGTGTGCTCTCAGAAGGGAATTGATACTCTGAGCAGCCAGAACGGGCTTTCTTGCAACCGTCCTGGCGGCGGTCACAGCTGCATCATTGGGCCGGACGGGAGACGCCTGACGCCGCCGGTTGGCGACGGCAAGGCTGATACCGAAGGCATCGTGTATGGAGATCTAGATCTTACTCAGGTCGTAGCAACTCGGGGCTGGCTAGACACAGTTGGCCACTACAGCAGACCTGACCTTCTGTGGCTCGGTGTGGATAAACAGCAAAAGGAGGTTGTCATTCCCAAGGCTGTTGCGAAGCAGCCAGAGCCGGAACAGGAGACCGCGTAAGGAGCTTGAAGGAATAGGAGAAATTACTGCAGAGTACCTATGTAAATTAGCTTAGTAGAGGAACCAAAAAGTTTACCATCGTAACCGGCCTCTTGGCAGTGTACGTCGTAGTAGGACTATAACGATTCCAATAGAAGATCATTGCCGGAATCTAAATGCTTATTACTTCAGATCCTTCAGCCTAGAGGATTATTCGAATATTACCTGAAGACGGATAGAGTGGCTGACGTTATAGGGGTTTAAGGAACACTTAGGTAACAGTCATCCAGACCGAGCATAGGAATAAACATGACAGCCAACCACGAGAGAGAATATTCCCTGATCTTACGCTTGTCTCGATGCTTCGCCCGAACTGTCTCGCCAACCGGCGCGGCATTTTGAAGTAATCTCGGATGTATCTCTTACGTAACATTCATGTTGACTTCGTGTGATCCTGGGTCTAGGTAACCACCCTTGTGGGATTGGATGCCTGACTTGAGGCTTGCCTGGTGAGAAGACTCATATATAAAATAGACTACCTTGAGACCAACGACTTGCCCTATCTAGAATTCCATTACCATAGATTTGTACGCACTCTGAATCACAATGGCGAACACGCTACACACAAGAAGAGACCCTGGGGACAGCTTCTACTCTCCCGTAATACCCCAGTCTCTGATATCGTATATACTGTCTTTCAAACTCGGAATAGAGTCCCTGCTCTATGGCCCCAAGCCAAAAGCACTCTCAGAAGAGCCCAAGACAGCTTGGGAACAAGTCACTTCCGAGATTCAACATGGAATCAACCGCCACGAGAAGTACTGGTGGCAGCGCTCGGGATATGCGCTAGCGGTACTCTTGCGAAATGCCGGCTACAGCGACGCAGCGCAAGTTAGGATCCTCGGGTTCTTCGCGCGGCGGATCGCGAACAGCCTGGGGGTTGCGAACGAACCTGGCGCGCAGCGCTGGAAGAGCTTCATGACGGACGACAACACCCCGATCGAGCTGAGCTGGGACTGGAACACGGGCGTCCAAAAGCCCACCGTGCGCTTCTCCATCGAGCCCGTCGGCCTGGATGCAGGGGGCCCCAGCGACCCACGCAACGAGCGAGCCGCAGCCGAGTTCAAGAACTCGGTGCTGCAGGCCCTGCCAGATACCGACATGAGCTGGTTCGACCACTTCGAGGCCTTCTTCAACGAGGGGACGGACCGCCACGCGGTAGAGGGACACCCGTCCAAGGTGTTCTGGGCCTTCGACCTCGGCGAGGAGGATCTCACGAGCAAGGCCTACTTCTTCCCGGGGTACAGGGCGCGGGCTACGAACGCCACCAACCTGCAAGTCATCTCCGAAGCCATCGCAGCGGTGCCGTCCTGCACGCCCGAGAAGCTGGGCGCGTTCCACGCGTTCGCCTCGTACGTGCGCGAGCACGAGCAGTCGGGCGCCGCGCCGCTGGAACTCGACATGCTCGCCATCGACATGACGGCGCGCGGGCAGTCGCGGCTCAAGATCTACTTCCGCAACCGCGCGACGTCCTTCCAGTCCGTGCGCGCGACCATGACCTTCAACGGGCGCGTCGCGGGCCCCGACATGGACGAGGGGCTGGACCGCCTGCGGAGGCTGTGGGACGCGCTGTTCGACCGCGAAGGCGAGCGCGACGACGACGAGGCGCCCCTCGGCCGCGAAGACCACCGCACCGCGGGGATCCTCTACAACGTCGAGTTCCGCCTCGGCGGCCAGGCGCCCAAGGCCAAGGTGTACGTTCCCGTGCGGCACTACGCGCGCAGCGACGCGCAGGTCGTCAGGGCTGTGAGCGGGTTCATGGACAGCCAGCGGGCCGCCGCAGCAGGTACATTGGACCAGACTCCCGGCGAGGCGCGCGATTCGACGTCGGCTGCTTATGCCAAGGCCTTTGGCACGATCTTGTGAGTTGCGACAGCCCACATCTTAGGACACGGAGGGGGGGGGGAAATCCTTTGAGCAGGATCTGCTGGACTGCCGTGCGCGAGTCCCTTAGGGACCTACGCTAACCGTTGCAACAGCACCGACGAAGCCGTGGCTACGAGTCGAGGCCTGCATACGTACATTGCATGCTCGGTCCAGACGGGCGGCGCATTGCGGGTCGTCTCGTACATCAACCCGCAAGAAGAGAAGCTCAGACAACCGCCGCAGGAGGATTCGCGGTGAAAAATTTCCTAAAATCTGGTGCAGATTTTTACCGAGGAGCTGACGTGAGGATCACCATATTTTCAGCCGAAAGGACGGGAAGACGATGATCTGATCTGTTGATCTTTGGGGGCCAAGTACATCTCCGCGTGTAACACAGGAAAAAAGAAAGAACTTTGTGGTACCGAGTTGGTTGATATTAGGTTCCGGCTAGGTTAGGGCTTAGCAAGGACCATTAATCTTCTGTGCCGTAGATCTGGACGCTATGGTGAGCGAGGGATCGACCCAAGGGATAAAAAGGGGGGGTTCATGCGGGTGTTAGTTAGCGGATACGATATTTCTTGCCCCTGTTATTGAATCCTCCACAGCCATCGATTTTAAACACACTTCCATCTTTCGTCGGGTAAGCTATGCCTAGAAGGATCTGCTATAGGCACCCGTGCCCGAGATGCAGAGTATACAAGTCATCTCTATTCGCCCGATCCCACATGCCTCGAAACTGTCGATCCGTTCAGGTCCTCCGCATGGCTGATGCTACGATAGTACGGCACAATGACCCGCGAACAACCGATTAGTGGTATCATGGTGGTGCCGTCCGCTAGCTTGCATTTCATCTAGTCGAGATGGTCAAGCGTGTCGTAGCTTATGTAGGAAGTATACAAGGGATCTATTGCTGATTCGTATAGAAAACACTGCTGTTACCTAAGTCTGGAATGAGGTATGGTTTAAGCTTATTTGATGCGGGTCTTATAGTGAAATAACCCTGTTCTTAATATAATTCCGAACCCTTATCCATCGCCATCTGGGCATGGTAGGTACTCACCCCGATATGGCAGTGCAGATGTGGAGATGTCCTCAAAAAAAGATCTAGACAGGGTTTTTTTGTAGTCCACGGATGGAACCGTAGCCTAGTTTCGATCCCGTCCTGCTACTACTATTGTAGTTAGCACACATCCATATCAACACAAATCCTCCAGACTCCAAGCGGAAACTGCCGTAACCGACCCAATCGGTCCCCAAGGATTTAGCACGGAACGACACGGATGTACTATCCTAGTCTCATGAAAGACGTGCATGTCGTCTAGCTCATACGATGTTCACCTACCCCTGAGCCAGCTTGACAACCACAAAACGTGTGAGGCGAAACAGGACTTGATTATTCTACGGTAGGCTGGTACGGAAAGTATGTTTAACCGAAGACATAGGTAACGTCAGGAGCTTGCTCTTGAATAACACAAAGTATTTTGGGTAGTCAGAGTATCACTAGGAATCGCTAGTGGCATCTGCTATACAGAAGGGACGCGGAGATGGAGGAGCCTCGGGCCTTTTACCATTACAGCACGTGCAGCAAGGCTCCTATATTATTGATGCTGAGAAAGAACTTTGCCATGGAGGAATAATACCCCTGGAGCTGAGAAAGAGTCAAGACGGTTCATGCTGACGCCTAACATCTTGGCCATACTCTTACATCGAATTAAGTTAGGTATGAGGTAGGTACCAGGTATGCATGGTCGTTCCTTGCGGCTCGATGATGGCCAATCGTGCGGTTGATTTACTTCTCGCACTTGATCGCGCCCTACTATATAGTAAGATAAGCACGCTTCCTACAACATTCGCTTCGTGGTAAGCGACGGTGCAGTGAGATGGGTCAACTATGGTAAGCAACATCAGATCCTCATTACCTAAGATAAGGGACATGATCTATTTCTTTACCTAATTCGTATTCAATGGGCGCCAAACACAAGACATTTTGATAACCCCCTTTTCCGTGAAGATACATTAGATCATTTACTTGACTATATTTGGAAATGCGTGACTTGTCCTCCCTATTTGCTGTGCCGTAGTTGATCTAGAATTAAGCTATTTTCAGAAATCCTTGAAAGCGGAATAATATTAAGTTAGATGTGCATATCTTGTAGCCCCCGAGTCCCTGACGAACTCTCTTGCCACTATATTGAATTTTACCGTTCGCTCACTCACTTATCCCCGTACTCGACCAATCTATTGTTTAATCCTAGACACAATGGACCCGCTTCGGGAGAATGCCATTTATCACGAACGCTTTGTCAAGGTGATCTGCGTTGGTGCTGGTGCTTCTGGCATTCTCTTGGCTTACAAGCTAAAGAGATCTTTCAACAATTACTCATTGACTGTGAGCGTCTAAAGATTAAACATGGGATACTCCGAGAACTAACATCCGTGACTAGGTTTACGACAAGAACCCTGAAGTTAGTGGGACGTGGTTTGAGAATAGATATCCCGGGTGTGCCTGTGACGTCCCTTCACACAACTACACATATTCATTTGAACCAAAACCAGATTTCTCATCTGTGTATGCTGGCTCAAAAGAGATCAAGGGGTACTTCCAAGAATTCGTTGCCAAATATGGCTTGCAGAAGTTCATCAAGACGTCTCATATCGTGACGGAGACCCAGTGGAGCGAGGAGAAAGGTCAATGGGAGGTACAAGTGCAAGATCTCTCAACCGGCAAAATCATTCATGACTGGTGCCATATCTTGATTCATGCCACGGGTTATCTCAACAAGCCAGCATGGCCTAAACTTCCTGGCATCGAAAAATACAAGGGAATCAAACTTCATAGTGCAGACTATGATGAGAGTGTGTCGCTGGAGGGTAAGACCGTCCTTTTAATAGGAGCCGGATCATCTGCTGTGCAAATACTGCCAGCTATCCAGCCAGTTGTCAAGAGGGCGAAGATCTTTATCAGGTCACCCGTGTGGGTTTTGCCCGATATCAGTTCTGAAAGCGGCAAATACAGCCCCGAGCAGATCAAGAAGTTTGTGAATGACCCCCAAGCAGTTTTGGAGCTACGACAGAACAATGAGAGAACCATGAATAGCATATTCAGTAAGTCAGCCGAACATCAACCCTTTTCAGTATTCTTTATGAGAGTAAGACTGACGAATTTGGTAGCTATGTACATGAAGGATACTATCCTACAGGAGCAATGCAAGAACCTCCTTACCACAACGACGAGAAAGCTTCTCCAAGACGAAGAGATGGAACGACATCTAATCCCCGACTTTGCTGTCGGATGCAAGCGCGTAATCCCGTCGGGATACAAGTATCTCTCGGTTAGTCCCTGACCCTAACCCTTCCATATAATCAATTAAGAGCTTTTCTGACACAGAATCACAAGACGCTCAAGAAGGAGAACATCGACGTAGTCTACTCCGGGGTAGCCTCCTTCACAGAAGAAGGCTGCATCAGCGACGACGGCCAGTCGCACGAAGGCGACGTGATCATCTGCGCGACGGGCTTCGACACATCCTACGTGCCCAGCTACCCCGTGCTCGCCGGCGGGCGCAACCTGCAAGACGAGTGGCGCGCGTCCGTCACGGGCTACATGGGGGTCGGCATCAGCGAGTTCCCCAACACGCTGACGTTCCTGGGGCCCTACACGCCGGTGTCCAACGGGCCGACGCTCGTCGCCGTCGAGGCGCAGGCCGACTACATCTGCTCCTTCGTCGACCGGTACCAGACGGAGCCGCGCCTGCGCAGCTTCCGGCCGAAGCGCGGCGCCTGCGAGGACTTCGGGGCGCACGTGGCGCGCGCCATGGAGCGCCTGGTGTGGACGGACCGGTGCCGCAACTCCCACAACAACCACGCGGTCGGCGGCCGCGTGCCCACCACCTGGCCCGGATCCACCCTGCACTACCTCGAGGCGCTGCGCGAGCCCCGCGCCGAGGACTGGGAGTTCGCGTACGACGGGAACCGCTTCGCGTGGCTCGGCGACGGCGTCTCGCAGACCGAGTGGGACCCCACGTCCGACCTTGGGTACTACATCCGCGAGGCCGACGACGGCCCGCCCGGTAGCAGGAGGGGCCGGACGCTGGTGATGGCGAAGACGGGCACGCAGCCTACGAGGCCGCTGCATCGGCAGCCGAAGCTTGCGATGGCCGAGGAGAAGCCGAAGGTTGTGGTGAATGAGATCCCTGTAAGCGGAGTTTCGCTGAAGACGGATAAGGTGAATGGGACGCTTGTCGATGGCTTGCATAATAGCTGAACAGGAGCGGTATGCTTGTGTTATAGGTTTATATCATTACGGTGTAGTCAACATCTAGTTGTTTCCTTATTTCTTATCTGCTACGATAGCCTGAGTTCATGAAGCCAATTAGCGCCTCAAAAACATTCATATACGCCACCCAAAGTTTTCTCTGAGAAATCTCTAATGTTGTGGATAGGCTTGAGTTGATGAGGAGGTGCGAGACACTGCTCTCGATGTCAACAACAGGATGAGAAGTATCCAAAAGGGGCCTTGACTATTGCTTGACCATGGATGGTCATGACTTCGACGTTCGTAATAGATGAGTATGCGGAGCTAGACGAATCCCAGACAGGGCATTACGCCATTGCCATTGCAAACCTCGGCTACGATCATGAACTGCCCCCTGAGATTTTAAAATCTCCTATCAGTTCTATCCTTCCATCATCGGTGTCAGACTGGTGCACATAGATTTCGTTGCACGTTGTAGACCATGAACGAGACACGATGAGCGGAGCTGTAACAAGAGAAACTACTTAGATGTTTCTAGGAGCTCTACAGAGCCAAAAAAAAAAAAAAAAAAAAAAAAAAAAAAAAAAAAAAAAGAGAGGGGGGGAGGGGGGACTTATAGTAGTACGTAGATGGGCTAAGGTAGAAAGTGCTTTACACACTCACGTCAAGGCCACCGGGACGTACTCCTGTCCCAGGTCGACGAACTTCTGCTCTAATTCATCAACGTCCGTCGTTTACTTTCGAATGTTAGACTCGTCTCTATTCGGATGCTGCGGCGTGGACCTAGCAGGTACAAAGGCAACAACATTATCACGCAAGGTTGTTTGAAAAATGAGATAGCTGCCAAAAAATTCCATTCGTCTATATCGGTGGTTAAATCGAAGTAGAAGTCTCAACACAACTCGAGATGACATCTCGACAGTACGAATGTACTGCATAGATACAGAAATGACCACCTATGTTCCTCGTCTGACCCTTGTCCACCGAAACTTATCTCTTCATTACCCGTGTGTCATTGGCTGTCCACGCAATGTTAGTCGCTAGAAGATCATCAGAAGAACGGGGAGTACGGGGAGAAATACCTGTTGAGATTCGTTCTTGTACTATCTAAGTTTCGACTGCTGCGGCAATGCTCTCCGTCTCGAGGGCCGGATTCATCTGGAGCTCCAGGAGCATCGGCCGCGGTGGGAGGTACCTCGACCATCACGATAGTTGCGGTCGTAGCCCCACTCTTCACGGTAACGACGCCCACCACCACGATCATCGTATTGCTGCCGATAATAACTTCGGTGGCGATACCGATCGTCACGTCCGTAGCTACGGCCGTCGCCACCTCCGCGTTGTCGGTCGTCAAATCGTGAACGAGGCTCTAATAAAATATGTTAAAATGGGAATTGCGTCAAATTTGAGCGGCACTTACCTCGTTTCGGGGGTCCGAAGTACTTGCCCAGAGTAGGGGTGGAAACTTCCAAGGGTTGAGAGTGCCACAAGGCCAACCAAGCCATATGGAAGTAACAATGTTGTTGTGCGAAGAGCTGTGAACTTATATGCTGCCAGACCCCGGATATATGCATGGAGCGAGGGCAAAGAGGCCTGTCCCCTATCATATCTCTCCCCCCCCACTAGATAATAGACCGGTGGTCCTGCCCAGGTCGCAGGGGGCCTAACAGGGAAAGAAGGGTTCAAAGGGCCTGGGTTGTCTCGTAAGCGCATATTCGACAGTAAGGTAAATAAAATCTAGAGATGTAAGTAAACTGACTGCTTTGCTTACCTTATTTTTTGGCAAGGGGTGGAGGGGCGGGGGTCTTTCACCCTCCTTTTTTACTACAGGGATTGGTGACGAGGATGCTCTTTGTAGCCCCCCGACAATTGGGTAGGATTGGATGATAGAGAGTTGTGAGAGGTAGGTATGTCTGTGCCAGTGGCAAGAGACCAATAAGAGGGTGTGCAAAGAATACGACGAAATCTGTCAAAGAATAGGTAATTCGGCCTCTACCTACGAAGAGTAGGAATTTTGGTTGTCTTCGAAGCTCGAATCACCATCCTTCCCTTGTGAGGAACTCGGCACTGAGATAGGTCGTAATTGTGAGGGAAATGAAGATTTGTAGCATGCAGTAAAAGATGGAGATCGACCATTTTTTCACCAATGTCGTTATTTCTTGTGTCCTTGTTCCCTAGTCAGGTCAGCGTTTGGTCCCAAAGCATCACAGTACTTGACCAAATAGCTTTGTATGAGGAAGGTGAAAGTTACGAAATGGACTCAGAGACTGAAAATCATTGACATACCAGATTCTCAAGTAAAGAAGTACCACTCCAGTTTTGATGGATCTGTGACCACATCCAAAGCCGGAGTACATCCTGAGCATGTCTTGACTCTTGGTGCTCATTACTTGGCAGAAATGTCGTGGCGAGTGCAACAGTAGCAGAGTCCAGCTCTTGAGCGCGTAATGCCGTTTTTAATGCATTTGGAAGATAAGGGCCCTGGGTGTCCTGCTTGTGTGTGTGGCACTCGTGGGAGCAGGCCGCTGAAAGGTCTGCATTCGTGTCCATATGGGTCGCTATTCAACTCCTATACCTCGCAACACTGCATTCATGCCATCCATGATACCTGCACCCTGTATCCCTTATCCTCCAAATGCATTAGAAACGGCATTACGTCTCACAAGACGCTCCCTGCCATAGCAGAAGTCCGAGGATTTTTGTAGGTGTCGGACAAACCTACATTTGTATGTGCCCGTGGCATGGAGGCTTTCAAGGCATCCCTTGATGGCTTCGATGTCTCGTTGTAGGTAAGCGTCGAGAGATATGTCGATCTCTTTTCTATCATGCCATCGCCTCCAAATTCACCCCAGTCCGACGTCCGGATTATTTTGTTGAGGATGGCCAGAAGGCGTAGTCGGCCAATGTCATCGTTGGACCGGCGATAAAATCGTGTTCTTCTGCTGCGTACTCCTCCCAAATCCGGAGGTTGTGCTCGAAAGCATTCGCGTTGGCGATGGCTCTGTACTTCACTAAAAGACTTAGACCCTGTTGGAAACGCGTGAACGCTTTCGCGATATCTTGGCGCAATGGCGCGGACGGATTCTGATCGCTCTCCCTGGCTTGCTTGCCGTACACGCGGTCGAGGTAGGGCATTATGACCATCTCGCTGAAGTTCCCTATGACGTTCTCTTCGTCTATCACTTTCTCGCGCTAGATGGAGCTGCAACAGGTACTATTAGCAAAGCCGATGGTTCCTCTATTATGACTAGGTGAATCCGAAACATAAGAGGGGGGGTATGTTAAGCTAGACTAACACAAAGTTGTATGCGTGATACGTAGGTTTGGCGGAACTAGCCGCAGTTGGTACAGCAGCAGGCAAACTCGCCGCCATCTTGATTACCTCCATTGATATCGTCAATCTCCGAAGCATTATAGGCGAAGAGCATCTGATTATCTCAAGGTAGGTGAACGCGACAAGTGTCAACAAGCATGTCGCAAAAAGTGAAGGCTCACATTGTAAGACTGTGAGATAATAGTATAACTTATGAGTGATAGAGTAAATATGGTGTAGGAACGTGTTAACGAGACGGGATCTAATGAACAAAATGGATGGATGGGGAATAGAAAAGAGTTGAGACAGAGAACAAAGTTAATTAATAAAGATTACATAACAAATATTAGCCGAGTGGTTAATTTTTAAGGCGAATAATCCAGTAGATTCACCAAATTGTGGTCGGAACGGAGCAACGCCGAATAACCAACCTAACTGGCTCTAATAAACCGAATAATCTTGGGGATTATTCGAGTTCTAGGTACCCGATGCAGTCAAGCGCTTGCTTAGTACATCTTTTCGGCTGGGATGTAATTAAGGGATACCCTCGTAGTAATGAGGTTCAGGGAAAGGGGGTGTACTAATACCAAGGTGAAGACGCAATACCTTGACAGTTTGATCTTGAAGAAGAATAGAATCACGATCTCAATGTAGAGTAGTTCCGGTATATCTAGACATTTGAGAATTCCGACGTGTAGATAGAAGAAACATTTAAGCTACCCTCTCAGCGATATGGGCAAGAGACAAAATCAAATATACACACAGGTGAGATTCCAATACTGTCATTGAAGGCTTGTTCTCTCCAAGTAGTATGCACCTGCTATAGGCAGTCAGAAATAGGGGATATTGAAGTTTTTTTTATCTAAGTACATTAAGAGAGGCGTGGACGTTTGCCCCCTTTCCCGATAAAGTCTGGCCATATCGTAGTGGCCGAGACGAATAGCGATGCAGAGTGGCGTCCATAATTGAAATATGGATGTAAGGCCCTCGATTCCCCGTTGTCTTCACGCGGATACTCTCATTTATTTGTCTGGGATGCTGTTGGTAATATATACTGCATTTGATCATAGAGGCGAACGAAGGGTAGGTCGGGTTGGTGCCAACTATTAGTAATTTCCTCAATATGTTCATGCTTCCTTCTTGTATGGCCTCTGTGACACGTCATTGTTATTGCGAAGACGACGGTAAGAACTCAGTCCAAAGTCGCATAGAGGGCACAGCAGCAACGATGAAGATTGGAGATATTCTTAGTAACCAGGCACTCTGCAATAAGACTAAGTAGTTCAAGCGGTAACCGTAATAGGCCCATTTATGATACACTGCCTTTCTCTTCCATTGCTTCCAAAGTGATAAAATCCCGAAACGGAAGTTATCTTCAAAAGGCAAAGTGTTTGAAGGTCAGAGACGGTGGGAATCACGTGTTGAGGATATGTAGATACAAAGGTACAAGCATCCGCGCGCCCTACCTGAGAAAACTCTAAGCAATTATCGCGAGACGAAATCTCTCATAATATTCAACTATATTCACAGAGGGGACCTGTCAGCGTCCATTGTAAGCTTTTCGCCTACCTGGGTTGTAAGTCCAAGTCGTAACCTTTACAGTCGGATAAGCCGGGGGAAACGTCCATACAGTACCATTGACACTGTAATTTGGCTGCACAGTGACGGCAGGGTTTGAGCACAGTAGCCGTATCCAACTCCCCTTCAAGTGAAAGCGCTGGCTTTGAGCTTTTCATGCGCACAATATAGTAATAACAAGGAGAAGTGGCAGCACCTGATAATAACTCAAGTTCGCAATAGTTCGGAATCTATTAGGCCACCAATTGCCAACTTCTCGCACCTGAAACAAGTGTCTCAACTGACTGGTCACAGTGACTGAGGTAGATCAGACATCTACTTGGTCGATGAAAATAATAAGGCCGGCTAAGAGAGGCCTCTACTCATGGATATGACGCAATAGACCTAAATGCAGTGGACCAAGGGGATAAGATGCTCTGATATTGTCATGGTCTATTTTATAAGGCCTGAGGATATTGAAAATTTATCATCGTGCTATCTAGACTATTGGCAAGTTGCTATGTATATATATCAGCGGTCTTAGCTGATATGATCGGTGAGGGACACGTGCACCGTAAATGTAACCCTCATATGAGCAGATGCAGCTATGAAGAGCCTCTTTGAATAGACAAGCGGATAACCTTTTTTCCATAGGGGTATGGAGGTATGAGCGAAGCTGTGAGGAAATATTGAAAGAGATCGGAGTACTTCGTACGTTGCGATCGATAAAACACCCTGGTCACGTTATACCAATCAGAGGTTGAGTGGCGAGCATGGCTGCAGCTCGGAGCTCACTGATTGGCCAATTCATGAAAAATTCAATTAAACGCGGTTGGGACTTGAACGCGTCCAAGTCGCGTCACGACGCGTCTTCCGCACTTCCTCCGTTTCCGCCAGTCTCCCCCCACCAGTCCTATTCTCCTTGCCCTCCCTCTTCTCTCTTCCCCTCCCGATAGTTCCGATACTGGCCAGTCTATGTAAGGAAATGAGTACCGTAGTACTTGAATACCGGTTGAAACCATCCGGGGAATTCTTCGTTAAGTGCGTGCAGAAACTTATGCAAGAGTGAACTAGAGACCAATCAACCGTAGCGGTATATGCAAGCCCCCGTCAAAGCCGCAGTTCTTCACAGTTGAGGGGTTCATTATCGTAGCAGTTGTATTGTAGGGGCTTAATTGCGAGAGACACATATGTATTCCAGGTATTCGAATTCAGCGGACCATACGAGACCTCAGTTGTATCTATTGCACACCATTGACAGGGGAGGGAAAGGAAGTAGGTAAGCAAGAGATAGGTATCCGAAAAAGGTTGCTTGATGGATGGGTGTAATCGTCGATTACGCAATGAACCGTTTCTTCAATGTCTATCGCCTTGCATGCATTATCAAGATGCAAGGGCAGACAAGAACGGGTGAAGGGGTGGGGTTCGTGATGGTGGTGTGGGTGAACTGAGGTCTCGGGGCTGTTTTCTCCATAAGACGGGTTATAGGGAATACTTGGCGACATAGAAGTCTATCTTCATTAAAGAGATCATTATGCATTGCGCAAGGATCAGCAGGGTGCCCGTCGAAATCGAGAAAATCGAGAACGCACTTGATATCTTGATTTGAATCCTCGACTGATGCTGTCTTATAATACGGTAGATTTGTAGGAAGCTCCTATGACGAAATATCCGGTTGAAAATAACGTGTTAGCTTCGTTACCAAAGCCAACAGGAACTTGGCTATCTGTAACTCCATTATTTGAGCATTTACATTCTTGCCTCGATCCCCTCTACGCAGTCGGAAAATCAGTGGTTTCACCGCATGAGCGTTTACGAGGCGCAACGCCCATCTGACACCCATTACCAACCCTTGGTGGCTCGTCTAAGTAAATCCCGAAGCCTCGAGAACGGCATCCGCCCTTGGTGATAGAGGGCGCGAAGGGCGGTTGCAAAGTAGAACGTAGGGTAGCCCTCGACATATAGAGAGTCATTCGGGTAGCACACCAGGACGAAAAGGGGACTTCGAACGAGACTATGTTGTAAGACTATCCCCAACGAAGACGAAGTTACAAGACTTAGCTCTAGAGAGCATTGAGGCAGTGGGCCTTGATGAGTTCGATCAGGACTAGACGGTTCTCAACTTTCCTGCAGGGTGCCTCGTGGCACACCATCTTCAAAGACAACTAAAAAGGCTTACGATGATAAGTCACCTAGTGGAGAGGTCCGATGACTAGAATCGCGGTGTAAGGGTTGTGTCAAAGTCTCGGATGGTGGTAAATGGGTGTTAGTTCTCGGCTCTATCCTCTTTTCCCCCCTGGTTCGCCTAGTTTAGGTGGTTTAGTTACCCGCACCTTGGGCTAGGTACCTAGCTCAGTTCCGGCATTCCCTTGTAACCATTTTTTCTGCTCTGGTCCACTAATGGCCTCTACACCTCTAGACCGAAAACGGTACGTATCATGTGGCCCGCTCGTGCAACCTTCACAGGCAGAGTCAGACATTTTTGGGGGGCAGACGGCAGGGTTTCCTGGGGGGGTGTTTCGCTGGTCTTATTAGGCGCATTATGCCAGCCATCCCGTCCATTCCGTTCCGTTCTCCCACTCAAAGCTTCTACCTTTCCCACTCTCCATCACCTAGCAACCAACAACCAGCAACCAACACATACAAAATCGTTGATCGCGAGCGCATACCCGTCGCATTACCAGCCCCCAGTCTTCTGTCGCATTGTCGTCGCATAGTATATTTATCTACTTCGAACTGCTCAAGGATATTTGGATCGAATTGCGCAATCCTTCTTCGAACACCCAGCGCCGCGCGCATCGCATTTGACTCGTCGCGGTCGCACTCAAAGCCTTACAACTCTGCGCCTTCATTTACGCTTCTGCGCCATCGCCCGAAAAGCACACATAGAGAAACGAGTTTCATAACTCGACAAGATGCTGATGCCGTCGGCACTTTCGTGCGACTCGTCGCACCCGCCTGTCACCAGGCTTCAATCTGCTCTTTTCGCATCGCCGCCTGCCAGCCCACCAACGAGCTCCCACAACAGCACATTCGGAAACATCTTCAACTCGTGTCGCGCGCTCCAGTCCATGCTAACAGCGCCCGCGACAATCCCTTCCAATGAGAGCCTTCCCGCGCCCCGAGATCCACTACCCACACCGCCAATGGCTCACACCGCTCTTCCGCCTCTGAAACTGCGCCTGCGATCGCGCAAAGCAGATGCCAACGGGGAAGCCATCCCGCGCAAGAAAGTCGTAAAGCGACCTGCTGCGCCTCCACGTGGCATCAATAAGAGACGTCGCGCTGTCGAAGATGATATGGGGCGTGACGACGACATTGACAGCGATCTCGAGATCGGCAGTTCAGACAACCAAGACCAGAACCAAGATGCCGACGAATCAAGTTTCCGACCCAGCACACCAAAGCGCGCTCGCATTGCGCCGGAAGTTATTCCGCTCGGCCTAGAGCGCAACGACTTCCACAGCTTGCATACCTCCCACGGCGAGGAAGAGAGCACAGTGGAAGGGACAGAGGTGGAGATAGAAGCGGACGGAGAGAAGTGGAGCAAAGAAGACGACCGAATACTGGTCGAGCTTGTCCTGGAGAAGCTCAAGCTCTCCAAGACAGATTGGCAAGACTGCGCCCGAAGTCTAGGCAAGGACCGGACGAGTATCGGGCGGAGATGGAAGAGTCTGATGCTAAACGGGGACGTGGGCCTCAAGTCGTCGAGGAGTCGACGGGGTAAGATACACAGCACCTGGAGGTGAAGTCTACGTGCTGCCACTATATTCATTCGTTGATCTACTTCGTTTCTCTTCCCGCTATTTACTATTTGGATCTCGGAGAACCCGAGCTCTAGCTGTACTTTTTAACGTATATATTATCATTATAATTACGGGAGAAGGGGGCGAGAAGGGCCAGGCGCTACGGATGGCTGGAATGCTTGGAATTTATGGATATGATATCCCGTATCGCGCCAATTGCGCTTGATAGTTAGGTCAAAAGTACCGAGTTCTAACCTTACATTTTGAATATCAACGTTTGTTGAATCATGAGGATTTCGGTCTATGTTCTTTGAGCTCATCATCTTCCCAACGTGACATCTTCACAAGCAGGTAGCCATTTCGTACTTGCGCTTCAACGAGTGACCAGCGCACATGGAATTCTCCCTTGTATACTCGGCTCACATTTCATGACCCTAGTTCCTCTTAGTTGAATAGTATCTACGACTTTCTTACCAGCCACATGAGATATCCAGGGATGGCACGATTTCAGGGTCTTCCTCGCTTCGAGGCTGGGCTCTACTGGTCAAACCGTCCCCCCCAACTTACAGTAGCTTCGGCGGCTCCGCTGCGGCGGCTAGGCAAGGTCGTTTTTCGCTTCCGACGGATTGGAGAACAGGAGGCTGGGAAATCCATGCGGCAAACCGTGGAAAGTGACTAGTATTGCAGATATGGCCAGGGGTGGATAGAAAATGTTGATATAAATCGGTACAGTCTTTCGGTTTTCTGGGTTCCGGGGTTTGGGGTGTATTTTCCTGCCCTCTCTACGGTATTGCGATGCACAATCTAAGGGCAGGCAGGTCATGTCTATCATGTCTGAGTTCCCCATGCGATGACTTGCATCGGGGATATGCCCAGCCTCTTTCTTCTTTTTTGTTTCCCTTGTTTTTGATCCAGGGGGTTGGATAGCCTAGGAAGTTTTTTTTTTATAGAGAAAATCGATGATGTTGTACATTAGAATCCTCACGATCCCTATCTCTGTGAATCTTACAGTTGTAAGTGGGTTAGAGGCACTGTATTAGAATACCCCTGGATGAAGCACTGTGCATTACAGTATGCACAATGCAACCTGCCAGCCCTGCTACCCTGGTCCATGTCGTGGCAGACTGCCGATTGGTTCTCTCCTTTTTACCCCAAGTCGAGACGCGGCAATTCACGACTTGGAACATTTCTTCACTGCCTGCCTCCTGCTGTAGTTATCCTTCTGTCACTCTCTAGGCTTCTAGGCACCAACGTATGACAACCGATATATCATGTTACACTATGTTGAATGCCGATTGAACATTAGCCTTGAGCGTTTGCATCTTAGCCCGGTGTACTGGGAGTAGCCTATCAATTTCAGTCCAGAGCGCCACTCTAGGCTGCCAGGTCAGAATGGGCCAGTGCTCACAAGGAAACTTGCATTTTTGACTACGTGAACCCGCACCGAGTCGACGTTGTGCTCCCATCTCATGCCTTGTTGCCGTTTGACTTGTATTCATAATGAAAAATCTTCACAATAAACAAATAGCACCGTGCCTGGTCAACTTGATAGGTGCCTACCTACCTAGGTAGGTAGTCTTCGATATATAAGGCTAGCCAGTACGTGAGATCGCGAGGTAACAAATATCAATCTTCCTTGGCTATCATTTTATACCTACCTAATCTACCTCCTCTCAAATTCGAGCGCGAAACCAATGTATCGTGACAGACCGTCAAACTCTCACAGCGGACCATGGCGTAGCCCAACTCCATGGCGCGGGGGCACTAGGAATAGGGGTCAGAGCTCGGATCCTAAGTCCGAAGTTCCTATGCCTCTTCATGGCCTCCTGATCGCGGTGATCAGTGCGGACGATCTTTCAAACGATAATATTCAGGCGGACGACGTAAAGATCAGTAATGTCAAGTATGCAGCGTCGTACTCGCTAGTGGACCGACATTCATCCAAGATCATCATTCCTGGTAAGCTGTCGCCATCTTCATGTCCTACAATACTTCAGGAGCCTACAAGAGCCCCATGATGATGTTCATTCCAACCCTAACACGCAATTAGGACAGCCGGCGACTTGGAACCCGCCGCAATTACCTACTCAGCTCCCCCCTGACTATGGTGAATATCTTCGCGACCACAATGGAGCCCGGTTTAAGCACCCCATGCAGCCAACGGTCCAGTCCCTCTTTGCTCTGAACAAGGCCTTTGACGCTGCAAGTGTCGATATAATGGGTTGCGCCAGCTCTCTAGGGGATATCCTCCGCTTCGCCCGATCGGTCGAGTCGACATTCCGGTTTGACGTCGAAATGGTTGGAAACACGCTGTTCATAGTTCGCAACCACCATAACGAAGTCATCCCGGACGTTCGTGGATACGGCCACTCTTTCCTAGACGCCTTCACGTCTCACGAAGCTGAGATGAAGAAAACGGAGTCTCATCAGCGCGTCATTTCCTATTCCTTCGGCGGTCTGAAATGCCTCCTACGTTTCGAATGCGACGGGTATTTCGCAGATAAGGAAGGGAACTTGGGTGAGACGGCTAGAGAACTGAAGGATCTTAATCTTCCACCGACACCAACCTCCAACTTGATTCGGTCCGAGAAATCTGGCAAGGCGGTATCCCAAGAATCGATCTTAGAGATCAAAACAAGGTCGGAAACGAAAGGGCCTCTCGACATGAGTGAGCAGCTGCCCAGGCTATGGCTCCGGCAGATTCCCCACCTCGTCGAAGCGTACCACTTCCGGGGGAAGTTCGCAGACGTCCAGCCACGAGCCGTCAAACAGGACGTGCACAGGTGGGAAGCCGAACACGAAGCCGAACTTCAGGCTTTCGCTTGGACCCTGCGCCGGCTAATCGTCGAGGTCAAGCGGGCAAGTCACCTGAAACTCGAGCTCTGCCGAACCGGCCTGGGACCCCTGGAGCTGAGGGAGCAAGTCGGGGTACACAGGGAAGCGCTTCCTGCGTACTGGAGGGATAGGTGGACTGGGGAGTATCGTCAGGAGCCTGATGGAGATGACAATAGCCGCCCGAGTGACGAGTGTGCGTACAGCGACGAGTGTCCGGGTCTCTCGCAGAGCGGCGGATCGAGCGACGAGGAAAGCTCCTATGATGATGACGGCGATGGATTTACGCTGGATTATGAGGCTTGCGACTTCGCCACTTGTGGTTACTGTGACCATTGTGTATGAAGGGACCTGAGATATGGTATGTTAGGTAGCACATCGAATCCTTAGTTTGCGCTCGCACACCTGCAAGGTAGACAATTTATTCCTCCACTGAACCCTCTAAACATACTTTCAAGTATTTTCCTTGTCGTGTTTTCGATGATCGACCAGAGTAAGCATCTCTCACCTGTTGACTTGATGTGAGATGATCTCCCTTAGGAACAGTATAGGCTAGTGCATTAAGCTGTAGTAAACGAGGCAGTGCTTACAACAAAGTAGCCATGACAGGTGGGTGGGTGATATTTTGATTTTTCAATTTGTTTATTTGGCTAGATACGAAATTCGTACTATTTGCGTATGTACCTGATACCAAACATTGTGAGGCTATTTAGACCCATATAAAAGCTCGTTTGGCAACTCAACCTGGAGGTGCGGATGCAGTTACTGATCTGAATGTTATCTAGTCAAGCGAAATTGCAGATTATATCAGGCAAACTGTGTTCCTCTGCTTGTTTTGGTTTGATTGAAATGTGAGTCTCTGTTTCCTGTTGTTATGTCTCGTTTTGTCTTTAAAGTTGCCGACGCTGGGTGAAACAGTTGAAGTAGCTTGCATTAGAAGGAAACGAAGAAGAATAGAATAGTAGAGAGACCATAATATGAGCGGAATAGGCCGCCATGGTTTCTTCTCTGTCTTTCAAACCCGCAAATCGGAACTCGTGTACAGAAACCTTACAAATACTATCGCAGGGCTATGAAACAAGGGGTAGTCTAAAGCAGTTCGATGGAGTAAGCCATCATTCCAAGTTGACGTGCTCGACTTGTCTGACTAATTTGTAGATCGACAGCGGACAGTTGGCAGAGCCAACTCATCAAGATAGGCAATTCGATAGAGTCGATATCTAGCACGGCGACCCCTAGCAGGGAAATCAGGATCAAAATTGCTGTGCTAGGCACAGGCTACCACAAAGTTAGATCGCAACTCCCATAGTTGAAGACAATACAAGCTGACTGTATCAAGGGTGGCCATGCGCCGTATGACGAGCGTATCATCGACTCAAGATGGCAGGACTTTACCAAGAGGAGGTTAAAAGCCCCTAACCACAAGATGTCAAAACCCCCCGCCGACAAGTCAAGAACCCCCATCGATGAGGATAGGAACCAGCATGGCTCCAAGGTCGTTAGGCTGGTACTTGAAATGGCCCCGCATGCTGACGTTTTTGTTTGCCGCGTTGTAGAGAAGGAGGGATACATCGAAACTGAAACTGCCGTTGATGGCGTAGTCAAGGTCAGTGATAGTCGTATGACCCTCACAATTCTCCATGGTTTTGCTTACATAAGGGCAGGCGATTAACCATGCCGCAAGAGAATGGAACGTTGACATTGTGATCATGGCATTTGGATCTCGAACCAGCCACGAGTCGATCAGCAACGCTATCAGCCACGCTCAGGACATCCGAGGAGGACGTATTGTCTTTTTCGCCCCTGCCGGATACGAAGATATAGACGGAAACGAGTTGTTTCCTGCATGTCTACCTTCAGTCATCTCAGTACGAGGCACCGACCTTGACGGAACGTTCATCCCAGCCTACGATCCCCCCAGACCAAAAGCCACCGAGGGCTCCACCCGACTCTACGGGACTTTGGGGGAAAACGTAGAGACATATCCAGGTAGGTTGTCAGGCTGTGATGTGGCAGCACCGCTCATGGCTTGTATGGTCGCTTGGGTATTCCGGTTTACCCGTCGCCAAGGCATGGATCAAAGCTGCCAGGACAGACTTCGAACTTGGAAAGGGGTAAAGGAACTCTTGGATTATATAGGGATCCATAAGGGAGGCGACAAGTACTATGTTCACCTATGGGTCCTGTTTGACGGTGCATTGGATGAATCTGATGGAGATCATCTTTGGGCGACCAAGGCAGCGGAACAGATCTATAAGGCTCTATCACACACCCAACCTCAAGTAACCACCTCAACTACCTAGGTACGTAGGTAGATAGCCGCGCTCTATTTAGGTAACTTAGTGATTGGGGTACTTCCGGAGAACTCTTCAATAATATTTGGGGATAATAAATTCGTTTCCCGTACGAACATATCCACATGCCTGTTTTCCCACTTTCCAGATTTCAATGTAGGGTTGTAGCCTTCCAAGTGCTGGGCCAGATAAGGGGGCAAGTCAACAATAAGGTACCAGTTAAAAGCAAGGAGTATTACAATTAAGTATGAAAGGATGACCACAAGTAATTACTCGTGAATAAGGTACAAGTCAAAGAAGACCGAAGGAAACGGTTTACGAAACATCAAAGTTTTATTTTAATAGGATAGTTACCATTGACACGGAATTGGCATGAACAACATCGAGGCGTGCATCCGACGCCGTAGTTTTCTTGGATCGGGATTGTCCGGGGCAGGTATAGGATTCTTGGAAATGCTGCAGAATCGTGCTCACATGGGCTCGACTAGACCATATAAGGTTTATGGTAGTTAGTAGTTGCATCGGATGTGGGAGTGACAGTAATGTGTGCGATAGATATCCGTTACAATGAGCCGAGATGATTTGATGCCTCCTCGCTTTTTATTTTCTAAAATTACCAAGTCAAAGCAGGTTGAAGTAAACTCCATATCTACCCGTTTCATATTATATTCAAAATTTGGACCTCTGCTGTAACACAAAGATGCTTCTTATTGGTCTAGATAAAAGGGGTAAGGGGTAAGGGGGTATTGATAGTAATCTAGCACAACCATAAATTGGCCTAAAAATAGTAGCCTGCACAAGTGTTCATGCTGAATAAGCCAGTGCCCAAAGTGGCCACACCAACCACACCATCCACACGAGACCCTCGTGTGGTGGGTGCTTATACACATTTCAAGACCTCGTCGTTGGTTGGTGGGGTGTAATAGACAAATGGAGCCCTTGTGGTGTGGTGTGTGGACACCGGTATGTTTGGTGTACTGAGGTGTATTAGATAAGGGATGATGAAATAAGTGGAGCAAGCTGAGGGCATCGCCAACCTCGTCGTCGCTACCTAACGTTACAATAGTTATATCAACAGTCATATTAACACTTGTGGAAATTGCAAAAGATGCTAATATGCTGAGATACTGAGATAGAACAAGCTGGCGAATAGGTCAGCCTTATATATTCATCCAGGTGGCTACTAATTAGAATTGCGACGAAAAATCCTCGTACTATGATTTTTTTCTACTTAATTAGTAATTAAAATTAGAACCCTCAGAAGCAGTAATGAGTCTCTTAGACGTGTTGAATATAAAGGGGCTAGTATCTCCTTATTTTCTTTTGCCCCTTTTATCTATCTCCTTAGCCACCTCAGCCATACATACTGTTATTACAGCCACACAAATTACTAGTAAACACTAATAATTAAGCAACCGCACTTTAATCCATTTTGTGTCCACTAACCACACACACGAGGGCTTCACCGTGCGGCGTACGACTAATAACGCACGGGCCTAGTGTGGTGTGGTTTGGTGCCGTGCCTTGAAGTTGGTAGTTGGTGGACACCCGGGTGGATTAGGTGTGGTTACTTTGGGCACTGTGGTAGGCTGCCATGGTGTCTCTTTGAGAGAGCTGCCAACATCGATAATTGCCGAGGTATCAACCTATTCCGGCAGGATACGCAGAACCTAAGCCTCCCTGAGTTTGAGCGAACCCACAGCCGATGCGAGACCTCATCTTGCGATGCACGGCAGGCCGCGGAGAAACGCCGGTGCGGGGTTTGCCTGTGGTGGTAAGGCAGAACAGGATCTGACCGAGAGAATCCAAGCCCAATGCGGATGAGGGTGTCGTCACGGAGAAGGGCCAAGGGATAGCAATGGAATGGTGGAAGGGCTGGGTTGCTGAGGCAGAACACCTTATATTCAACATGAGGTCTGATTTTGAGAAGTTCGTCATACAGAGACTGACTTTGGTGGAAGTACTTGACGCTTTGGAAAAGCTTGAGGGCACATCCATCGTCGCTGTACCTGTTGACATAAATGGGCTTAAGCTATGTTAGATATTACCTACAGGGGTTTAGAGCTCATGTGATATCTAACCAAGAGGTTACACCGATTTCACGAAGGATCATCAATGAATCCTTCAGTGCCTGCGTTGTATCAATGTGACTGACACGATATTTGACAAGGCTGTGTATCCATCCCCCCCCCCCCCCTCCCCCGGGTCATGGACCCGCGGTATTCTAACCGTCCACTCAGACTTCAGCTTCACTTTCATACATGCAAGGTAAGCAAGAAAGGAGTTCTCTGGAAATGCACATTCGATTTTCTGAGATCCCCCACACTGTTGGAACGGATCGATATGTAGCCGAGCTCGACTCGCAACCGCCTCTTACTAAGCCCCCAAATGTCTAGACCCCCCTAGTCAGCAGGGCAACGCATCCGTCGCCATCAGGACAGTTCGGGCGGAAGATCTGGATGCCATTGTGGGAATTGTCAAGCTGGCCTTTCCACGACGAGCATTTCGCCTATAAATATCCCTACTGAGAAGAGTATCCCGAAGATCACCACAAGTACCTCACCATCCACTATGCCAAATACATAAACAACACTTCCGCTAGCACGAATACCGTCATGAGTGCGGAATCACCCGATCTAGCAGATCAAGGCATGCTGGGATAACGCGGAGACCAAACCAGCAGGCTCTGATATCCCTGCTCTAGCTCCCCCGGAGTAGCACTACGAGTGTAAAGACTGCAGCACGGAACGGCTAAAAGCCCACAAGATGGCCGCCATGAGGGCGCGGAAGGACATCTTTGCCTGCGATTTCGCTACGCCATATCGCCACGTAGCCCGAATATTGGGGTCATGGAATGATCGACAGAGCAAGGTGTGCCTATCACGCTGTTTTCAGGGAGCATGGGCAAGAAGTTGTGCGAAAAGCTTAACTCCGGGGAGCTTGGCCAGGCTGTGGTTCGGTTGGAGGGGGAAGACGAAACGATGATCGAGTCGGCTATGGCCTGGGACCCAAAACTGGACACGGATACAGCGTGAACATGGCTTAAGATGAGTCAGGAGCAATCGAGGCTTCCCTCCAAGAGTAAGAAGTTCTAATTTACAGATAACAGATTAAACGGCCTTAGGTTAGTAACTAAATACATAGTAGCAGCTAATCCTTCTTGTGAAGCCACCCGGCAGAGCAGTTTACTTTCAGCAACCTCCAACTCTTGTCAGCCCGACTTTATTCTTTACAAGGAGCGGTAACTGCTTCATTATCGGAAACCTCACCCTTTGGAGCTGGTAGGCCCACTACGGTGCCCGGCCGATGCTGGCCTTCTGCTGGCTCGTGTCGCTCTTCCAACACTGTACCCCAAGTTGCTGTGCAGCTCACTCGGGAGCCCATATCGTCAACTTGGTCGCCATCGTCTGACGGAAGGTAGAAGAGGCTTGCTATGGTTATACGTCAGTACTAGCGTATCCATCATATCTATCTAAGGGACGCACTTAAATATAAGTCATCAGAGAAGTCGTTGCAAGCTAGTAGGCTTGTGTACGGCCTTTCGCTTGATGATGTGTCCCCACCATACTGGGAAGGACTGGGTAGATGAGCTGTTTGTCTCCTAGGTGAAAGATCCAGGTCATCCTTTGGCTCAGTTCCGTTTTTGTTTTTGTCAGATCTCGTGGTAGCGTGACGCACTTTCTTGTTGGGGGAGTTTGAAGAGCGTTGGCCCTGTTTGGCGTCAGAAGAGCTTGCAGACATGATGGTAGAGTTAGGGATAGTTCAACAAGTTGAGCCATAAGTGGTTCAGTATATTGAGTCGCGATGTACAGCATCTCCAGAAAATGCTGCCAGGCTCTAGCTATTTAACATCACGATGCATGTCCTCGCCGACCCCTTTGGTAGACATGCCTTCTCATCGGGTTGTTGGCCCGGTCGCTAATGCGAACATGGCAGAATTAGATGTCTATATGCACCGTGTAAGCCGGTGATGTACACCCAATGACACGGCGGGCTCAGACGAAGATCGCTGGCTACAGTGAAAGGGAGAGTTCGAGCCAGCCGGTAAGGTTAAGGTCTCGACCAATCATCATCACTGCCATTTTCTAGCCAATAACGATTACTAGCGAACCGAAGCTGACTGAAGCCTCACTGTGTGATAGGTGAGTCTTAACGCCGAAGTAGCCTGAGAACAGCCCATCGTCTTCTTGCTGCTGCCGGGTGTGGCCTCGGTGTAGTAGAGTTGAAAAGAGCGCATCTCCGCATAGTAGTATTCTAGATGGGCCAGTAATACAGGCTTCCTCACCATAACGCATACACTCATTGCCAATTATGATCCTCCAACAACCCCTGCCACCCACACACCAGCGTCCCTCACCTCTCATTCCGACTCAGCCTTGTTCTATCTTGTAAGGTCGCCAGCAAAGATTAAAACCATTGCAGTAACGATTTACGGAGATCTTCTCCGGTTCCTTGGCAATATTTATATACCTGGTTACCAGTAACCAAGGTAAGGCGTGCAAGGGAGCTAAAAGGCCGACCTCCTTGCACCGGGTAGCAATATGTCTACCTCATATACTCAAGAGAGCTTTTAGAGAGTGCGATAAATACCATCTTTTTCTTTCTCTATAAGTTCACTATAGTCAATAATAGTGAAAGAACTATTGCCTTTGGACATATTATTGAATGTGTCATAATCCAGTAGACGTAATAACTCCTAGGACTTAAGCAAAGGTCGCATAGCCTCTTGCTGCAGACACGCATAAGAGTATGTCAGACCAGTTCGTGTAGTTCATGCAGGCGGTCGTGTGTGTAACACGAAATATGGTGGAACCCTAGCGCGGAAAGCAACCCCTATTTCTTGTTAGTGGATGCTATTCGCCAGCATGATAAAGGCAAACTACCTAGGTAGGTATTCATACATGGGACTTATACAGCCAGATTGTCATGCGACTCCTAGTGGACTATTGCAGGCTGGAATATTCCGATGCCGATGTGGTCAAGCCTGAATCTAGCCGAGGATTAGCTAAGCCACCTATCTTAGGGGTTCGTGATCACTATCCGCGTACTATTTACAAAGCTAGTACTGGCTTCGCCTTCCCCGTGCATGAGCTAGCACAACGTGGTAATAGTGACTAGACTACAGTTAGTCGTGCGGACGCAGCCGGGCTGTAGAATGATAGAGACAAGGCTTAGAGTAGAGAATTCGGCTTAGCCGCCGATGGAATCGACCGGACGAATTCATATGGCGGAGCTGAAAATCAGGGGTGGGGTTGTCAGAATCCTACGAGTCTGCCTCCAGTTCACCATTCTTTCTCTCCTTCCCCTTCGCATACTTTCGTATGTGTCTCTGAAGCATGGAGATATACGTGCAATCTCATAATACGCGAATCAGTTGGCTTTTGAGTAAGTTTCTACGAAAACAGGGCGATTTTCTGTCGTATTTTAGTCATCAAAATGCGGCTCCTCAACACGCGAACACTAAGACTGGTCGATAAGCCATCCGGCGTCCGGTTTTACGCGACATTATCACACAGATGGACAGGTAAGCCAGGAAGATGATTCATTATCTTCAATCTGTACCCGCCTAGCTAACGTTTGTATAGATGACGAAGTCACGTTTGATGACATCGCCGATGTTAGGAAAGCCAGGCGACAAGCAGGCTGGACTAAAATTTTCGATTTTTGTAAAAAGGCCCACGCGCATGGTTATGACTATGCTTGGGTCGACACATGTTGCATTGATAAGAAGAGCAGCTCGGAACTTAGTGAAGCTATCAACTCCATGTTCAATTGGTACCGCGGAGCCGACGTATGCTACGCCTATCTCGCAGATTATGAACACGGGGCTGTACCCGAAGAACAACTGCCGAAATGCGAATGGTTCACTCGTGGATGGACGCTCCAAGAACTTCTAGCCCCTGACAACGTTCGATTCTACGACAAGATGTGGGCGTATATAGGGGATAAGGAAAGCTTCGCGCCCCTGATCTCAAGGATCACCTCGATCCCCGAGCCAGTCTTGAGTGGGAAAGAAGCGCTTTCAACCTATAGTGTTGCGCAGCGTATGTCGTGGGCAGCGTCTCGGGTAACTACCCGCATCGAAGACACCGCTTATTGCTTACTTGGTCTCTTCGACATAAACATGCCTCTGCTCTACGGCGAGCGGCACAAAGCTTTCTTTCGATTACAGAAGGAGATCTTGGAAAATGTTCACGATCTAACCATTCTCGCTTGGAATCTGGAAGGAAGCGGCAATTGGAACCACGACAGTGTCCTAGCTCGCTCTCCTTTAGATTTCAAGTCTTCTTCAGATGTCCGGGAGCTAGACATGGGTAGCAATCGCTGCTCTGTGTCTTCACAGGGTGTTCATACCGATAACACGATATGGATGGATGGGACATCACATCAAACAAGATATTATATGGCCGTGGGCGCTAGAGAGACGTCTTTCGAGACTATCGCAGTTCCTCTTGAGATGAAAGGCCCCAACCGCTTCGAGCGACCTTCGTCCGCTATGCTTTTAGATATGAATGATGCCGAGATGTGGGAGCGGAAGGTTAAGTCAGACATAAGTACTGGCGTATACCTCTTTACCAAACCTTCCCTTCTCGCAACCCAGCTAACGCATATCGAGGTACCACTGGAGCTTAAGGTTGATTCAGCTTATCCTAAGAATCTCTGGCATGATCAGCGTCAGTCATTTTTTTACTCTGGAGCACCTGGGGTAAAAGCTGTGTTTTTAAGTGGCTCGTTCGCGGGACAAGTGGTGGGTATCGTCCTGGTCATTCTGGATTTTCATGGAGTTACTAAGGTCTTTGAAACAAGATCTTGTGAGCCACAGATACTAAGGACTTTGAGATCCAGGGAACAAGATGGATGGGAATGGGAGGAATTCGAGAACGAGTATCCAGGACTTAAGAAGGTCGGCAGAGAGTGTCTGGTTCAGTCAGGGGGTCAAGAATTTCTCGTCGGTGCTACCTCTAGGAGAAAACCTCGAGATTGGATGCATAATGTGTTTATATCCGTCGAAGAGCTAGCATGAAAGACCATAAACGCGTAGGTAAGAGGTTTAGCAGGGGTTCTCGTTCTATAGGTACCCAGGTATCTATGTGACAGCGCCAGAGATAGAAACTCTAAAATTGCCGTAGACATCGGTTTATAAAGCGGGATAAGCTCTTAGAATCGCTGGGGTAAAATGGCTTGCACGCAAGAGACTATCTTTAGTATAGTAGTGTGCTATCGGTGAGAAAATGATTTCGAGAACTAAGAGTGATGGACTTAATACAGGTAAGTTTAGAATGGACGGTAAAAGTCTAACTCAACAACAGGTGATTCTTCAATAGGTTATCTAGGCCACCTTGACTCATATCGACTAACAGTCCCACGGTCCTACCCACGATCCCACGATCCCACTCCGGTGTTACCCTGACAGGTCTTAGCCCTTACCACCCGAGTTACCACCCGAGTAGGACCACAGGTCTATGGTCGGTAGGAGAGAGAGGAGTTGTGGCGAGGGATATGTCCATTTGTATGGGACCCTTCATCCTCACCTCCTGTGTATACCCGGAGTTTGATAACTGTGAGGTTCATAGCTCGCTGCGGAACAACGTTGTTGCTTCCCCATCGCTTGGTTGGCTACGTGACAAGACTCTGGTAGACCTATCTCTCCATCTTCCACGCTACCTTTACGCACATTAGCACCGTGAGTTATATCTAAAGCATATTCGCTTCGCCAACCTTAAGACATGACTAAAATTTTGAACACGCGAAACTTACTATTGCGCTTCTTTTGGCTATACTTGCGAATGAGTTTGGCGATTGGAATGGAATAGGAGATACCAAACGCAAGAGCAGTAAAAGCGAAAGAAACACCGACTATGCGAAGGTTAATAGACCAGAAGCCAGGGGGATATCTTGTTCACTTAGAAGTACTTACAAATGACCCCAAAAGCCCAGGCAGGAGCTTTTTGAAACGACTCAACGTCCAGTGCGAACAGAGAGCTGAGGAATGACAGCGGCAGCTAATTCGAGTTAAGAAATTGATTTATATTTTTTGAATGCAGAATATTGATACTTACAAACACAACGGTAATCAGTGTAAACGCCATCAGGACTTTTCCCTGGCTCGCGGACTCGTCTCCCTGTTTCACGGATTCTGCTGCTTGGGAGTTTGCTATCTCGCTATGTAGCAAGGAGAGTGTCGAATTGACCTAGAGTCATTCCACGTAAGTGATTATCATAGTAAATTATAAATATATGGACAACTTACAGCAGACTGGATCCTACTCGCGAGACTCTCCATTTCGGTGATATCGTTGACAATGTAGCTTGCAGCAAGGCCGGAATCCGTCGGGTCTTTCTCAAAGAGTTTACGCTGGACGATGTTTTGGTAATTTACGATTGATTTGATAATATTCAACTCGTCGCGGATATCTTTGATCTCGCTAAATAAGTTTTTAGCTTCGATCGTAGCATCTCTGAATTCTTTTTCGCTCTTGGAAGTAACATTTGATTCATTCTCGAGCTTTTGAAACAGGTCGGTCTCCTTTCGCCCCTACGGAATGATTAGCATCGATACACTAAAAGTAAACAAGATCTGACATACGATATGATTGATATAATTCGAGAACAGTTGGCGAATTGACAGACCGGTTTTCCAATCATGACTAGGATCTTGGGGACTGGGATCTCGATAAGTTCGCCTTCTCTCGTAGGACCCAATACAATATTCTACGATCGCTTTCATCATGTCTTTCGTAGAACCCGGTTGAGACCGAGCCCCTCCAGCCTCTATTTGCCTGTTGAGTTGTTCGGTGAATCCATCAAGCCATGACTGTTCTACATCGTCGACTGGATGTGACGTAGCGCAAATTACCCATTCTGAGCACGTCGTCTTAGTAAGGAAACACATACAAAACACCACTGGTACTTACTGTTGGCTATCGTCCAAATCCAAATTTGATTAACACGCAGCAGCGGCCAATGTTCCATGGGGTGTTGGCTGCCTTCCGGCATTTTCTGCTCTAATTGTTTAGTAACAACTTGAGTGCGATTTCGATGATATCTGTCGCCCTGTGCCTTCATTTCTCCCGCTTCGAAGTGGTAGTACGCCTCATCAAGAGTTGCAGAGCTATGAACGACTGAACGTTTATAGGCTGCTATCAGTCTTTTAGACTTTTCGCTTGGCCCATCTTGCGCTTTGTTGGCACCCTGATGAGAAACCCCATGGTCTTCGGTTTGCGTTGCGAATGATAGAAATGGCATCTATGATTCCATAGGTTAGTGCCTGAGTAGGAGCAAAAGTGATAAATAAACAAGGTGGCATGCTCACATAGAGAGCTGAACTAGGGATGAAATCATCTTCTTCTCGCTCTTTTTCCTTCGTTGTTTCTTGCTTGCCGATATCTTGACTGTTGACCTCATGGTCATTGGTTTTTTGAACCCCACTATCCTGCGTTTCCTCTCGCTGTGCGTCGTTGCTAGCTGTCCCTTTCTCTTCTTCACTTCGTTTCAGCGGTGAGACTTCATCTTGTCTCTTGCCAGTAGATGCAATTGGTATCCTCTCCGCAAACTGCGGTCTCATGAACCGTGATTCAGAAGTCCGGTCTGGGATTTCAAACCAAGTACTTTGCAAAAACGAGCTGACCTCGTGGTAGCTGGCAGCGCTATTCTTGTCATCGACCATGATTCTCAACAATAGGTCCTAAGTAAGCTGTCAACAACTTGTTCGATCTTTGGAACTAGAAAACCAGGAAACCAATATCTCTGGAGTATTTCTGTTACCTTCATCCAATCCATCTATCTTTGGTTAGTAATTACCAGCTAGGATATTCGGGGACACATACATTCGTGGCCGGTAAGTGGATGTAAGTAAATCTTAGGTTATCTTCGCCATATGTAGCTTGAAGTCGGGACGACTTTGGGTTTTGATTCTTGTTCTCGGAGCTCTTCTTCAAAGTATTCTTCAGATCGTTGATTGCTTTCGTCATTATTCTCGTGGGTCCCTTGTCATACACGGTATCGTTTAGACCTCGCGTCCTTCGAATGGTACTGGAGACGTGCTTGGCTTTGTAGAATCTGGCTATGAGTGCTTCGAATTCTTTCACGGAATCTGAATGTTCCGATTTCAATCGTGGAGGTTCCAGAATAGCGCTATCCTCATAGACCTGCGCGATTTGAGGGTCTTTCAAGATGTCTATTATGGGCCTCCAAACGCTGGGCTGCATTTCACCTGCAGGTGCTGTGGTATCGTAGTTATCTTCATAAGGTTTGATCTTATTTCCTCGCTTGCCACCCGGCCTCATGGTCCTGGAATTTCCCTCTTGTTGGGCCTTCGTTTTTGCCTCGGTCTCCTTTGCCTGAGCTACCTTGGATAACGCTGACTTGATGATTTCGGTATTTTCGCCGGTGCGCGGGGAAGTCGCAATGAGCCACCAGAGTACGTCCGGGTTCTTTTGTTGAGAAGCCAACTCAATAACGTTGAGCTCGTTCGTCTTCAGGTCCGGATCGCGGATAAGAAGTTTCTTCGCAATGCCATGTCTCTCATATTTTGCTGCCGCCCAGAGAAGAGCCTCATCGAAAGTTTCCTGTTTCTTCATTAGGGTGTCTATGATAGACTTTTGACATTTAAGCATTCCATCATGGGGAGTTGACACCTCATATAAAAGAAGCCTCTGGTATACGTCGGGATCACACTTCATTTCATCAGGCATGTGTCCCAACAATATGTCCACGCCCTCCGAATTCCCATCTTCAAACGCCACTAAGAATGGTGTTTGCCTTTCGTTGTCCTGGATATTCGCTTGGCCGTACTTTTTCTCGTCCAGCAACGTCCTCATACTAGTTAGATGTCCCCCTTTCGTTGCTGCCATCAATGGGGTCCATCCATCCTGATCTTTCACGTCGACTTCCGCACCTGCACCGAGTAGAACTTGGATAATTATCTCATTTCCTGCGTAGGCGGCGCGGTGTAATGCTGTCATCCCCCATTTCGCACAAGCATTAAGAAGGTCTGATCTATTTTCTTCTTCGAGGAAGCGTTCCACCATTTCTGTATAGCCATAGTCGGCAGCTATGTGAAAGGGCATATCTCCATCGTCATCGGTCGCTAGGGCGTCGGCCCCTGATTTAAGGAGAGTTGTAGCTGCCCATACAAGGCCTTGCCGAACTGCAACATGCAGGACAGTTTCGACAAGGAAATCATTGGTGCGAACGTTGATCTTGCCCCGTGGTAACTCGTCCAGTTTCTTTTTGAGCTGCTTCGTTTTGTCACCATTCTCGTCTGATGAATCATCCAATCCTTCAAGAAAAGATCGAAGATCGAAGATCCGCTCCATTGTCGCATCATCCGCTTCGCCATCGGCGGTGATCGATTTCTCACTGATTCCGTCAACATCTTCACTGTCCCTAGCCATAGTTAAGTTCAAAACTTCCAGTGACGTAGGTCGAGGACGATTTTGGGATATGCTTCAGAATACTCAGCTGTACTCTCAGCCGAGAGGCTATAAAAAGGGCAGATGTGGAAAGGACTAGGTAGGTACCTATATATGACAATGTTGTTAAGTAATGACGGGCAATGGTGACCCCTTATAAATGCGGCGAGAAGCTTTGGTCGACATCAGGCTCGTATCCTCCATTTCGAATTAGGTACCGAACACTCATCTTACCGCTTCATCGGCCACTGCGCACGAGCTGAGATGCAGCCCAGCCCATGAAATCAGCTGGCTTCAAGAGGCTGGCAATTTCAATAAAAGCAGGGCTCATCACAGCTGAAAAGAACTTGGTGGGGCCGTACGACGTTGAAAATTGAAGGCGACGCTCCTTATTTACGGTTCTGATTGGCTGCCGACGTATTTCATACCCTACTCTTCTGACGATCTTCGCAAATAGTTACCAAGTTTATGGGGGCTAATATGCCATGTTTTTTTTTTTTTTTTTCATATAGAAGCTTGTTGATTGAATAGGAAAGTAACATCATAAGCATAGAATAACGGATTACGGCTGTAGCAGCCAAGTGAGGATGCTAGTTCAGAGAAGTCAAGCCATGCCTTGGAAATTTGTAGAAAGGATAGGCAACGATACTTATCGAACTCCAAAGTCATTAGTCATACTAAACCTATTTCCACGATGCAATGAAACCATGGGTTGAAAGGCGAAAAACATTGAGTAAAGAATGAAAAAAAAAAAAAAAAAAAAAAAAAAACCAGATTGAATCACATGTGTGACCTCTTGTCATATATACCTAAGATTAGGTAGATCTGAAATCGTAACCTGGCAGGCATTTGCTGCGCACCAAAGTCGCTTGAATGGAATTCATGACTCTTCGTGTTAGCTACATTTTGTAAGATGCTGTGTAGGTAAGAAAAGAGACTAGGTATTATATATACCTAAACCTTAGGTCAAAAGTAAGAAAAAAGAAGGTTAGGTACAAGATAACCTCTTAACCCCTTAACCAGTGACAGCGACCCCACCCCACAGCTCACACTCACAAACCCTTACAACGGGGAACGCACGGACCATATCCGGACTAGCCTATCTAGTGCTAGAAATCGCCAATCACAGGACCCTGACAATCCCCTCCACCGCCCTCGCCAAGTTATCGTCATCACCGCCATTACCAAGTCGCGTGAAAATCGATCTACCTGTCAATAAATAAAAAAAAGCCGACCCAGTCGGCAAACCGTCCTCCCATCCGAAAAAAAAACATCGACCAACCAGCCAACGTGTCCATTTCGAGTCGGTTCAATACCATTTCTACATCGAGGCTTTCAAACGTTTACCGTCTTGGACACCTTTGTCGCCTTTTTTGGGCTGCCCCTGCTACCTAGCACCTAGCACCCCCAGGTATCCGGTTTCGACAAGAATTCCGCGGCGGTCAAAGGCTGCCAAACTCGGCACAGCGAAACGGGCGCTCTCCATAACACGCCATCGCGCATCCTCCTCCTTCGACACCCTACAGAAAGGCCATTCAGACAGATGCGAAAATGGATAGAACCGATCCCATGATACTAGACGCCTTGAAAGGTACGCCAGATCGTTTGATGCATCGTGTTGCCCGCTCTATGCCTCAACACCACCGCCTCTCCTATCTTCCATTCTCTATCTTGTCTAGCTCACACCCCCAAATACCCTAACAACTAGCCCCTTCTGAAGCAGCAGCAGCAGCAGCAGCAGCAGCAAAGCTAACAGACAAACACCACAGGCATCCTCCCCGAACAGACGATGGAGCTCCTCCAAGACCACCTGCAGAACCCACAATCGATGCTGCAGGCCGCGTGGCGGCAGGCGGCCTCGCTCCTCAACAAGCTCTTCGCGCTCGCGTACCCGCTGGTCGAGCCGCTGCTGGCGCGCCTCGCGCAGGCGCTGCACGACAGCCCGGACATCGTGGTGCTGGGCTTCGCGCTGGCGCTCTTCGTCTTCGTCCTGCAGGTCGTCGCCTGGGTGCACCGCACCATGATGTACGTGACGCGCCTGGCCTTCCGGCTGCTGGGCTGGGCCCTCGTCTTCGCCCTCGTCGCCGTCGTCTGGCGCCGCGGCCCCGACGCCGCCCTCCGCGACGTCGTCGTCTTCGCCTCCCGCCTCGCCGGCTACGCCGCCGTCGTCAAGGACATCTGGTGGAGCGAGTACCAGAAGTTCGACGCCCAGACCAAGCGCGGCGGCAATACCAGCCAGAGGGTGCCGTCGGGCGGCTACACCAGGTCGAGGAATACCGGGTGGTAGAGGAACTTTCGATGCTTTGTATCTACCGTATTGCATGAGAGAGAGAAAGAGAGGTTTGGGAATTATTAATCGATTGTTTACTACTGTCACATACTGCCACGATTACGTTTGGGAATGAATGGGTCACGATCAAAAAAGCAGCTCTTTACGGAGAATGAATAACAGCATACTAAGATACCATCATGAATGTGCCAATCGTGATCAAATTTTGGTATATACCATATGCCTTGTCATATGCCTTGCCATATGCCTCGCCTGAAAACCTGTACGCCGTCGCTATGCAGTTCTCCATCTATGCTAGACCATTTCCCCTATTCCCAATTTGCGTAGTATTCTTTCCCGGCCCCGGGGAATTAGTCATCCATACCGTCCATATCAAACTCCTCGTCCTTTAGTTCCTTGGGTTCCTGCGCTTCGTGGTACTGGATGCAGTCATCGATGTAGCTGAGGATCGCTCCGACACTATCTTCGTCCTGCACGTCCAACTTTAGGTAGTTCACCATGCTGAAATTCTCGATCAGATTTGCCACCGCTCGGTTTAGTCGTCTAAAGCTGCCGCCTCGCATGAGAGCCCCCTTGTCCTGGGGATCTGCCATCTCATCCTCGTCTTCGAAGGTACCTTCGGCTTTGCGTCGGGCAATCTCAGCCGGGTCGTCATCGAGCAGACCGCTATCTGGCATTTGGAATCTCTTAAGATCCTTCTTGCGAACTTGGTCTTTCACGAGATCCATCTTAGAAAGGATGTTGAGATGCGGTACCTCCAGCATGATCATTGCGCTCATTGCGCTCAGTGTGCCAGCAAAGAACTTGGCTCGGTCCACCACGAAAGTAGCCTCGAGAAGATAGGCAGCGCAGAGTCGGATATCGAGGGAACCGGCTCGTGTTAAGAATCGCACAAGTGCTGGCAAGATGGGAACATGGGTATAGAGCTCGATCTGTCCGGGCATATCAAAGATAATGAGGTACTCTTCGGTCAGCGAATCCAGGGATTCCGTCAGGAAGTCGAGGTTCTCCATGAGGAACTCGAAGCAATAGATAAGACCACCATTTGGGCCAAGGCTCATCTCTTCCATGACATCCTCGAGGGATATGAGGTCTTTGATATCCAAGTCTGGCGCATGTTCGAAGGTCTCGGCGGCAGGGTCGAGGTTGACGTAGAAGCACGAGCGTCGGTTCAGGTTGAGGTGAGTTATGAGGGAAGCGCAAAAGGTGGACTGCGAATAGGTCAGTCATCCAGGTATTTAATGAAACTTGTAGGAAGGTCCGGACAACATGTCAGTGAACCCAGCGAGCTTGGATATATAAAATTTCAGAGTGGCGCAAAAAGTATTCATTACATACCTTGCCGGCCCCAGCGGGGCCCATAACCATAACCCCGAATTTGCTCATGGTGTGCAATCGAGTCTTCCTTTTATAAAAGATTCAAAGATGAGCTGACTATCTTTTGTCTCAGCCGAGGTGGACCCTGATTGATCGGATAAAGGTGCAAAGTAGGAGCCGGTGAAGCGTTCAGCCTTGCGACGTGACGCGGATTGGATCAGTCAAAGATTATTTTTTTTTTCCTTCCTCGGAATGGAGGGGTAGAGGGGCCAAACGCCGGGCCAGGGTCAAGGAACAAGTGTCCAAAGTGGGGCCGCAAGCTGACAAGGTTATACCTATCGTCTTGTAGGTACCTGGTAGTGTACCTAGGTAGGTGAGTGTTTTTTACCAGTTGGTGTTTAGATGACAGGGCGGTATGGCACAATACACTACTCTTTCTCACCGCCTTGATAAAACGGAGTACCTATCAGGCGGCCTGTCGGGTGGCTGTCGCACAGATGGGCCGCTCCGCTAGTGGATGTTCCGGCAAAATTATCCATCTAGCCGTTCTGACCGTTGCGTACTTACATGCAACTACCCGGTAAGATACCATATCAGCCATGTCGTGATTGACTATGTATTATGTTTTATGTATAATCTCGATCCTAGTGGGTTACAGGCTGTAGACTTTGTTTCTCAGTAACAGGAAAACAAAGCAAAGGAGGTTGAAAGGTTCAAGATGCTTTATGTAAGAAAGGCAGCTTCTTGTCCTAACCGGAAGGGGAATTTATTGAGTGGATCATGGATGGCAAGCCGGGCCAAACAGTAGAATGCGCCGACTGCGAACATCGGTGAGTCAGGCGCCGAGAGAAAGTGAATTGGGGACCAGAAGATCGAAACAGATGCCGAAATGCAAGCACGACTAGTGCACGTTTCTGAGAGGGGCAGCCGTGGCAATGGAACTGAGCTTCAATTGAGTAAATGCCCCGCGTACTGCATGTCCGGATGGTTTGTTATAGGCAGAGTCGGCAGGTCGAGTACTATGTAAGCAGGACCGGAGGCCGAGAAAAGGTCGTCGTGGTTTTGTGCGACCAGCCCTCATGTCCAACTGACGTGAAAGGAACTGTCCAGATCACAGATCAGATAAAAGATGGAGAGGTATCTTGCGTTAATGCAAACGCCACATGCGTATTTGGCTGACAGGATCCAAGCCAAAGGCACGCAATCTTACATTCTCGTTCGCATGTACAAACCGTCTTAACAGTACCTTATGTAAGTACGGCTACTCGGGGTAACGCCCACTGTGCTCGGGACCTTGAGACTTTAAGACCTTGAGACCTTTTGAGAGTATGAGAAGTAATGAGAAGGAGCTTACACGATCAACGTCAGCAAAAGCACATCAGCCTAAGAGGTTCGCCCCGATAGGGTGGTTGGACGAGTTATGTAATACAAACAACCGAGAAATGGAGTTACTCTACCTGGACTGGAACATCCATCAGAGCAGTTACTCCGAGGCCTTCCCCCGCCGTATCTACAAACCTGTACCTAAGGTTATTCCTTCGAAGAAAAACTCCATCCTTTTAGTTTATGCCCCACTTTGCTCTTATTATTTTAAGTACCAACAGTCCCAGTCCCAGTCCCAGGTACAGTCCGGACCAACAGAGATTAGTCGGGCCCCTAGCAACTTAGGTTCAGTTCGCTAGGATCAACCTTAGCTTTATCGGCATATTGTGTGGCAGAGAATTGCGCCATTCTAGCTTGCTGCTTGTATCTACTTTCAGGTCCTGCCCTCCGATTTCTTTTCCTAGTCTCTAATCCCTAGTCCCTGGTCCCTAGTCCCTAGTCCCTAGTCCCTAGTCCCCAGCAAAAAAGGCTAGAAAAAAAACTCCCGCTTTCTACTCCCCTTCTTAAAGCTCAACTTTCCCCCCTCCATCCTCAATCCTCCATCCTCCAACCAAATTTCCTTCATTTTCCGATAGACAACTCTTGGACTCTCCCATATCCTCCTGTCCAATTGAAAATCCAGCGGTTTGTTTATTTTATTTTTCTGATTTCTCTTCTTTGCTAGATACCGTCAAAATGCCTGCCTCCAACGGAACCAACGGGCACTCTTCCGCCCTGAGCACCCCTCAAAACCCCGGTGCTTTCCTCTTCACCGTAAGTATCCGCTACATCTATTTTGGTCTGACACCTCCCGAGGTCCTCTACTAACTCACCGTCACAGTCCGAGTCCGTCGGTGAAGGTCACCCCGACAAGATCTGTGATCAGGTCTCTGATGCTATCCTCGATGCCTGCCTTGCGCAAGACCCCCTCTCCAAGGTCGCTTGCGAGTCGGCCACTAAGACCGGTATGATTATGGTCTTCGGTGAGATCACCACCAAGGCCAACATTGACTACCAAAGCGTCATCCGAGGTGCTATCAAGGATATCGGCTACGACTCTTCAGAGAAGGGTTTCGACTACAAGACCTGCAACGTCATGGTTGCCATTGAGCAGCAATCTGCCGATATCGCCCAGGGTCTTCACCTTGACGAGGCTCTCGAGAACCTCGGTGCCGGTGACCAAGGTCTCATGTTCGGCTATGCCACCAACGAAACCCCGGAACTCCACCCTCTGTCCCACCTGCTCGCCCACAAGCTGAACAAGGCCATGTCTGATGCTCGCCGTGACGGAACCCTGCCCTGGCTCCGACCCGACACCAAGACCCAAATCACTATGGAGTACAAGCATGATGGCGGCGCCGTCGTCCCCCTCAGAGTCCACACCATCGTTATCTCTGCCCAACACAGCGGTGATGTCACAACGGAACAGGTCCGAAAGGAGCTGAAGTCCAAGATCATCGACAGCGTTATCCCCAAGCAATACATTGACGAGAAGACCATCCTTCACGTGAGTACCACCATCATAACCAGTTTAATCTGGTTGCCATTCTCTATTTCGTAGTCCTAACGATTCACAGCTCCAACCCTCTGGTCTCTTCATCATCGGTGGTCCCCAGGGTGACGCCGGTGTTACTGGCCGAAAGATCATCGTGGACACGTACGGTGGCTGGGGTGCTCACGGTGGTGGTGCCTTCTCCGGCAAGGACTACTCCAAGGTCGACCGATCTGCTGCTTACCTCGCTCGATGGATCGCCAAGTCGCTCGTCGCTGCTGGCCTCGCTAAGCGTGCGCTAGTCCAACTCAGTTATGCCATTGGTGTTGCTGAGCCTTGCTCTATCTACGTCGACTCGTACGGCACCTCTGACAAGACCGCCGAGGAGCTGGTCGAGATTGTTCAGGCCAACTTCGACCTGCGACCTGGCCCCATCGCCAAGGAGCTTAACCTCACGCGCCCGATCTACAACCAGACGGCCAAGTTCGGCCACTTTGGCACCAACCAGGAGTTTACCTGGGAGCAGCCAAAGACGCTGAAGTTCTAGATTTATTAACAGGACTTAGCAGATCTTCCGAAGGGGGAATTTTCTTGGATTTATACTGGCGGAAGAATCAACTTCTTTCTGCATTGCGAACGGCGTTTAGTGGGTAAATTATACCTAGAGACATACGGAGATTCCCTCATCGGAAAAGTGTCATGAAAATTTTATGGGCATGGCAGCATGGCGTACGGTTTCAACATACCTGGTTTGGGCAAAGACACAAGAGATATAGTGGCATCTTACAGGGTCACCGACCAGATAAAGGTCGCGGATGATTTTCAACATCCGCATTGCATTACTTCAACACGGCAATACCGACAGTATGTCGAAGTCAAAATATAATGATACCACTTGTCGTACATTTATTGATCTCTCCAGCATTGTGGAATGGTCGTATATTGCTAATTATTTGTGCCCACGTTTTGCACCATCTAGGAACTGTCGCGAGTCCAGCCAAGCGATGAGGAAATAATGATGCTGCAACGAAGAGCTATGAACCTAACAGCTAACAGGCCCTAGGTATAGACATGGAGCGAAGACAAAGAGGCTATCTCTGTCATCTCTCTACAGCTTGATACTCTCTCTACAGCTTGATACAGTCCTACCTAGGCAGCAAGGGCTAAGGGCCTGACAGGAACTAAGGATCTTCATATATCTTGGGAGGATAGACCGATTCTTCATCCTATTTACAGATCACTATGATGCTATGTCTGCAACACCCAACATCGTTATCGTTTAAAATAACATATACCAGCACAATTACTAGCAAGCTGGCTACCTAGCTACTACTTTCCTACCAATGGCCTGACAGATCTCCTTGATGTGCATCCCCACCCACCCAATCATTCGCTAACGCTCCCCGGGCGCCATTCTGGTGGTCGTCCTCTTCGGGCTGATGATTCCTGGAAGAAACGTATCCCTCTCCCTCCTTGGTTGCGACGTGATTCGAACCGGATGGCGTAGCGGCCGACGAAAGAGCCGGAGATGGGGGAGGGACGGGGTACCTATGCTCGGGGAGGAGCGAGAGCAAGGTCAGGAAGGCCTCTTGGAAGCGTACGGCGGGCCCTATCGGCGATGCAGCGGACAGGCCGCCGTCGCTTTCGGCGCTGTTGTCGTGTGAAGGATATTCCTGCGGGTGCTGGTCGCCGTCGGGCTCTTGGCTGTGGCTGTGGCTGCGGGCGCTGGATGGTGCGGACAGGGGGGAGTCGCGGGATATGGGTGAAAAGGGGGAGTTGGTCGGCGAGGAAGAACGTTGGGTGGCTGGACTCGAGGAGCTTGGGTCGGAGTGGGAGATGCTCGGCATTCCCGCGTCTTGACGTGCTTTTGTCCGGACGTCTTCCGCGTCTGGCGTGCTGTGTCTAGGTTTTGGTGAAGGGGGTAGCATTACGGCTCGGTTCGCTTCGACTTGTTACCCCTTTGTCTACTTGTTGTCTCTCTTTTCTAGTTAGGTCCGGCTTGTTGTTATAATAACTGTTTTGTATGAAGTAAGTTGGTTAACGCTGGGGGTATGTGCCGTCATTATAACTAGGAACTTACCTACTGCCTTATCAATCCTTGAGCTTGTAGCAGTACCCCTTTCTGTGTCTTGTCTTCAAAATGGCACCAGAAAAGTCGTCGGATAGGAGTAAAGAGACAAGTAGGCTGCTCTTCAAGTCTTTTTCCTTGGGCAAGATGCCACTGACCGGGGAAATGCTATTATTCTTATTTGTATCCTTTTAAACCCTGAGGCGAATTTGGAGTTCTCTGCTTCGTTGGCGTAGTAACTATAGGATGTGAAAGCAATGGTGGGAAACTCGGGAGTAAGTTTCCAATGGGAACAAACTACAGACAAGATTCGGAATATAGGGGGCAAAGCAGCTGCAGGCTAGGATAGACTCCGGAGATTACCAAACATCATAGTTGCCTACCTAGGTATCTTACAAGCCACTCCTCATCGTCTGTAAATAGACAAGGGCCAGACGTATTATGCGTTATGTGCTACTTGCAACCCGCATTACCCTCACTTATGCAAATCCAGGCTTGCTCGAGCCGCAACCCAGACGCTTTAAGCGAGTGACAATGCTGTCTGTCCCCTTGATTTGCATAATCACATCACGAGCGATATGGTACGGACAAAAGCCATGATGCTGGGAAGAGCGCCCTGCTGCAGCCACATAATCCCACAGGAGGTCGAGATGACATGCCACGGTCGTATAGTTCGTTTACGATCGCCGAACAGCGGTTGCCATGCCTCGAATCACTGTGATACAACCCTAATTCGAGCACGGAGTAATACAAAGCCATAGTACATATGAGCAATCTGACGTTCCAACGGCACAACAACACGAAGTATACGAACAAGTGAACGGCGAGCAACAAGGTAGCAACGAGGCAGTTATTAGGGGGGCTATTCGAACCCGAAGATGGCCAGGTCGCTGCAGCCGAGAAGCAACTCGTCGCCACATACCTCCAGAAGCGGCTCATCGATATGTACGTACCCCGTGCTCACCGGTAATCCAGAGCCGAAACGGCACATCATCATCCCTGACAACACGTACATTGATTCCAGGACTGTAAGTCGTCCCGTCGAATGTCGTCCCCGATAACCCCATGAGGCTTAGTGTGCATAAGAGCGTGGCGTTCTCGAGCGCGACCAAAAGCGAGCGATACGAAATACGAAACGGGGGGGGGGGGGGGGGGGACGGGCCCGATCGCACGTGGAGCCAATTATATGTCGAGCCGGGCACGGGGAACGAGTAAAAAAATCCACCAATACACCGACGAACCGGAACACCAAAAA
>MU399503.1:300357-386068 GCA_022578845.1 Hypoxylon cercidicola | reverse complement strand
TCCCCAGCCCCCCCCCCGGCCGGCGCCTCCGCCGCCCGCCCCGCCCCCCCCCCCCCGCCCCGGGACCGATCGCTCGTGGAGCCAATTATATGTCGAGCCGGGCTCGGGGATCGAGTCTACAGATCCTCCACTTCACCGACGTACCGGTACAGCAAACAAAACAAGCACACACGCAAACATCAAGACGAAAAGGAAAAAAAAAAGAAAGAAAAGAAAAACAATTTTCATCTCCGGTACGGGGAATCGAACCCCGAGCTCCTCGGTGAAAACGAGGTATGTTAGCCGTTACACTATACCGGACTTCGCAATGGTACCAAGTCCATTGGCCTGAGCTGGTGCTATTACCAATTATGACCCAGCCAAGTGCTAACCTAGACGCAAGCATCAGCCTTAGCTTGAAGGGTCGCCACGAGTCGGTTGGTTGTGGTCGGAAGCCCGTCTCATAAAAATGTACCAAAATTTTTTTTATCCCTTGGTTGGTTGAGCTACCTGCACGCCTAGCGTATCCCTAGCTTCTAGTTCTGTCCACATAGTATAAGAACCCCGAGTTATCGAAACGCCGCCCGCCCCGTCCGCAACCCCGTTCCGCTACCTAAACCTCCTAACCCTAGCCTAGGTAGCCTGACGAGAGAAAAGCCATAGTTTTCCTGTATCAAAATTTTTGTGAAGCCATGCCTTCCAGCAAATACACTGATTGTACAAGGTTGCCATCATGTATGGAGTGAGATAAGGGCAGTCTAAAAAGACACTCAGTCATCTTCTATATCGTCATCGCTCAGCACCAACTTCTGTACAGACGGCAGTGACGCGGCATTGGTCAGGGCCGACGACACCTCGCTCTTCTGCCGTATGCCCAAGGTCGTCTTCTTCCGCGGCGACGCTTCCTCCGTCGGCTTGTCCGTCGCCCACGCCTCTCCTTCTCCAGCTTGCTCCGCGTTGTCATCTCCGTCGATGGCCTCCTCGTCCGCCGCGTCCCCAATCCCGGTGAACGAGACCACTTTGTCGATTTCCCTTAGCCGCACGTTACTGACTGAGCTCCTACGCCCTCGTGCTATGTGGGCCATGTATGGTAACCGTTCGAGCAGTAATTCCCTGCGAGCGGAACTCCCGAGGAAAAGTAGAGGCGCTGATTGGTCTTGACTTTGCTCGACTCGTCTGCTAGGCTGGCTATTATTCCGCTGCTGGGAAGCTTGCTTGTTTATCCACTCCCCGCCGTTGGCCCCCTGTTTTGGACGTCTAAATGCTGAAGCACCCTGGGTGACATTTTGTCCCGTTTCGTCACCTCTAAGTAGCTTCGATGCCCAATGGTCTACGACACCTTCTAGCTCTTCTTTCTCCCGCCATAGCTTGAGGCTTGTGGGGTAAAACATCTTGTATGCATCGCCACCACCCCGTCCAGCATGTTTCATCCTTTTCACCGGATTTGGGAGGGAGAATAAGAGGCCCCTTGTTGCGACCTGAAAGGTGATTTCATCTTGCCTCAGCGTCTGACTGCCTGAATCCCGTCCTGTAAATGCCGAACCTCCAAGCCCTCGCCCACGGAAGAAAACATCCCACGACGGAGAAAGCAGATCACTCTCAGATAGATACTCGATGCAATCGTTGATGTAGTCAAGGGAACTATTTGGGTCGGCTGGCCCACTAGATTCACAGGATAAGACATAATTCTCGTGAAGAGCTGAGATGAAAGTATGCGTATCGGTGCCAGTTTCGTCAATAAGACTATCGACAGAAACCTCAGAACGTTTCGACCGAGAATAATGTGCCATGTACTCGGGTAGCATCTCCGCTTGACCCTCGGGTGTCTGCTGGCTCATGGGTCGTTCATCCCGTTTATTATATACCACTTTCCCGACAGCATGAAATATACCCAAGCTCGCTTCTCGCTGGGAGACGAGCTCCAGGCTTTCCACTTCGCCCTTGGTTAGAGACACTTGGTTCTTCGATCCTCGTTTTGGTTTCGTGAATGTAACTTTTGAACCCCAATCCGTATCTGTGTCGCCTTTGAGACACAGAAACTCGAGTGATGAGATTGCGCTTCTTATATCCCCTATCTCGCCTAATCTCTTAAGGACAAGCGGTCCAGGAGTTCGCCGTCGCCCGGATTTCCGTGCCTCCTTTTGGACCACTAGCTCGAGCGCGCCCGCAAGCAGAGTAGGCGCAATTGCATTAAACTCGATGGTACAGCAACCTGGATGCCGACTGATTTCCGGACCTAGTAACCGATGGGCGGTAAAGCTGTCCGCAGATGCCGAAGTAGTGGTCAGGAGGGTCTCCGATATGATTATAACCACAGGTGTGATAGGGTCTGCAGAACTTTGATGGGTGAATGAAGACAGAGACGGGGTATTGCTTGCTAGATATTGTAGAATAGTATTTCGGAAGGATGTTAGAGCTGTTGACGAGCGGGTGAAGGTATTTGGAAACTCTTCAATGAGGATGAGTTTCCTTGTATTGTCATGAACATCAACTTTGTTGCCGAGATTCTGAGGAGTCGAATCAAGATCAATGTCTAATTGACCAAATTTCCCGCCCCTCCCCATGAATTCTTCGAACTGCGCCGAAGCTGACTGGGCCCCTTGGTTTGCGCCCAGAGAGCCAACTGGATTCCTCCACTCCAGGAGTTCACAGCGCATATCCTTGGCAAGAAGTCGGACCGTAGTCGTCTTCCCCGTCCCAGCGGCACCTTTTAGGATCAGCAACCGTTGCCGCAACCGACCTGCCATGACATCTTCGAACCAGCGACGAACATCTGCAACTTTCTTTTTGTGGACTGCCAATTCGTCTAAGTTTATAGGACCAAATCGCTCGGACCAGGGTCGTTGTTCGTCGCTCGTACTGGAATCTGGTTGTAGCCTGGGTGGCTTGAGGAACTTCTGACTCGACATGACCGCGGGGCCATTGGCGGGTTGCGATTGGGGAGCGTCTCGGAAACGTTTGCGAGCATTCTGGCCGACACGGCTTGTACTCGCGGCCCTGTGTTCTCCTACATCGTCGTCGTCGGATATTGGATCGCTAATGATATCATCCTTCTTGGTGGGCGACACAGTCGGGGCGCGTTGTGCCTGTCTCGAAAACATAGTTACGAGATCGGCGCTTTTCTTTTCTAGCCGTGTCCCTTTCGTAAAAGGCTGGCTCTTCGCCTTCTCCGGACTCGTGCTAGTGCTCTTGACTCCATTTTTGCTAAAGGGAGGGGGTCTCGAGGTCGGCTTCGGGGGCTGAGAAGCTGTCAATCGAGACGACTTTCTCGCGGGACTCGGCGAGGTAGTAGGGCGGGAAGCGTGGGCGGCGGAAGCACTAGGCCGTTCAGGAGAGGAAAATAGGTAATTATTAAGAGTATTTGTTTTGGGTTTCGACTCTTCCTCATCGTCTGAAGAAGCATGAACGATGTTTCGTCTGCGACGCTTCGTAGGCGGCGCCATGACGGTACGACGGACGAGAGCAAGGCATCAGTTAGCGAGTACGATCGCTCACTGCCGATGACGACTTCGCATTGATTTTCTTATTAGATTGAATATTTCAATTTTTACATGTGTGGAGTTGAATTGTTCAGTCTTGGTCAGCAATGAAAAGGAAGGACAATAAACGGAACGGCTGACAGCTAAAGTTTACATTTACAGTGTACCTTCCGTCATTCCCATCCTATTAGGACCCTCGTCGCGGGCGGACGTATGTTAGCGCGTCTCCCAGCGACTCGTCCCCTGTAACCTCAATGCGACATCATGTGATCAATTAAACTTGTACTGCAGGTATCATCGCTAAATTCAATCTCACGACGCAGTTGAACATCTTTTGATATGCTGCTAAATGCATTACAATTTTCATTCCTCTTTTTAAAAAAGTCATTCTGTCCTGAAGTCTTCCTCAATACGCTCACTCGTGATACATGATATATATATTAACATCACGAAAACGTCCAGCCTTCGAAATCGTCGGCAAATCGTACAGCAGCAGCTAGATAGCGCTCATGTACGTCTCCCCAGGTCCGCGCCGCTTCCTTGATTGCACGTATGACTGTAGGCCACCCCATCAGCATTATACACTATCTTAGGAGGAATGAAAAAGCAGTCTTACCTTTGACAAAGTGAGCATCGGTTGCGTAAGCCCCGTTCAGAGCCTTGTCCTCCACATAATTCCATTGCTTTCTGGCCCCATCTCCCGGCTTGATGTAATCGGGATCTATCTTCGGCCGAAGACAAGTGATATAGACGGCAATCGCAAACAGCCACCATTGCCTAACCAAGTTGATGCGGAACACAGCTGGCATAAATGGAAGTAGAATTCTCACAGCATGACTTGACGTAAGAATGTGGCAAGTGAAGAAATTGTACGAGTGCGTTCCCGGCGGCACCGTCGCAACTAACACTGCAACGGCAGCTTCCTGCGACAATTCGAAATCCTTCACCGGGTCATCAAGAGTCCACGCATTCCAGTACTCTAGGACGATTTCCTCGTGCTTCTGGAATAAAGGCTCGATGTTTTCTGGTCCTGCCTCTTTGAATAGTCCATCGAGGCGTTTATCATCCGCCAATTTCAGAAGTAGATCTAATGGCGAAGACGACTTCATCGAAGACGGCTTCGTATAGGAAGAATCATCGATGTACTTATGAAGAAAGTCGTACTGCGTAGCAGCCATGCCGAGGGCCTCCATGGCAACCTCGCGACTATCAATTTCATAAGCATATGCGAGGTGGATGAGCGGGTGACCAACTATCATGGTTAGTTTGTTTCGAGGAGCGAATCCATCTGGGAGGGAAACGTACGGCCCCCCACGAGGCAGTTCACTAGCGGTTGCTTCCCTTTATATAGATACTCTTCCACGACGCCCTTCCACTGGTAATTATGTTTCAACGCTAGGGCATCTTCAAAGAAATCAACGTAGGCACGCTGGTACTTTCGGTCCCCAAGAAAGTCTCTCCAATCATCCTCGACTATCTCGGCTGGGGATGGTTTCCATGGCTCGAGTTCCTGCGCTTCAACATCGTAGATTCTATGTAGCTGTTGAACATTCGCCCCCAACAGATAGGCAGAGCCGAGGATATGAGGCAAATGGTTATGAAACTCCAAGTCGTGATAGAGGATAGAGTAGTTGACATGGTTTGCTCTCAGCAGATGCTTCAGGGTCCTGGGTCGTTTCTCAGGCGCAGTCTCCACACTGTGAACCTCGACCGGTGGGATGTCAATGGTTCGTGTTCCCTTCGCATTAGAGACGAACCGGTTCAACACAGGCATATACGACAATATTGAAGCCATCTTGCAGGTTTCATTAGAGCATCGCGGCGCATTCGTTGCTTAGCTCTAGTGAGGAGATGAAAGAGAATAGTGACGTAACAGAATGTTGAAATGTTGTGATGAGCAAGACCTTATTAATATAAGTAGGTAGGTATGTATTTAACCTGATAAATTATCTTAGCGAATTCAGACTAGAATTTAAAAAGTTTACGGGCGGGCTGCGCCCGCTTGCTTAGCCACGCTTAGCCACAAGGGGTATTTAAGGTATGGCCGGATGAATTTCAATTTCATAAACTTGTTTATGATCACAATGCACGGTTTAGGGGTATCAGACGAGGGGAGCAAAGCGACAGCGAGATACCAGTTACCCGAATTAAGACAGGCGACAGGTAAGAAGAGGAGATCTCTGAGGATAAGCAGGTTTTGGAAAACAAAAGACATAACACGTTCCGTTGTTTGGTAAAAAGACCTACCTAACGGCCGACACCTCAACCAAAGTACATCTTCTTATGCAATCTGCAACAATACGTTTCTTCGGGGAACTAACTAAGGAATATATACTTCATACTCCGAGACGACACCAAACTTTTCAACTTTTTGTCGTATGTAAGCCATCTCCCCCTTCTTGAAACTTCGAGCCCTAGCCACGATAATGTTGCTTCTTAAGGTAGTAGCGTGGTATCTCGAGGATTCTCGTACTTGCGGTAACCATGACTTGTACAATCCTCAATGAATGGAGGCTTGGCATCCCATTCATGGAGGTTATGTTGCGATGCAACATGCTTGTTGATAGTCTCACGAAATTCTAAGCTGACGTTTTTCACAACGGAGCTTGCCTTACCATAGTCCACAAGTAATACCGGAAGATCTGTCTTAAGGTGGGCAGTTTTTAAATCGTAGTTGTCATAGAAAATCTCGAAGACTAAAATGTCTAACTGTGGCCACTTTTGGATCGCGATAAGTCGACTTTCTTTCTCAGGTACTTGTAAGGAGGAACATGTATCAAAAACAACTTGTTGATGTGTAATGGAATATAAAGGCGATTTCTTTCGGAGAAAGACGGCAATCCTCGCGGGTACTCGGGTTTCTAAGAGATCCCTGGCAGACTAGCATATTGTGAGAAATGTACGCAACAATAAGCTACTTCATATTATTCACCTTCTCTATAGTTATTAAACTTTTGGTTGCCATTTTGATATAATAGATTGATAATGGTCAGTGATGATTGTGTTGGGACATGAGATTGAAATAGGAAGATGCGGGGACCTCATGTAACGAACACATTGACCACCAGGACTCTCGTGGACCCTGGTCTGTTTGCCCAGGTCACTGTAAAACCCACATACCCCACCTTAGCTAAGGCAAGGATCTGTGCAACCAATCACTAATAAAACATTTCAGAACCCCACAGCGGAATCCTGACATTCTCAAACAGCTTCATCAAGAATACAACATGAGTTCATCCAATTCAATCTTGATTTACGCCGAACGTTTATCTATCATACCAAAAGTCAATGTCAGCTGTCTTCTGCACACGCCAGCGACCTCTGAAACTAAAGCCTCGATTTCGTCCAACGGCCAGGTTCTCGAGGTCAATCATGATGGCCTAAAGGCGTCTATTCGTCTCCCAGGTCCGGTTTCATCTCAACAAGTCAATCCAGCTTTGCGCGTGGGCGATAAATACCTTGCCTGGGCGTTGCCACTTGTTACCGGCTTAGCTTGGCAATTTGAACAGAACGTTCCATGGTCTGCAAATGATCTTCAACCGGAGTCACCCATCGCCTGTAGGCAATGCCAGGCCACCGTTGTCGATGCTGGCCTCATCAAGGTGTGGAAAGACCTACCAAGTGAAAACTGGGCCGAGATGATGGAATTCTGGCATTGTCATAAACCAGACCACGCACATGCAAATGACGAAAGTCTTGCTTCCAGAGCTTATGGTGCAAACTCCAGGATATCAGCTCAGTCTGGTGTCGGGTTTGTCGACCTCACTTCCTTCTTGTTGTCCGAAGCGGATATCTCTACATCTACGGTAAGTAATCCTCTTCTTTGTTATCAGATGGGTATATAGAAGGTGGCCAGATCAGCAATTTAGCTAGTCAATGGTATGGTCACCGATACTCATACCCTAGACCAATGCATTCTTCCGTTTCGGTACGCAGTTGTCAAACCCTAGCTCTCGGCTGTGGGATTGCTTCTGCGTCCCGGAAGATTCCTCTGCCTTTCACTACGAGTTTCCTTGGACGTGGAAATCTTAGGATTATCAAGAGGTACATTTCATAACAACCTAATTTTTATCATAGACCAAAGCATCTACTACACTCATGAATTTACAGGCTAGCGATTGTATTCATCCCCTTGGAACTATTTAATAACATGGCTTTAGATCACGCATGCTCTATCGTCAATAGAGTTATATAAGGAAACAGGAGACCCTGATGAGGTACCAAAGAGTGAACAATCCAATGCCTTGCGGGCCGAAAATTCGCCCGTATTCTGCGCATCTTGTAAGAACCAGCTAGGAGTCCTCAATGACCAAACCTCCATTTCTCTATTCAAGTGGCGAGTTCACTTGGACGAGAAACCTCAACCTGTTGCAAAAATCATACCGAGCTTTTCTCATTGCTTCAGCGCCATGCTTATTGCGACAATGACTCGATCAGCCTGTGCAAATTGTGTCATCTTACCGATGAAAGAGTCAGGCCAGAACGTTCCGCAGACAGCTGGAACAGCATCACCTCCGATATTGAACATACGGGTGTTCAACAGTAATATCGCCTTTTCCTCAACTCAACTAGCCGGTCCTCTCTTGGCTGTAAAGGTTCTCTATCGTATAGTCAGTCAAACTGAAGCAGACAACATGCTAAACTCCTTTACGTCGGATACCCAAGACATCACTCTACCAGCTGATGCCATTAGCGAGGTCTTGAACATATTAGAACGGAGCAATGGTCTTCCTCCGCCCTGTTATCGTCAGTCGGACAAGTGGAAGTATGGCCTATTGGAGAAATGGGATGAGGACGGTCAATGGGAAATGGAGAACTAGATAGTAGAAACAGAAGGCAAGGAGGGCCACATAATTATCACGAATTGCGTTGACTTCAAAATCATTAGCATCCATAGATTCAAGTAAGTTTGACAATAAGCAGGCTTCCTAGGTAGTAATACAGTCGAAGACATTACTCTTGCTAAATACCTACCTAGGGATAATACACTAATATCGCTCTCGTCTCTGTCATCCGAATGCTAGCTTCCTTGCTTAGAAACATACCTAATACATAAATCACAATATGTCGGTTCTCATCACGATAGGATGAGGGAGAAGGATTAAGTTGTAGTTTCTTTTGACTATTGCACAGAGTGTTTATGAACACAGGTTGGGGGTACAAATGAAATCTTCTTCTGCACCAGGGAGTATCTGTCTAAAACTGTTTTGTCTATTGGGCCTTGGAAGAGACAATTCCTACGAGATCGGTTAGTTTATATATACCAAATACGGGGAGCAGGTAGGCTCACTCTCTACGTCAGCGACGCTTTGTTGTAGGATCTGCTGAAGAGCCTTGGGGTTCTCCAGCTCCTTCTTCACCTTGGCGATGATGGACTCGGCCAATTCCTTCTGCTGGCGCTGCTTGACCTGGCCCTCGTATCGCACCCACGAATCCAAAACCGACTTAGCCTCCGCAGCCAGAGCAGTGGACTGCTCAAGTTCGTAAGCCTTGGCCTCGAGCTGGGCGGTCTCCTTGGAGACCTCGAAGAGACTCTTGGTAATATCGACAACACCACCCATCTGCGCGACGTTCTCGATGCGGTTCTTAACGGCTTGGGTGTGGTCGGATCGCGCGGCGTTCAGGATCCCCTTGATCCTCTCGTTCTGCGCCTCAGCCCATTCCTTGTACATAGGGCCACCGAACTTGATCAATGCACCCCAGACGCTAAGCAGACAGAAGGCGACGACGGTCTCCTCGTTAACGACATAGTACTCGTTACTGATAGCGTAGATGGAAAGACCGGCAGCGGAGGAGAGGATGGCGGTCTTAGAGATGAGCGAGTTGCCTGGTAGAGAATCGATGATGGATTGCGCCTTAGCCTTAGGCTCGGGGACGTTGGAGGCCGGACGGGAGGAAGTCAGCGACGTGACTGCGGGAAGGGCTCGCGGAACAATTGAAGGTCGTAGACGGGCGGCCCCTACAATTCGCGACGAGTTAGATGACCCAATTGAGACGCGCAGCACAGAATCGTAACTTACCGAAGGCACGAGTAGCCAAGCGGGAGGCCATTTTAAGATGATAACAAGGAAAATGGGCTTTGGGAGGAGAGGAGATAATTGAAGTATTGCTTGTCTACAGCTCCGGAATTCAAGGTCGATGAGGTTTTAACGGACTTGCACTTACTTTACAACCCGCTCCGATGATTGGTCAACTAGGCACGTGATTTGCCGAATGCTCCCCACCTTCGCCTTAGAAAACTCGGTTTTTACAATTTCGTTAAGTCAGCCTTGCATTATTTTTTTGTCGAGGCTGTCACCTTGTAGCCTTTTTTTTTTTTTTGTGCTTGTGCATTCTTTTTTCCCCTGACCGTTTCCCATTTCTCCAGCACTATTACTACCAAAATGTCGGGAACAGTTGGCGAAAAGTCCTTAAAGAGGAAACAGTCAAAAACCTCGGAAAAGGCTAGCAAGCGAGCAAAGACAGAGAGCGATAGCGAAAACGATAACTCGACAGACGACATCCTCCGTCTCGAACAAGAGATCCTCGAATCTAAGAAGAACTATAACAACATAACCACCATTCTTGAACTTGCGCAGAGTAACGAAGACGACGATGCCGCCCAGTTTGCTTTGGTCTCGTTATGCAGAGTATTTTTGCGCCTACTTGCATCGGGGAATTTGGCGAGAAAGAGCGGGCAGTCAGAAAAGGATGGTGTAGTTGTCCAATGGCTCAGGAAAAGACTCGGAGATTATAAGCGAATTATCGTCTCTTCTTTAGGCCAAGAGGACACTGCACCGACCGCGCTGACTCTAGCTATGCGCGTCTTGCAGGCTGAAGGCAAATACTTGAAGGACAAGGACGAATACAACTTCCCAACCAACTTCTTGAGAGAAATCGTGGATGCGCTTGTTCGGAGTGGGTCAGAAGATATTCGACAGGAGTTTTGTGAGAAGTTTCTGGGCGAGTATGCGGATCTTCGGGTTTACACCTTCAAGGTGCTGAAGTAGGTGATTTCTATTCTATCGGAATAACTATAGGGCGCTAACATGCTTGTAGGGACATTCTTTCCATGGATTCTCCTACGTCGTCAGACGAGAGCCTATTCGATAACGTGTTCGACCTCTTATCGTTCTTTGAAGACGTTCCGGACTCCGTAGAAGACATGGGTGATTATTACATTGAGGCACCGAAAAAGAAGGGACATCCAGTCACGTCCCTAAACCAGCAGAAGAAGCAGGCTCAGGAAGCATGGTTGGCATTGTTGAGCCTTGACTCTAGCCGGGAGCAGAGGAAAAAGGTGCTTCAGATCGTGACCAAATCTATAGTTCCATGGTTCACCAAGCCGGAGCTTCTGATGGACTTTCTTACAGATTCGTACAACGCCGGCGGCGCCACGTCTCTGCTAGCTCTGTCAGGAGTATTCTATCTCATACAAGAGCGAAACTTGGACTATCCGTCCTTCTATCGGAAACTCTACTCCTTACTGGATGCAGAAATTTTGCATTCCAAGCATCGATCGAGGTTCTTGCGCCTATTGGATACGTTCCTCTCTTCGACGCATCTTCCCGCCGTCCTTGTCGCGAGTTTCATCAAGCGAATAACGAGACTATGCATTGGCGCCCCCCCTGCCGCCATCGTCGCAGTCATACCCTGGATTTATAATCTATTCAAAAAGCACCCGCTTTGCACTTTCATGATGCATCGTGTACCAAGGACCAAGGAAGAGAAAGAGACCCTGGAAAATGAAGGAATGGAAGACCCCTTCATTGCCGATGAAGAAGACCCAATGGAGACATGCGCCATTGACAGCTGCCTGTGGGAGGTGGTTCAGCTACAGTCACACTACCATCCGAACGTTGCGACCATCGCGAAAATAATATCGGAGCAATTCACTAAGCAGTCATACAACGTTGAGGATTTCTTGGACCATTCATACAGTAGCGTAAGTCAAATGCGCCTCATGCTGCATATTGGGCCCCGTTTCGCTGACATACTTCTAGTTGCTCGATGCAGAGCTGTCAAAGCAAGTCAAGAAACCTCCTGTTGTGGAGTTCATGATACCTAAGAGAGTGTTCCTACCTCAGGGCCCAACCTCGGGAGCGGAGGATAACCTACTAGCCAAACTCTGGGACTTCCAATGATCACCTTGGTCCATGACGACTAGCCTAGGAACACGTCAAGAAAATGCCAGGGAAACACTGGATTCCCAGCAGGAATTCTACTCGTTTCCAAGATCGCTTCTATCGATCCGATATTGCTTACACTATCTGTTCCATGGGCCGATGGTTCGTCATGGATCGGAACCGGAGGGATGAGCTGATCTGGCTACGAAGCCGCTCACCGCCCGACTAGTTACATGCTATCATCGCGGAAGCTATTTCCAGCCCACGTCGCGAACGCGAGAATCGTTTGGACAGTCTCGGTCCTCTCCACGGTTCCTTGCAAGTCTGTGCTACCGTGGCTGTATTACTCTACCAAGCTGACGCAAGGTACGAGATGACAACCTGCTGCACATCGTTCGATTCTGAAATTTGCTTCGACGCGCAGCCTCAAACTCCACTCTGCCCTACGTAACGCGAGGTGGAGAAAGCACTATTTCTGGTGTGTCAGAGTTGGGCAAGAAATACGTTTCAGATTGCTGGGGTTCCGACAAGATGAGTGGTCCAAGTTCGTGGGAAGGATTCAACCTAATAGCGAACGTCTTACTATCAGCCAACCTGCAAGGTCCGGAGGCAAGCCGCGCAAGGTCTCCCGGCTCACCGGGCTACACCGCCATGTTGGCTAAGGCCTAACCCTGACTAGCAATAACAAACCTGAATTCCAACTCAACCCATCCAAATGAAATGTCAATTGCGCGAAGACAAGAAGAAGATTCCAAAGACTACTCTCCAATGTGGCAGCAGAATAGATATGAGTCATTGCTGCCCTCCGTTTTTAGGCGTGTCACAAGCTTGCAGATATAGGGGTCGTGCTGGTGGCCGAACGTAATGTCGCATGTGGACTGTGGAGCCAAACGGTACCTTACTCGCGATTGAAGCTGCAGGTCTCCGATGAAAGGTCAGATCTGAGAAACGGCGCGAGAAGCAGGCCCCTTGGATACAGACAAAGGCAATTCTTTACCCTCCAAGGACGTCCAGATCAACGAATACGGATCGCAGTAGGCGGCTGTTTGGATAGGTACGCCGGGGCAGGCTTAGAGAAAACATGTCAAGCATCGACATTTCCCATGGCGAAGTCTCCATCTTCGCCCTGGTTTCCTATCCCTTTGGGCAGAAATGATGGTTTCGTATTTGACTATCAGTTGTTGTGCTCCATACTAGCATCGCCGAGCTCGAGCTTGGTTGGCCAAAACGGACCAAGATGCTACTCACCGCCGATTATGAGCTATCCCTTTTCGGCTTTGAGAGTCCCGAACAGGTGCGGTTTGTCTCGCACTCGACAGGCCCAGGCAAGTGTAGTTGAGCTTAGTATACTCCATCAGCCCCAAATCCATCCTCTCGTCACCTTCAGATCGTACCGGAAGGGGATGTGATAAATGTATGTGCGAGTGGCCGCATTAAAGGCGGCCCGCTAGGCGTCACGGCGTTGCATATAGGTAGGTAGCTAGGAAATGTGCAGTTCGTGCCTAACGAGGAGCTGTTCCGATCTGGGCAAGTGCTCCAAGCTGCTTCTTCTCGCCGGTATTTCGGAACAAGAGCCACAGTCGGTGTAGGTGGTACCATTAATTGAGCTCTCCGACCCAACCAGGTCAGCCTGTTTGTCTACACCGTGTCACATCTCATGGAGCAATGGTGAGCTCGATGGTGCGTCATGGAAGCAGGCAAAGCCCAAAGCTATCCGCGTCCATTGTTTTGATCTAGAATGCAAACTCTTCGAGCCGGTATGGTATTGCGTATCGCGGGTACAGAATAGAGGAAGCAGAGACGCGCCCGCGCCAAGCGTGGGCTGGCTCTCAGCCGACCCGCAAGAGGTTGCATAACTCATGGCCAATCACTTACACGGGGCGAGCTCTTTACCTAGCAGCAACGACAACAATTGGATAGCACGTGCGATTAAGCTTGAGCTTACCGTCGCGTTCCTCGGATTAGTCGATCAGGAGGTGATCATCAAGTTTTGATTCGTATCCTTCGGGCGTCAACCAGATCACATAACTGTCGCCAACGCTCGGTTATTCATCATTTCTCCGGTTGGCTAGACCGGCTGCGAACCTCCGAGGCATGATCACAATCACAAACCTCAGGTCGAAATCACTTGCCGAGAGCATGGGTCTGAATGTTGACAGTCTGTGGTCTAAAAGTAGGCCATGCCTACTCTCTTTCAGTCTCACCTCTTCCAACCGTTGCTTATAACACAGCCTTGGGCCTTGGGCCATCGTCCGATCAGCCGCCCCCCGTGATCTATCCCCCAGTAGAACTAGAACCTCAAACAGATCCTCCACAACGCGTTGACGGCATTTACTAACTAGATTCGTCGGGATCTACGCCCACGCGTCACTCTCAAAACGGACAGTTGCTTGCTGCTGATTCTCTCTTCACTACCTACATATATACGGTGGCTGAGCAAGCCTTGATTGATTTATTGTTGTTGTTGGTGCGATTTCGCGTCTCTGCCCAAAACCGCACGAGTTGGTACTAACCTGATGTCGGGGCGAACCTGAATATCCGTAGGGATTCTACCAAAGTGCACTTTTTCCCCTTCCCATCTCAAAACGCCCCAAAAGCACCCTCAGACCCTAGCCCCGGAAGACCCGCCCGTCAACAGGGGATATGCCCCATCCCGTCAAATCCGGTACGAGAAAATCGACGAGGGACCCATCGTCTGTGCTCAAAGTTTCCTGTCGCCATTGACTATTTTTACCGTTATTTGTCAAATATCGCCTTCACCGCAAGATTCCCACGACTGAGCTCGACCGCCAAGTCGATCTAGGCAGAGCTCTTCGGACGGTTTCACATGAAAAAAAAAAAAAAAAAAAACTGCTAAGGGGTTGAAGGAATTCGTTAGGACCTCGTCAAGAAGAGGATTGATTTCCGTTTAGGAAACCGACGAGATGCCGAGAGGTCGTAGCAGAGGTGGCTTCCAAGCATGGATTGAAGAAAAGATCGACCCCAGGTCCCGGTCTCGCTTCTGACACTTGGTACACCCGTCGTCCCGTTCCGAGATCTGAGCAAGGTTAGGTAGGTACCGTAGAGGAAGCTAGCAATGCCTTTGTGCGCAATAGACAATCGTCCGCTTATCGTAAATCGCCTCATGTATTCACAAACAGGTAATAGTAAGAAACAAAATCTAATAGAATGACGCTGCAGTTCTGTCTCTCTCCGGATATAATGGAAAGTTTGCTCGACATCGAGACGAGGCAAACCGCCATGTCAGAGGCGTAAGAGCCTCAGGAGTCAGATGCACAGAACGTCGGGCTGCAATCTGTAGCTAGCTGCAAGCTGTAGGTTTATGTATCAAGTTCAGGCACGGTACATCTCTTTACCTCTGGCGTACCTCTGGCGCAAACGCCAAACGGAGACCAGTCAGTCGCGATCATGTGACACCGGCCGAACTGAACATCGATATCCGGAGCTCCCAGGTCTCCAGTAGGAACCCAGGGAAGCCTGTCACGCTTTTGTATAGCAGAGTTTCTCCTCGGCGCCATGTAGTGGACTTAGGCATTCGTCATCTCAGATCGCCCGTCCTCTCTTCGCCTCGAACCATATCTTGGGCGGGAAAGCTCAGCTGCTCCAATGTCTCGACGGCTCCGGGAATCTACTAGTCTATTGTATCGACCGATCCGGCACGACTCGTAAGTGCGAAGAATGCCTAGCAGGGAAAAAAAAAAGAGATATCTATCACTCCACCAGGAGCCTACTTGATCAATAGGATGCCCAAACGACTTCCAGCAGCTGTTAGTGGGTGCGAGAGAGTCTCTCGTGGGCGCTGAGTGCATGGTTAGGACTTTAGGTAGCAATAGCAAGGCCGTCGATGCCCAACCGGCAGGGCTAACAGCAACCAGCCTATAGCCTGCCTAGCTTCCTCGTAAAACGGTTATCGGTTCAAGTACCCAACGCTTCCGTTTCTTTGCATCGGTAGTCTTTCACGACCCCATCCCGTAGCCATAGCAGCTTTTCTCTTCTATTTGTCCGATCTATCCAGTCGTATGCTCTTGGTGAGAAGGGCCAGTAGCTCCTAAAGGGGCGTGTTCTACAAGTTCTACAAGTTCTATAGTTACCCACTTGACCTACCGTAACTTGCTGCACGCCTTGGTGGCACGTATCCCAGTGGCTAGAGGCAGCTTTACTATTCGGTTTCCATCAGGGATCTTGTACGATCCCGCTAGCTAGTCCACCCAAACCGTATGGCTGGGCTGGTTCTCATTGCCCCAAAGGGCACCCAGGCATACTGTTTCACAAGACTATTTGCTCCAGAGTAGAAGAGAGGAGAAAACGGTCGCGTCTGTAGCAAAGAAGAAAAAAAAAGACGGTACGTAGGGAAGGGAATAGGTATGGATACTCTCTCCTAGCTTGAGGATCACCAATGAACCGGATCACATCCCACACCCCCGTACAGATACCCACGTCCTCCCACACCATTCGCAGCTGCGAAAAAGCGTCTCATGGGCTTTCCCTATTCCCCACTAAGCATTCTGGAGTGCCATTCACTCGTTCTGTGACCCCCTAGTGTCCACAGGTAAATAAGTCCCTGGTATACAGGAAACCTGACCAGAGGTGAATGCAGACCTGACCATCTGTTTAAGTACGGCCATTCTTCCACCCCCCATCAAGTGTGTCGCCCCCCGACCATAAAGGATAACTTTATAAGAAAACATCTCGATTGTTGAGATCGTGACGCGATTCCCTCAAGCGACATATCTCATATCTTCTTTACATTCGCCTCTGTTTTACATAGATATCTTTGTGTAAGACGGAACCCCAGGCCGACCAGAAAAGTACGACACAGGAAGACACAGACCCTTAGCCGAAGCGAAGCAAAAAAAGTTGTAAGTTGTGTTGTGTAGTAACACACATCCTCTCTCACACCTTCTCTTTTTCCCTTCGTATTTTTCTTTTTTTCCTTTTTAAAAAGTTGCCGACTTTCTCTCCTGCCCACCCTGCAAGCCTCCCCCACCACCACTTACCAATACTGCTACCATCTTACCACTACACACTACACACTACACCTCGAGAGCCAACCAACCCTCTTATCGCTCCTCTCATACATGACTGCAACATTCCCCTCCCCATTGTCTCTCGCACATTAGCACTCACACATCCGCGCACATACACACTTACACACTTGCACACTTGCACATCCATACCACATATACTCTTAATCATCTCAAACTTGCTTGTCATCCCAAGTTAGGACTCGATTTCGACAAAAAAGGGCACTTCCATCATCAGACACCGCTACTATTCACCGCTCGACGCACTAACGATACAACCCTGCAGAGCAAAAAGCCGCCAGCCTCTTTAGACTGTTTTGGGTACACACAAACTAGCAGAGCTTCTGACTCTCGTCTTATCTCCTCAAGACAACCTACCCACATACACACATATACACATACATACACAGACTAGCAATGGTCTCAACATTTCAGATGCAGGCCTTCTACCGGCCGAATCACCTATCGGTAGACACCAACCACGCGCAGAAGTACTTTGAGGAGGATGACAGCAATATCCTCGACGACAACATCCTAGACAGCAGCGCAATCGACTCGGGACTGGAGTTGTCGCCGCCCATGGCCGGCAGCCGGAGAGATTCCTTCGCCGTCCAGGGCTCGATATTCTCACCCAAGACTGAGGTCGGGGATTGGCAGTCCGTCGACATGCAGTCGGTGCCGTCAAATAACCCCTTCCTAGAACCCACAAACACCAACCCCTTCAGAGCTGATCCGTCCCAAGCCGCGTATGGCTCGCAAAGCCAGCAATGGTCGATGGGCCAAGGATCTGGTACGTGCACGCCGCTACAATACGACGGCCTCGAGACTGCGTTCGACAACAATCAATCCATCTTCCAGCAACGGCCCATGCAGATGCAAACGCCGTTCAGCAATCCCAGCCACCAGGTTCCACTCTTCTCCACCTGTGGTCCGAGCAACCCTTCCATCCCGACAGAGCAGAAGGACTGGCTGGGCCAAGATCTGAAAAACCAGTCGTTAGTGAAGCGCATGCGGCCAGACACTCCCACCATCCGGTCGCACAATGAGCTGCGCCGCGGGGACGGCATCCGTAAGAAGAACGCCAGATTCGACATCCCCGCTGAGCGAAATCTCGGCAACATCGACCAACTCATCGCCGCGACCACGGATGAACAGGAGATCAAGGAGCTGAAGCAACAGAAGCGGTTACTGCGCAACCGGCAAGCCGCCCTCGACTCGAGGCAGAGGAAAAAGATGCACACGGAGAGACTAGAGGACGAGAAGAAGCACTTCACCAGCATGATAAGCTCGATGGAGGAGGACATGAACGAGCTCCACATGAAGCTGGAACAAGAAGCGCGCGATAGGGAATTCCTGATTTCCCACATCGAGTCCCTGAAGCTGGAGAAGGAAGAGCTGATCCGGGAGCACACCATCGAGACGGGGGACCTGCGCAAGAAGGTTAGCGTCCTGACCGACCACGTCCAGCGACTTGAGCACGCCGCCATGCCCAGTAATACGGGCTACTCCAGCGGCTTCAGCGATATGGACAGCCTGGCCATGGACACCACCTGGGACAACATGGGCTTCATGAACGACTTCGCGATGGAACCCGAAGTCAAGCAGGAGCTCCAGATCGTTCCCCAGAAGAAGGCCGAGGTCTCCCTCCCGTCCGACGTCGACAAGTCCACCACCCAAGGCGGCCTTCTCTTCATGCTCTTCCTCGTCGGCGCCTTCGTTCTCTCCAACAGGTCAACACCGACCATCCCGAGGGTGTCGGAGGACGTCCGCGAAGCATCGGCAACGCTGCTTGATAATATCTTCAAGGATGCCGGTGTCGCCAACGCCCAGAACGCCATCGTTCCCTCCGCGCCCCAGCCGTCGGGCTCGGATTGGACGTCGACGGCGTCGGTGCCGATGGCGAGCGGCGCCATGGACGGCGTGGCGCCGTCTATGCTTGGCGACCTGGCCGACTCGTTGACGCGGCCGACACAGGAGCAGACGAACAAGCAGCTGTTCTCGCTGACGCCGGCGCAGTACAACGGGGTCAATTCGCAAGACTTCCTGCGCACGCCGCCGACGCGGTCCACAAGTCAAGGCCGGCGGAATCTGGCCGAGGCGCTGAACAACATGCGCAGCCACGAGAAGCAGTCGGCAGCCGAGGTGTACACGCGATCGCTACTATGGGACCAGATCCCCGGCGACGTCGTCCGGAGCTTCGCCAAGATGGTGGCCGAGGCCAACAACGGGCCGTCGCCCAACGATGCAAACTCATGACGAGATTTATGACCATAACGAACCCCAAAAAAAACAAATCCCGCCTTTTTTTTTCACGATGACGAGCCTACTACTTTCATGATCACTCATATCACACAATTCTTTTTACTTGGATCGCTTCTTTTTCTTTGGATGAGAAATATCTTCGCCCTTGTTGGTACCAACCTCGAGACCGCTCTCCGGTCCGGTTCCATCAAATTACATACTACCTACCATACACTTGTTTTTAACGCCGCCCGCCGCGCAACAAAATAGCCACAGATCCAAACGCTGCTCACGCACACCGAAACGAACTCACTACGACTTTTGCAAATTTTCTTATCATCATCGTCATCTACTTTGTCCATCCATCCATCCATCCATCCTCTCCCCATCTCCAGACGTCATCGAGATAACTACAGCCTCAATCCTTTTTTGCGTTCAGATCTTTTTGTTTACAGCAAGCAAGCGAGCAAGCATTCTGACTTTAATCTATCATTCTACGGTCCGCCATTAATTGGACAGCTTCCTCTTTTTGTGATTTTTTCCTTTTTTTTTCTCTTGTCTCTACTGTCCGATTATACTATCGGCACACCCAACAACGTTTCTGCATGGCGAAAATGGTCGGTCATTGGGAGGGGTGAAAGGGGGGGGGAGGGGGGGAAATTGGCACGTAAGCCCGCTGTATCGAGGCTACAGATTTTCTTGTACAACGTTTCAACGGGATCATTGGGTATTGGGAAGCAGTGCAAGCCTGCAAAGGGTGGGGGGAGGTCCTATCTTGTCATTTCTTATTTTTGGTTTCTTCGAATTGCTATTGGTTTTTTTGTTACTTTCCTCTCACGCTTTCTCTTCATGTTACCTCTTACGCGGACTTCGTTCCGCCAGAGACGGTTATTAGCTACGAACAGCTATTACGCAACCGGGCGGGGGTTTATTATTGGCCTATTCTTTCTTGGTTTCTTGAGGGGAAATACGATTTCGGGATATATGTCTCACGACATAATGGGTTGGTGGGAGAGAGTGAGCTGACGAGAGCAACGGAAGCGAGACGTCTTTTTTTCCTTCATCCCACCCCTATCTCCTATCTTTATTTCCTCTTTTCGAATCCAAACGGCGCCGATTTCAAGGCCGGGGGGTGGAGGTGGTTGGCCAAGGCTCGGGTGTGAGATTCCATATCATACGAGAATGACGACGATATGTCACGGACAAACAGCACACAGGAGGAAGCAACAGGCAGCTTACCAGTAGCTGAAGAAAGGGAATATCTTTCGAAGGAAGGGGAACAGCACAGCACAGCACAGCAGAGCCACAAGGCAAAGAGCCTGGCTCATTTTGCCGGTTGTTCGTCTTGTGGCTTCACGACATCCAGTTTATTAGCGAAACGTTCCCAAGATGAACATGATCCCAGCCAAGCAATCAAAGCAAACCAAACAAACCATAAGAATCTGCAAATCCAAAACTGTCTGTGTCTTGCCACTTGTGCCTTCGTCTCTCTATGTCTTGTCTTTCTCCTTCGCCCTCACATTCTCTTTCTTTTCGATATCTATCCCGTATTTCTCCGTGTTCTAGTTCCAGGAAATGTTACATAGTAACGTGTAATAAAACGAAATGCAACGAGAAAAAAATAAAATAAAATAAATGGACCAACGAAATAGAAGCTAGGAGGTAGGTTAGGTTCCCTTGCCTATGCCGAAGCATATGCACGATGCGGATACATTAGTGGTTTAGCCATGTCAGATCAGATGGGGGTGCTTCCACTTGCCTAAAGGAGCTATTGGATCCCACTCACCAACGGTTTCTTCTCGTCCCGTCGATATTCTTTATCTAGCATTGGATCTAACCAGTAGCACTAAGCAGCGACCACGGCAAGCCGTAGGCTTGCTCCTTGCAAAGCTCGTCGCGCATCCTGCGCTGCGCCCCGGGCCGGCTGCAGCCCAGGTCGTACCTATAGTACATAACCATTACATTAAAACGTCGTAGCAGTTAAAGGGTAGGTAGTACACGAGGCGAAAAAGACGATCGACCAACGGAAACAGGAACGGACGGACGAGACGGGGAAAATCGCTCTCTGAACTAGTACCGATTCTCCCGATCTACCTCCCTGCCTCCTGAACCGTACGTTCTATTCTTGTTGGAAACTTGGAATGATGACTCTGAACCCACCATACATATATACGTACCTACAGTACACAATCCCCGGAAACTGGAGCTACCTAAGCAACGAAAGCCAGGCCATTGGATACGTCGCGTTAGCTGTAGGCTTTCATCTCGGTGCCAAGACATGCAAGTACATATGTAGAATGCTCACATGCACCCGCGGCGCTTGCGTTATTCCTATTCATTTTCTTGGCCCGCGTCGCCACCCCTTTCTCTTTCTGGTTGATTTCCCTTCGTGGTATTTCGTTCCCTTTGTATTTCCGATCATTGCCAAATACTTTCATGTAGGTACGTACGTATGTGTGATGTATGTTATGGAGGTTTATGTGTGGTGTAGGTAGGTAGCCTGGGCTTGTCTATTTCTTCCAGATGCCCAGTAAGAGGGGTCGTCACGGCGCATATATATGAAGACTCCAAGACAGGCACTCGCATGAGAGGGGCCGGGAAGGTGTGCAGAATTGTACGGGAACGGTAAGATATTACAAAGTCTGCGTGTCTCACCTTACCGATGTATCTAATTAACGTACTCTTTTTTTTTTCCTCTCTCTCTCGTGTATGAGTAGTAAGTTGCAAATTGATAAGTAAATAAAATTAAAAAAAGTACGAAATCGCGCGCGACGGCATGACCAACTCAACCAACCACTAGGTAATCCAATCCACTTAGGGGTACGTCAACGCCGCCGACTCGCCGACCAGCCCACATGCTGTCTCAAACACGGGACCTTGCGGATCCTGCAGGTTAGGTAAGGAAAGGGTTAGAGCGCCTACATCATTTGGGTTGGGTTGGTTCACGCGAATGACTATGTAAGGTCCGGCCGATGCTGGAAAAAGGGGGGGCCGGGGAGGTGGTAGCCTACGAGGGGTTCGACTGATCTCGTGGTTGACAGCTGGCATAGCGAACCCCATGTGCTGCTGACCTTTACTTGTTTACCTGCATATTTAGTACCTTACCTGACCAAGGCAGACACTATCCAATAGGTTAGGTACCTAGGTAGGTTTACGTGCATGCATGTTTCTCTTCCCTCCCAGAACCATGTAGGTAAGCAAACCGAGGCTCAAAAGGGAGGTAAAGCAAGGCATGGCAGATCACAGGTGAGATCGGAATACGGGATGTTCACGCATGGCTATTTTCATATACCATATGCCAATCCAGGCAGGGGAGGATTACTAACCGAGCCCTCCGTTTCTTCTCCCTAACCCAGCTTCTGCTAAACCCGGCAGGGCGCGCAACATTGCGTCGTCAACCGTGTGTACGAAAAAGGAGTCAAGGAAGTCAAAGGAGGCACGTGCCCTTGCTCACCCTGGAATCTAGGCTTCGAGACGACGTGACTGGTGCTTCAGACGACGACCACAGGTATAACCATAGGTATAACCACCACTTTCGTTTCTCTCTCCTAGCAATCCGACTTGTCCAATGGCTTGGCACCCATAACCAGGCAGCCGGAAGGCCCAGAGAGGGAGCAGCAGGCAGGAAAGAGCGTACCAGAGTGTAGCTAAGGCATCACGAACGTCGGTTATCTGTGGCATCTTGCTTGCTCGCCGTGTGTTCTTGGGCAGATATGTATCGCCTCCTATTTGCAGGTTGGACATGCTCCTCCATCCAGGGATTGGCCCTGTCCTACTCGGCACTTTCTGTCCTCCGCGGCGGTCGACTCACTCACTCTGTCTCCTTTAGGTACTATGACTCCTGGTCCGGTGGTATGGGCGAGGGCGAACCAAGTGCGCTCCTGGACGTTACTACCGTCGCCTCTCTTACGATGTCTGGTTTCTGGCCGGTCGAAAAAGGGGACACAGGTTGGTATTTTATCGCATTTGGGGAAGCACACATGCCGGCACAGGCGGGTTCGGTTTTTTCTACTCCGGCTTCGAGAAACCATCCATCCTGGATATCTTATTGCCTTGTAGTATACCCTCTTGGCAGCAGGTGAGTGTATCGAGAAGCTTTCGACGCGATGCCGCCGTTATGCCGCGAATCTGCCTTACCGGGTTACCCAATGAAGGACGTAATGTAGAGAGAGACGCACATAGGGTGCGTCCAAATACGCCTTATATTCGAAACCAAGTATGACAGGTGCATCGCTGTCCCACCAATGGCATGTGAAGAAATTGCCGATCATGCATTGCGTAGGGTCCCCCGTTGCGTGTATAGGTTAGGTACCTAGGTATCTATGTACTCACGATTGCGATTGACATACCTGACATCAGCTTCTGCGATACATGTCTCAAAGGCCCGATCGTTCTGTGCCGCCTACGGGTATGCGCCGACCAATATTCTTCACGCAGAGTACGTTACATACGGATACCTGCGCGTCAATGTAATGGGTAGCACATCTGGATCGCGAAGTGACACCGCGCGCGGGCTAGAGCACATGTACACACACACGAAATAGGTCCATGGCACAGCAGCCGTGCGCGCCTGGTCCCTACGTGCGACCGGGTAAGGATGGGCTGATTTGTAAATATGACGAAATGGGACAAGATAGAGCCCTTAAACAGAAACACAACGGTCGGCAGATAAGGGGGGGCTTGGGGCTTGGGTAAGTGTGAGACGGGATCGTGTAGAACGACGGGACGTTTGAACGGAGAATTTCTTATTGCACGGTTCCTCAGCATGGACTTGGCAAACCCACACCCGCGCGCGCACACACACAAGTTATACACCTCTCCTAAATAACGGATCTCGAATCACGTACTGAACCTATCAACGCCCGATCCGGGATATACGGTCTCTGGTCCGGAACCCGTGGGTGCGGAAGCAGGTAGGTTAGCGTGACATGATAGAACGCGACGTGAGGAAGGCGACGCAGGCGAGGCTCTAACTAGAGGAGTATGTAGGAGTTGAGCGACGATAGCAAAGAAAGAAGCCAGGCCGCCGTTATAGGAGGCAGTGTGACACCAACAGGTCTCGGGTTCGGGCCTGGGTAATGGGTTAGGTACCTACCTACCTACGGGGTGCTTCGACGGCGGAGGAATAAGCATAACACAGCAAGGAGAATAGGTACGACCAAGAAACGCGAGGGAACCAAAGCCCGTCCTCGGCCGTCGTCTATCAAATCGGATGGCGACGGTAGACGAAACCTCTTCAGTTGGCCCTTTTCTTCCCGCCCAGACGGTTGCTGACTGTGTTATTCCCTGCACGTGAATGATAGAAAGGGAAAAGGGGGGGAAGAGGCAAGCAGCAAGGCTATAGTAGTGTATGTGTCGATAATAATATAAGTCATCGCGAAACGGACGATCGCGACTACATACGTCTATACATCCTCGTCTCCAAACGACGAAGATGTGCACCTTTTTTTCGTATCGGTAGATATATTACTACGGCTGGTATATATGGTCTGAAGTGCGGGTGGGTGCTCAGTCAGCCGCATCGGCCCATCCCCATACCTTAGGCACCTACCTACCCTTCCCACCTCTCCATCCGGGGAAGCTTCGAAAAGAGAGAGATTCGAGAAGAGGGAGGGATACACAAAACGTTCCATTCTCTTACTCATTCCACTCCAGCAATTCTGCCTCGACAGACCGCCGCAGCATCGGCCGACCGTCCCGCCAACCAAGCACCCCAATTCATTTTCATTTCCGTCACCTTCATATAATCGTGCGTCCCGGACATTGGGTATTGGCAAATCCGGGCGGCGGACTCGTTAAGCGAGGGAGGCGGAATATATGTCGAGACACCCCAAAGTGCAATTTTTTTTTGTTTTGCGCCGGGATAGAAGAAAAAGCCCTGGCTAACTTTCTTTTATATTTTATAATGTACCTATATTTGTAAAAAAAATAAAAAAAAAATAAAAAAAAAAAACGAGGCAAACAATAAAAAAGGACCTATTACCTTTACTCCTTTTTTCTCACCCCTCCCCCCTTTTCCATTTTCGGGCTTCGCCCCCAGAAACGGGAACTGGACGTACATACATACATAAGGACGGAACGGACAGGTGAGCAGGCAGGCAGGCAGGCAGGCAGGCAAGGCAAGGCAGAAGAGAGACATGCATATTTTCCCCCACAATCGTCGATGCATACATGATGCAGAAAGGTGCGCTGCACAACATCGTCTTGGTCACCCCCGCAAATCGAAAGTCAGCCAGCCAGCCAACAAAACATCATCATCATTCCCCCCGTATCCCTCGTCGCGGATTCGTTCAATTCGTCCCATATCCTTTCGTTAGTGCTATCGTCATATTTTCCAAAAAGTTACATACGATACATAAGCGCCTGCCTCTCTCTGCTCCCCCCTACCCCCGTAATCCAATTGCGCCAGCAATGCCGTCAAAAGGGGGGGGACCGACAAGCAAGCAGCATGGGGGGTCCTTGCATGTCCGATTGACAAATGGCCGTCTCCCAATCCATCTTCTCCCTCTGCCTATCGGCACGTATCGTAAAAGAAAGCGTCGCCCCAATGGGAGAGGGACGTTGCAGATGCAGCTTATTATTTCTTCTTGGGGTTCGTAGGATTATACTTGTCCTTCCAGATCCTGCGCGCGGGAAAGCAAAACACGAGCCAATGGGTTAGCGAGAAAAAAAAAAAAAAAAACCAATGTTACAGCAAAACACGTAGATCTAGGTAGGTTATATGCTAGGGTTCGGAGAAGTTCGGCAGGGCCCGGGGGCGATACAAGTGATAGAATATAAAGGGGGAAAGAGAGATGGAGTAGAAGCTCGCTCCGTTGCAACTGAGGCATTTACACTGGGCTAACGGGCTACGGGCTATGGGGGTAAGACGACAGCAAATGGCCAATGGCCCGTAGCACGATAAAGCGTAGGGAAAGGAAGAAGACGTAGAAGGAAAGAAGGGCGACATTTCCCGGGTTCGGTGTATGTTGCGGCTCTGATTCGTTTGGGCCCCAACTAAGAGGCCCGTTCCAGCGGCCGTCTTAGTTGGAGACGGCTTCGCCAAAAAGAGTAACGAGAGGTGGTCTAGACCCCGACCCGGCGCCCTTTCTCTTACTCTTTCGAAAGAGAGACTTAAAAGTAAGGCGGACGGCTGTCGATAGGTCCGGAAGCACGGAGAGCCTATCGTCTCGTCGTCTCTTTCCAGGGCCCAATCGTCCCGCCACGGCCGGGCTTTGCAGTTCATTTGATGCGCCGTCGATGCACGGGATGAAAGTGCGATGGGGAGACAAGGGCCGCCAAGGGAAAACAAGAAACGGGCAGAATAGAGGGTCCCCGTCGTACGAGGAGCTCGCGAGATGGAGAACAAAAAATAGCTATGACACTCACCATGTATTTCCTAGCGTCTTATTGCCGCTCTCCTCCGCCAACCGGTAATACCTCGCCGAGGCGAACTAAAGAAAGGAAGCATATGGTTAGCCTCATGTGATATGCCCGTTTCCCATCATTGGGCTGCCATGAAAAACGGTGAAGCAACTCTAAGGTGGCGGGAAGATATTCTTCCCGTGCGATGCTGATTCGCGGCTGAGAGCAAGCCTCATTGCTGCCCGACGGGAGGGGGATCGTGATGTAGGGAACGGCTAGCCAGGGCTACTTAGCTAGCTGCTTCTGCCGTCGCCGCCGCCAGGGGGGGATTCAGACATCCTGTTTCTAATCCTGGAAACGCTAAGACTTGGAAGCTGACCAGACAAGCCACAGAACCAGGCCACATGAGGCTGACACCTCATCACCTCATCGTGGATAGCTGTCGTTACATATATCGAGCGAACTTTGGGCAGGGACGTAGGAGGCCGGATTGGGAAGTGATACGTAAAGGAAGGGGGGAAATAGATAGACGGGAGTGAGGGAGCCTAGCGTTGCGCCTGACGTACCTTGTCCTTCTTGCACCCGAAGCCCTCCAGATAGCACCAGCCAACTTCGTTCATCGCATCTACGTACACCGACGAGCATCGCCGTGTTAGCCTATCCTTCTCCACAAGGACCGTCCACGCATTGAATGGTCCCATCTTGGACGAGTCGAACCACCACTTACCCGTGTCCCCTAGATTTGCGGCCGTCTCGTAATACTGCCCGACGGTAGCCATTAGCCAAACGTGATCATCATTAAAAACAGCGGGACTCTTTCTTTCTCAAACGACACTTGTATCCTGGCTGGCTTAGCTGGCTGGGGCCCATCTCGCCGATAGGCAAAAGACGTTTCCCTCGTCCCGTCAACCACAAGACAAGTTTTCCCAGCCAGTCGTTCGGTTCCTTGTGCTCGCTGCCAATTTCCATTTCCATCGCCGTGCCTTTTCCGATTTATTTCAATAATGGAACGGTAACAGTGTAAGAGGGTAAGGGGTTAATATGAACAAAGAAGAAACCCACCTGCTTGGCTGCGACTGGGTCTCGCGGGATGCCCCAGCCATGGCGGAAGCAGTTTGCCAGTTCGAAGATGGCAAGGACGAGCTCGCCCTTGGCGGCGCCGCCTTTCTTGAGGCCCGCCTGTAGCGCCATGCTCTCGACCGCTGCCGCGTTGGACGCCGCCGCCGACAGGTACGTGACCGCTTGCGCGGGATCTGGTTCGCAGCCCCAGCCGTGTCTGTAGTTCCGCGAAGGCGTAGGCCCAGCACGTTAGCTCAGCTTTCCTTCAAACCGTTTTTCGTAACTCTGCTCTGCCCTTTTTCTCTCTCCTTTTGTGGCCTTTCAACTACTGAAACGGAACGGAACTTGAAACTTCGTATTCGGAGGGCCAACTTTTCGCCACTACTGATCCATTCGCACATCCGCACGTCCCATACATCATCCATTCATCCATTCCAGCCAGCCAGATATTCTCCTACCTCCCCTTTCCCATGACTGAAAAAGGGAATCGAGAAGGAGAGCGACTGTATGGATCAGGAAATGGGCAACGTGACTCAGAGACACGCATAGAGATTGCGACGTTTCCATAAATAGCCGTGAATAGAAAGATGCATGATGTAAGAGACGAGACGGAGGTGGCGATCCACTAGAATAGAAAGGGGGGAGAGGAGGGGGGGAGGGGATATACTGACCTCAGCGCCAGACCGTAGAGGACCTGGCTCAGGGGGTTATTGGCGCCCTGGGGATCGGCGAGGCGCCCGAACAGCCGCGTGGACTGGTCCAGCTGCCCGTCCTCGTGCAATCGGATCGCCTCCTGGATCTGCTCGTCGATCGCCTTGGTCGAAACCACTCCGTCCGTCTTCACTGTCATCGGCGGTGCCGCTGCTGCTGCTGTGTTCTTCCTCGGCGGACCCCCCCTGCCCTGGTCGTCATGACGTCGACCGTCGTGCAGCTGCAAGCTGGGTAGCTCCACGGAGGGCGACGGCGTCGGCGACGCCGCGGACACGACGCTGGGCGATCTGCTCCGCCGCTGCCCCCGTTCGTTGGCCTCGGCCAGTATCGTCGCGCGCTTCTCCCACTGGCCCTCGTACGCGTCCCTGTCGACGATCGCAGGCGTCCTCGTCGTCGTCCCTGCCGCCGCTACAGGACCGCCACCGTTCTCCTCGACCGTGTACACGTTGATCTGCGGCAGGTTCTCGGGCACGAAGTCAGAGGTGGGCGGCGCCTTGGTCAGGTGCAGGCGCTGCGACAGTCGACGGTGGCCGCCCTTCTTGGACCCGTCGCTCTGTACCGACGAGGTACTGCTACCGCGCGACCGGGGCTTGAAGACATCGAGGCTATGGCGGGGTTTCGACGAAGACGAGCCGGCGTCTTTGGTCGATAGGAAGTTGTTGCTATGGCTGCCGTGGTCGCGGGGATGGCTCGGCGGGTGGATGATCTCTTGCGTGTGCGTGTCGGAGCGTATGAAGGTGAACTCGGGCCCCGCGAGCCTATCCAGGGTTTCGCGGTCGACGGCGCCGCCTCCTGCCCCTCCGTCCAGCTGGTCTTTCTTCTTGATCAGATCGCGAATCCCCATGATTGTCTTTCACCTTTTTCCAATTATCTCTCTCCTCGGTCGCATGTACCAGGTATATATATATATAAATCTCAACAAGAAAAGAAAAAGGATTGGAAAATGACTAAGGGGAAATGGGCTGTTCCCTTTCGCTCTTTAATAATAAGTATTATTCATTATTCAAGTTAGCCCATTCCATTTCAGCCCCAGCTTACGCGCCGACCTTGAGCGACCTGAAAGGGGGGCTGTGATGTGTGATTTTCAGCGCAAAGTGTTCTTTCTGACTTTCCATTTGGCCCCGAGTTATAAAGAAACAAGTCTTTGTTTCAATCCTGCTAAGGGGAAAGGTTGGCCTCTCTTCCGAGCACTAATGCGCCAGGATTGGCCATGCCCGGTTTCGTAGAGGGCGTTTTCGTGGCTGCATGACGGTCGAGTGCTTAGCAGGGGTGAGCTCTCCATAAGTCAGAGAGTCAGGGAGCTAAGGGAGGGGGAGCCTCAGCGGGGGGTTGCACTAATAATAACATATAAGTGGTCAATCAGTGTCATCAGAGGCATGGGTGTAAGACGGGATTCTCAACATAGCATGAGACCGCACCGATTAAATGATTCATATAACAGTAACAATGGTATCAAGACAAGTGTAATACAATGCAAGTTTATTTCTCTATCGCAGCAAGCTGTCTTTTTCCACTTCTCTTTTCCTCTTTTCCTTCCCACTCAGGGGTATCATGTCCTTAGCATACAGCTCAAAACGAGGCATATCGCCATGGGGTATCACGGGCTTGTTGTACGAGGAAAGCAACCTTCAAACGCCAACCAGCGGTCGTGACCGCGATGCCATCCAAATCTTAAACCGAAGACGGCCAGATTCCGAATCAAAGAAACAGCGTGAAACACGAAGCAGAGCAACGCCCTTGGTACAATGAGCATTGTCCACGACGAGACACAAGTTGACAACTTGGCAAGCTAGAAGAGTTAGTAAGAAGCCGGGTACGGAAGAGCCTATCAGAATTCGATATAGTCCTTCTGTTGGACAAAGTCCAGGTCGTCATCTTCATCTTTCTTGACGAACTCTTCCACTTCGTCAGAATCAATGTCGTCGCTGTCTGCCGCAGCGTCATCGTCATCGCTGGACAGGTCTTCCATCTCTTCGGAAGACATATGATGGCTCGCTTTCCGAAGGACACTCGCCCTTTCTATGTGAGGGCGCTTGCAGCCCTTAAGTCTACAGACGCCCGTGTTGCTGAAGTCAGGGCACTCGAATACGTGGCGATCGGGACACTGCGCTCCCTTCTCGCAATAGCCATACGTCCCAAAGGATCGACATACTGGGTCAGTTGGGGCGTGCTCGGTATGAATATACGAACAGGTAGAGTTGTGGCAATTGCCCTTGGCGAAGTGAACGCAAAGCGGAGTTCGCTCTTGGGTAACGTCATGGGAAAGGTCACAATCTTCACCTTGTAGGCATTTACCCTTTAGAAGATAATCTCTGCAGATAGCCGTCTTGGATGCGTCGTGGATATATCGGCATCGGGGTCCCTTCGGACACGAACCTACAACTAAGGATTAGTATGTATTCTAGGGGGCTCTTACCACGTCGCAGTTCTCCGTGAGTCGCGAAATGGGGATGATATCCGTAGTTTTGAGGAAAGACGATACCGGTCCATGAAAAGGTCTTGCACTGCTCGTTGACCTTCTTAACTCCGCCAGCAAACCTAGCATGATGCGGTCAGCAACCAATTCGTATATGCCTCCGAGTACATACCGCTGAGCCTTAACAATACCGTGTCGCACGAGATTACCGTGCTTAGTACGGTGGAACTTCACGCCGCCGATGAGTGTCGCCTTAGGCGTAGCCGAGGGAGGATTTACGTCGTCTAAGCTTAATTAGCCATTGAAATAGCACATGCGCGCGAAAATTCCCACCTGGTGCCTTGACAAGCTTGCTTCCTTGCTGTACAATCCGAAAGCGGATGCCATCCACGACAACTTCGTACGGGGAAGCTGACGCGGGTGTATTCGGAGATACGAAGGCATTGGCAACAGCGCCACTCTGGTAGACGCTGTTCAAGAAGGCAGCTTTCTCGCGGCTGTTTCGCTGAGCCTGCTTTAGGCGAAGAGTCTGCTCCATCGCGTTGACCCGCTGTTGCGTCTCCTTCTCGTAGATATTACTGTTGATCAGCTGTAAGTGACGGTCGGTCTTAGTGACCCAAGAGGGAGTAGCGGGGTCGGAATGCTCGTCGGCGCATTCTCCTGTCTCAGTGGCAGGTCGGGACTGCCCATTGAGAACTAGGGTCTTGTGGCGATAAGCCGGGTGGGCTCTGGCGCGTCCGCCACGATAATTTCCGCGAGGAGGATAGGGCGAGGCGCGATAGGCACCTCGGGAAGGGTAGTTCGAATCTTAGCATGTTAGCATTGCCGTATTGGGAGGGGATCAATGGAAAGGAATGCGATACCGAGATGAACACCGTCGCGCTGGGCTTTGTGGCGATTGATAGAACCTAGTAATAGATAAGTAAAGAGTGCGAGGAATAATGGTTTAGCTATCGTCAAAACGCACCAGCTACTCGGCTAATTCTAGCCATCAGCTCCTGATCTTCGGGTGTTGACATGGTCGCGACTAGAGAACTGTAAGTAGATTGCATTTGGCATAATGACCCGTTGAGTCTACAGGGAAATGTTGGTAGAAAGAAAATTGACAAGCAGTAGATGGAGAGTGGAAGGTGGAAGGTAGTAGGTCGGAGGAAGGCAAGGTAAGATGGACAAGATGATAAATGTATTGGTGGTAAAATAATCCCGTGAATAAAGAAGCGCAGAGCATATGAGTATCGCCAGCGACTCCAACGCGCGATCAAGGGAATATATTTCTCTGAGTGAAGAAATGATTGAAATATAACCAACGAAGTAAATGGTTGATGATAGTGATGTGGTATGGCGCTGAAGGAAGACAAACCTTGGACTACTGCTTTGCGACTCTTTGCTATGTCCTCTGGGTAACTTTGTATCTGTATCAAGAGTGAAGATATTAAGTTTGATGGCAAAGCCAAGTATCGTGATACTTTTCTGATTGTCTGCGCAATGAAGTATGTATGGATTTAGAATGGTTGAAGTTTAGATGCGCCGAAGGTTTGGCGAAGAGACGGCGGCTTTTGATGGAATATGGAAGTGGGTGGGGCTACTAACCTTATCTAATCTCAATCTCACTGTAGCAGGGTAGATCATGCTTTCCGCCACCACTTAGGTTGTCAGGCACGTACCCGTGCAAACTTCCAGGTTGTGTTACAGGTACCTAAGGTACGTACCAATCAATGACCCACATGGCACTTGGCACTTGGCACCTGGGAACTGTTCGCAGCTTTGGCTGATTTACATCATTCTTTGAAAGACACGAGCCGCGTGCTCGACTTCTTTTTTACATCGTACAACCCGCCCACCTACCTTAGATCCTCCTGACCTAGGTAGCGACAAAGCATTTGGCTGTACCAATTTAAATCGATTGGAGCATACTACAGTGCCGCGCGATAAATCAAGTTTCTCCGCACGCTGCCTAATATTCGATTCCTAGCATTCGATCCGACCGTCAACATGGCCACCCCTAGAGTCAAGCCCGAACCTGGCATCAAACCGGAGCCCGGCATCAAAGCCGAGCATGACGATATCGGAGCTTCGCCTATGTCTATATCCGAAGATGGACTCTACGAAGATGCCGGTGATCTCGAGTTCTACGATGCCAACGACACGACCAATGATATCTTCCTCACTCACGTCCCGAAGTATCTTTACGATTCTTGGGCCCACCTAGACGACGATGCGGAGATTCGAATTGGTACCGTGCGCCAGTGGAATGTTCGCGACCCGACAAAGAGCGATCCCGGTAGATTAAAGCCAATGTTCTCCATCTTGTTGGATCATCAACTTGCGCAGCACCAGCAGATCCCCAAGGAGTATAACCTAGATTGCAAGGACGAGAACTTCAAGAACACCTTCCTATTCACTGAGCAAGATCTGCCCGGGTATAAATCGAAGGGTCAGGGGCCCAACAATGATATACCCGCGTATCTTCGTCCGAAGCCAGAGCGTGTTCGCGACAATGCCCAGCCAGAGGGCAGCAAGCCCGGCCGTAAGGGACGGTATCAACCCTACTACAGAAAGGCCATCCCTAGTCAGTGCCGTCTTTACTTTCTATGTCTACTCAGACCGTCCGCACTGGAGTGCTGACTGGTTACAGAAAAAACCGTTCTTGCCGGCCGATTCCGTCACGAGCTGAACTGCCAACCCGTCTACAACGAGGAGTACAAGCGCTGGTTTAGCACGAGAAGCACCGATGCCATGAAACCGAAGGCAACTACTACCCTTACATCTACTGCCAGGCCCGATAATCTCATCACCGCTGGCGCGCACGTCAACAACGATAGATTTGCTAACTTCGTTGTGAGTGTTTTCATCCTACCGTTTAACCCTAAGTGGCTGTCTAACTTGATTAGCGTACTGCTCCGGAGCCCAAGAAGGGAGCCAAGAAGGCTAAGGAGGAGAAGGCTGCACGCATACCGAGAGCCGAATTGCGTGACCAGATCTTTAAGTGCTTCGAGACGTTCAACTACTGGTCCATGAAGGCTTTCAAGCAGCAACTGCATCAGCCGGAAGCCTGGTTACGCGAGAACTTGGAGGAACTGGCGGTGCTGCACAAGACCGGACGCTTCGCGAACCACTGGGAACTGAACCCGGATCACAAGATCGCGCTCAACTCCTTGGCGGCCACCGATGGTGCTGCACCTGATGCTGGACCGGAAGGTGATGAATCCGAGTCTGACGCGGAGATGGAGGATGTCGTATAAATGGCATCGACTATACACTAACGACAGCATTCACGGAAAAGGAGTTTGGGGAGTTAAGAAATTCCATACATTCAGGCATCCTTGTACAACAAATGATACCCTCGGCATCAACGATCAGGACTGAGGTTTTAAGCAGGGCTTGCGTTCTGCGTGCCCCAATGGAAATATAGAGCAGAGATCAGAGTGCCCATTACACGCCTATAGGGAATAATGCATGCTTTTTTATATATTGGTTTTTAATAATCTTTGGTAAGGGTGACAGGCATTCTTCCTAGTGACGAAGATATATTACTCGGCCATCTAAGGGCTCATCTTGTTTTTGGTCCTCTTACTGGTAGCCTTGGCATGGAAGCAAAATGAATGAGGCATAACTATATCAGGTGATTTAGTAATCTAGATAGACACGAATAACTAATAAAGTCACTAAGCTACGCACGTCTCAGACAAATTTATATCAAGCTATCCCATCACGATCACTTTCTCGTAGTCACATGTACGAGATTCCTTTGTCCCCGCAATTTCTACAAGCCCCAACCAACGACATCGCCCAATTCATTCAAGCCACCTCCTTTTGTCGCACCCCCCACGTCATCGTTTAGTTTTCTACTCTTCCGCAATTCCACGATGAGCATCTTCCTCGACTTCGACGGCACCATCACGGCCAAGGACACCGTGGGCGAGCTAGCCAACTTCGCCCTGAGGGTGCGGGCCGCGGAGGGCCAGGACCTGAAAAGGGAGTGGGACGAGGTCGTCGCCGCGTACGTCGGTGATCACAGCGCCCACGTCCACGACTACAGCCCGGGGACGGAAGATCGCTCCCTGCCCGACCAGGAGATCGAGTTTCTCCGGTGTATGAAGCACGTCGAGACGCGCTCGCTCGGCCGCATCAACGACTGCCGCCTGTTCCGCGGCATCACCCCCGAGGCGTTCCGCGCGGCCGGGCGCGATCTAGTCGCGGACGGGACGATTAAGCTCCGTCCCGGGTTCAGCCGGTTCGTAAGAGACCGCGTTGATCAGGGCTGGCGCGTCTGGGTGCTGAGCGTGAATTGGAGCGCCGCGTTCATCGAGGGCGCGTGCGGCGAGCTGCCGGGCGTCGAGGTTATCGCCAACGAGGTCCGCGACGATGGGTCGGTCGCCGGGCCCGCCGTGCTGAATCCGCCAGATGCTACTACCAAGGAACCGCGGAACTTGACGAACTCGCGCGACAAGCTAGACGCTATGGAGGCCGTGCTGGAGGCCGAGGGCCTGGCCGCGCGGCCGTCGGTCTACTTCGGCGACTCGACTACCGATCTGGAGTGCCTGCTCGCCGTGGACCGCGGGTTCGTCGTGTCAGATCGTGAGGACTCATCGCTTCTGCGGACGCTGAGACGTATAGGGAAGGATGTGCCTCATGTTCGAGATCAGGGCGCGACGGGTGAGCTGGCGTGGACGTCGAATTATGAGGATATACCCGATGACAAGTTTGCGTTGAGTTGATCCCGAAAGAGCACGGAATATTCATGTTTTAGTCCGCAGCTCTGATTACTACTCCTGTCTTTGATTTCTGTCATAGCATAGCGTGGGTTTCTAAATGAGTAGCTGGAACCAAGGTAGTCCAAGAGGACGAATATCAAACTCTTGTAAACATATTAACATCCTCGAAGTGACGTTCTACCGAGTTTCCTCCATGATAAGGTAATTACTATCAGCAGGATTGGAAGTCTACCCGCATCTTACTTGAGTCAGAAACAGCTAATATCAGCAAACAAAGGCGTCATTTAACCACGTACCAGCCCATTAAATGATTGTACACAGGAGTTTCATATGCGCCGTTTAGCCGACAAGTATTTCCAAACATGTTTGACAGCTAGCATATTGATTCCCTAGTACACTTTCATAAAGTCTTATGAGCAACGTCGAACTCCGTGTCTCCAAGCAAGGTTGCCATGAGAATGATTGACTATGCACATTATGGTCTGTTTAGATATGGTAGCTCTACCGATTATCGTCGTTTTTGAACTCATGTCTGGTGCCGCTTTCGGCTCTATGGGACGGATATGCCCACCCCAAGCTTGTAGACCTCTGGAGCTGTAGTGAAAATAGATATATCGTATTGTCTACGCCATAATGTCTACTAATGCATTATGATCTCTCTGCCTGTCAAGGTTCTCGTCTGCTGTTGACTTACATTATACCAATTTAGGGATACAGTGCCATGATTATCCTGCGACTTGATAGGTAAGCTAGGAACATTCCAGTACCAGAATGAAATTATCGAGCTTCAACAAAGACTGAAAAGCTGTTACCTCCTAGCTTCTTCAATCTGATATGTGACCTAGCATATTTACCTGCCGCCACTCGGCGAAAAGTGAATAGGTACTCAACTGACATGGCCATGACTCAGGTTATATGTGTCCCCTGATTGTCGAACTAACGTACTAGGTATGAGTTTTATTCAAACTTGAATGGACGGCTGTAGTCGTGAACCAAGCGGCAGTTGCACCGGTCACTATCGTCTCTATTCACCACGGCATCATGACGAAGGTCTATGACAACTACCTAAGCAAAAGAGATGACCCATATGGCGAAAGCTAGTGAAAACCCCAACTAGAACGAAGCAGGATACCTTCATCCTAACTAGAAACAGACATTATAGACTATCTCAAAGGCTCTTACTCCTTATCTCCCTTAAAAGACCTCCGACGCCCTTCGCTACCTCTAAATCACAGAATACTACCTAGGCAAACTTGCTTCTATGCCAGTCTACGATGACCTCAATCAGAGGGCGAGTAATCATAGACGATTCCAATGACGATGTAACGATTGATATATCCGACAGGCCACCCCCACGCCGACGCCGCTCCAGGCCGGACATAGAACGCTCCGGGTCTACAGCGCCTCCCAGCGGACACAACACACGGGGACCAGGACCAAACGAGGGCTTCGTGTCAGGTTCTTCGCTATTTGAGCCTATCCCTAACCACGATATACCCATGTTCCGCACCCAGATGTCTCCTGTGGTACCAAATCCATATTTTTCAATTTTCCCTCCCCCTCCTCCTGTCTGGTTAGGATCGCCCCCTGGTCCCCCTTTTCCTAGACCTACCTATACCGGACCTGGGCCCTACCCGGGCTTCGACTTTTACATGCCACCACCACCCGGGCTAAATATTCCACCTGGATACAACGACCCTTGGCCTCAGTATGGACCCCCTCCGGGCCCCGGACTCCACCCCAATTCATTTCTCCCCCATCCTCGTAGACCATTATTCCCAGGCGACCTCAGCGCCTATCCTCCGCGCCCGCCTCGGCTCACCCATCGTACTCCACCAGACATTCCCATCACCCCCATCAATCTAAGCGAGCGGCCCAGAGATGTTATATTCGCAACGGAAGAGGCACTATTGCAACGCATGGTCAGCACATATCGACCCCTAGTCGGAGTCGTTGGACGTGAAGTTAGGGAGCAGCTAGGCCTGAGAGAGCAACCCTCGGTCAAATTCGACACGTACGCCGTGCGTATTAATCCCGCGACAGGTGGCGTCAGTATGTGACACCACGAGCCCCTTTCCCCCCTTTTAATCTATTTCGGGAGTGATTTAAGAGTCATTACTCCCGGAACATATTTAAGCCGTCAAATGCCTTACCTGACTAACTCCCATCGTCGCAGTGATCGTACCTCATGCGCCTGGCCGCGCGCCGATATTCCGCATCACGCTGCCGAGGGGCTTCCCCCACAGGGAGCTGCAAGGCGCCGCCGACGCTCTCAGGGGCACCATGAACACTTACGACAACCCTTGGCATCGCCATGCCGGATACGTGTTCCGGGTATCGCGGCGCGTCCGCAGGCGGAGAGGTCGAGACCACATACGGTATTGGTTGCCGCCCTCGATCGTCTACAGACTCTCCATGGGACCAAACGACAGAGGTACCTGCTACCGCGCGAAGATTAGGAGCCCAGCGCCGAGCCAGATCCAGGAGTTGGCCCACACGCAGGTCTACGACGACGAGAGCGGGGATGACCAGGAAATGTTGGTCAACGAGATGTGGAGGTCAGTACAGAGATTGAAACGTATTGGACACGACGGACTTAACGATTATCAAGGTTCCATATATCCCCCTAGCTGACGGGGGACTTAAACAGCAACGAGGCGGGAATGAAGGAGAAGTTTGAACTGATGTCAAGGCAGGAGGTCACTGTTTTGGGAGGGAATCGTAGGAAGAGTTGCGTGGGGTTTGAAAGATCGAGGTGTAAAGAAAACAAACCATGGCTCAAACGAGGCTCACAAGGGGAGCATGCTATTGTAAGCGAGCGAAGCACACGGGGTCGATACATGCGAGCGACGGAACTATGAGAATGGGTTTGCTCACAATAATGAACGATTTTGGGGAATACGGCTGTGCTGTGATATACCGTCAAATATGCGAATAAGGGCATATTTCGAAAGCAAAAGCTAGAGTAAAGCACGCAACTGTTATAAAGAAGTTCAGCCAACCAGTTCCTTGGGATTCCTCTCAGCTGCCTTCCACTAGACAATGCATTCTTAAACTGGTGCCTGCGAGATTGTCGCCGACATAGAGTGGCCTTCAACACAAGGGACAAAGACAACAAGGCTCGACTATCGACGAAACAAGTGCCTTCAAAGACTAGGAATAGAACAATCGAATTGTTCACCAAAGTACACCGAACAGCGACTGAATTCCCTTTGCCCGGCCTTATATATTGCCCAATACTTTCTCGACGACAATATTTCGCGAAGTCCCAACCGAAATCACCTCCTCCAGCCATTTCTCTCCTTCTTCCTTCCTTCCTTTCTTTCTCGCCCGCTCGCTCGCTCCCTCCACGGCCGTCAAACCATCCCCGATACCCGACCTCATCCTACGACAATGTGTACGCACTCCAAAACGATCTACCAATGCAACCACTCGCAAACTAGCCCGTACCCCTGCAAGCCATGCAGCAGGCAGCACGAGTTCAAGGCAGGTCTCCGCAAGCTGCCGTGCGACGAGGTGTGGACGCACGGCCGCAACAACTTCCGGGTCGCGCAGGATTGCCAGTACTGCCAGGACAAGAAGACGAGCCTGAGCCGGCGCTTTGACTACGCCAAGATGCGTCTGGCGGACCTGCGCAGGCAGCTCGAGAAGTCGTACGGGGAGTGCATGAAGCATCTGGAGGACGTCGGTCTGACGCCCGAGGAGACGCCGTCTTCTTCTGGGTCGACGGAGACTGCGACGACGACTGCGACTGCGACTACGACCAGGAGCGCGAGCGTGAGCACGACGACGGAAACGAGATTGCGGTACCGTAGAGAGGAACGGAAACCGGTGGCTAACCCTGCTAGTGTAGAGGAGAGATCGGATCCCGTCGCAGAGTTTCTGAGGAGGAAGAGGCTAGAGGATGACGCGCATTTGATGATGCTCTCGGCGTAAGGGGTAAGTAGACCTACCTTGACGAACCTTGAGAGAGAACCTTTCCCTGCTGGTGTCATATAAGGAGCACTCACAACAGCTGTCGTTGACTACCTAGGAGGTATGTATCATCTACTGCCTGTGTTATCATTGCATGTATTATTACGTGAAAGGGATGTAACATAAGCGAGCCGGCATCTGGTCTGCTGGTACACTGATTTGCTGCCTCGATAGGTACCTAACTACCTAAGGGACAGAATGGCAGGACGGATACATTAATATAAATCGAGACCCTATATTCTCATCTTTACCTTACAAACACCTGTTGGAATCATATATCGTTCATCTGCTTTCTAGAAGAGCCTAGTAATGTGTTAGTGACATGTCAGTCTTCGTGAACTGTCTAGAAGCAAATGCTCTTTGACCTGTACTTATACTTCGAGACCCAAGAGACATTAAATCCCTATTTATACCCCGTCAACCCATCTTCATCTAATCCAAGCGTCTGACACAAGTTCTCCTAACCGTACAACTACCGCCCACAACCCTCGCAACATACTCCAAACGAACACCATCATGTCAGCAGCCGACGGCTATGTGCAACTTTACCACCCCGCAGGGTTTTTTGACATAGCATATGTGGTAGAACTCTTCGCGTCACGGCTAGAGCACAACTTGGTATGGAACTGGAACACATTCGAAGAAGCGATGGCCAACATGGGAGCCATCGCTCCGCTTCTACTCTCTCTGGCCTTCCTCGCGGTGTTGATACGCCGTATGGTGGGTTTCTAAGATGGGAAAGGATTCGAGCAGCTACCTAGCTGCCTAGATCCAGTTCATTTTAATGGGGTACCATCTTTGGCTATACACTTACCTACCTCTTATCGACATTATCCAAGTACCTAGATTTAAAGCTGAATATTTACGTGGACATACACAGGACATGAATTAGATTGTATCATCGTGTCTCCAATTATATCTTGGCTTATCAGTGACTGCCACGAAGAAAAGAAAGAAAAGGGGAGGAATAAGGTGATAACCAGAAACAAAAGAAAAAAGAAAAAAAAAAGGAAAGCTGGCCATCCGGGGAATCGAACCCCAGAGCCTAGGAATACTCGTAACCATACTTTTTAAGGATAGTGTAAGAATAATATTCGCTAGACCGAACCAACTCGGCCTTACAGTATGTCGGAGAGTGTGTATTTTGCTGGTAGGTATACGTAACGTTAGTAAAACATATATGTCTTAGGTACTAGTCCATAGTTGAAAGCTGAGCGCTGGCGCTCCGTGAAAGATGGCAAACTCTATCTGGCAACGGGAACTTCACGACTGTTTCCATTGGAGTTCTCTACGAGGCGGCGTGAATGCCATTTGATTGAATGCACTACCAAGCACGAGAATATTGAAGTCGAGCTTGCTATTCTAGGTAGTATCTTATATTTCCACTTCTTTCTAGCTGAGTGCTGGGATATTTAAGAGGATATCGACGGTTTTATGCAAGGCAAAACTTGACACTCAGCCCAATCGCAGATACTCACTAATGCAACTCTTGAGAGCGGCGAATCGTCACATATTTTTTTATGCCGTAAGGCCACAGGTTCAACTGTGTCGCCTAGATTGTATGAGAAAACGGAGGGTCGACGTCTCAATTCGTTACAATTTTCGTTGGTATTGCACATGCGGGTATGAGTCCGGGTTTCTTCCATTTCAAGAAACTCCCCTTTCTAAACATTCTTAAGCCTGAACCTTGAACGTCCTTCCACTTGCCGTCTTTCTCTCCTTCTCCTCGTTCTCTGGCCTGGCTCTTCGAAGGACTGGGATAATGATAAGTAGGGGCGATTAGTAGAATTATGGCTAAAGACGTACCTTGCAGGAAATCTGCCGTCCTCCTTCTCATACGGGAGTGGATATATGCCTGATAAACTAGTTAGTAAAGTAATGGGGAGTGTTGGTTTTGCTTGGTCGTACCTTGGATGCTTTGATGTGGTAGTGGAAATAATCTCGGAAGGTCTGGATGTGAGAGATGACATCGGGCATTCGTTGGGGTGTCAGGTGTCGTGGGAACAGAACTTCTCGGAGTTAGTAACGATTGCAAAGGCCTTCTATGTAATGAAGGACATACCAAAGGTGACATATCCAATCTCTCCACCCGAAGTAGCCTGCACACCCGGAACTCCTTGCAGTTCTAGCGGTGGGTCGTTTCTGAACAAGACTTGCGGCGCATTCTGGATAGCTCTTCGTCGAGCATCGACGAATTCTTGGATAAATACTTTCCCGAATACCCTATCGGTCTCTTCCCGGAAGATGGTGCTGAAGATGATGGTCACACGGTCGTGGCTTGCCTTGACGTATATAGCCTCCTCATCACGGTAGTGGATGGCCATAACGTCGCCTCCTTCCCGAACACCTTGGGGTGCTTCTTCCGAAGTATACTTCGAGGCGGCTTCCTTTAGTTTATAATATTCCGAGTAGGCGTGCTCGAACGGTGCAGCCATCGCATTCCGTTTCAACAACGAGATCTTCATGACCAGCTCATCCAGTTCCTCTGCAGTCTCTGTTAATATCGCAACCCTTAGATAGATCTGATCTCACTGCAATTACCTTTCTCTGCTGGCAAGTTCTCCAAGTCGACCAGAACTGAGAAATCATAGCCGACTTCCGGGGCTACGACGTAGGACCCATATTCGCGCTGGAGCACCTGTTCGGCGCCGTACTGGACGAGCTCCTTGAAGCATCGGATTTGAATCGAAATCAAGATCTTGGACTTGGCCTCGGGAGTGGAAATGTGGAAGGTTACGCCATCGAAGTCGGAAACGGTCTGGTCGATAGAAGCAGGAGGTGCTCTAAGTAGATTGTTAGGCTTTCTATTAGATAGCAATGCTTGTCCTGTCTTACCCAAAAAGTCTCTCTTTGAGAATAGACTCTATGAGAACGTTCTGGTAGTCTAGAAGCAGCATGTTGGTTAGGATTGGACTGCTTGCTTCGAGATTCTGTTGTATGGACTCGGATGTTGAATGGAGAGGTTCGGTGGTTCAAGTTCGCTGAGGTTCAGTGAGGATCAATGCTGCCTTTTGGTGGGGCACAAGACCCAAGACAGTTACGTATAGCGTATAGCGAAAGGGCCGTGCACATGCACAGTATACTCTTATCGTGCTCACGTTATCGATTAATCCGATAAGAAATTATCGCGTCGCTCTTCCAAATGGAGAGAAAAAAAAGTTAGAGTTGACTTTTTGAGTGGAAGAAATTCAGCTTTCAGGGTCCAAGACCGTCGCAACCATGGTCAAGTCTTACCTGTGAGTCCCAATCCTTTGCTATACCGTCGCATACACCTTGCGCTAATGGTGATGGCATTCTAGAAAATACGAGCACTCGAATTCCTTTGGTCTCGTAACTTCCAGTACTTCGAATATTGTCTGGACTCAGCAGAACCGCTCTAGCACCGGTGCCGGCCAAGCTGTTGTCGCAGCAAATGAGGAGCTAGTATGTTGGGATATTAAGACGGGCGATATATTCGAACGGTGGAGAGATGAAAAATGTTCTGCGCAGGTAACTGCTATAGCAGAGAGCAAGATCAACGAAGACCTGTTCGCCGCCGGTTACGAAGATGGTAGCATTCGATTATGGCGGAGCAAGGACCCGAGCCCCTTCGTCACCTTCAATGGCCACCGCTCAGCTATTACCACCCTGACATTCGACCGATCCGGCGTCCGGCTCGCAAGCGGCTCGAGAGACACCAATGTCATAATCTGGGATCTGGTAGCAGAGGTTGGCCAATTCAAGCTTCGTGGCCATAAGGATCAGATCACCGGCCTACAATTTGTAGAGCCGCAACAGGAGGTCACTGAAGGAGAAGACTCGCAGGCTATGGTTCTAGATGGCGCGGACGATGCTTCATCCGAAGGATTCCTGCTTACCACCGGAAAGGATGCGCTGATCAAGCTCTGGGACCTGGGATCGAGACACTGCATCGAGACACACATAGCACAGACGAATGGCGAGTGCTGGGCGCTGGGGCTTTCGCCTGATTATAGTGGTTGTATAACTGCGGGAAACGCCGGCGAGATGAAGGTTTGGGTTCTCGATGCCGCTTCGCTAGCTGCATCAAGACAGCAAGTTGACGTGCCTGTTAATATGCAATACCTACGAGACCGAGGGACTCTCTTTCGAAATGGGAAGGATAGAGCAACCGAGGTAGTCTTTCATCCACGCCGGGACTTCTTCGCCGTACACGGATCCGAGAAATCTGTCGAGATATGGAGGATACGAACCGAAGCTGAGATTAAAAAGAGCTTGGCTAGAAAAAAGAGAAGAAGAAGGGAGAAACTGGCTCAGAAGAAGGGGGAAGCGAACGGCGATATCCAACCAGACGGAGAGGAGGATCAAGATGAAGACGTGAGCGGTGCCGACATAACTGAGGCATTTGCTCAGCATTTGATCATTCGGACGGGTGGAAAGGTGAAATCCGTGGATTGGGCTGATATACGTGGCAAGAAAATGCTCCAATTGGTGGTTAGCACGACAAATAACCAGCTGGAGATGTACAACATGCCCCTGAAGGAGAAGAGCAAGAAAGCGAAGCAGGATGACGTCCCTGACTACGAGAGAGCCTTGTCAATAGAAATTCCCGGCCACCGAGCGGATATTCGATCACTAGCTCTAAGCTCCGACGACAAATGGCTGGCTTCGGCCTCTAACGGAAGCCTCAAGATTTGGTCGATGCTAACACAAAAGTGTGGTAAGACTTTGGAATGTGGGTATGCGTTATGCTGCGCGTTCTTACCTGGAGATAAACTTGTCGTTATTGGAACGAAAGGCGGCGAGATCGAACTATTCGAGGTGGCTACGGGTACTCTACTAGACAGCGTCACCGCTCACGAAGGTGCGATATGGTCTTTGCAGATTCATCCGGACGGCAGGTCGATAGTATCCGGAAGTGCTGACAAGTCCGCCAAATTCTGGAATGTCAAGGTCGTGCAAGAAGAAGTCCTCGGAACAACACGAACTACGTCGCGCTTAAAACTGGCCCACGCGCGGACACTGAAGGTCTCGGATGATATCTTGAGTCTCAAGTTTTCTCCCGACGCCAGGCTTCTTGCTGTTGCGCTATTAGACAGTACAGTGAAGGTGTTCTTTGTGGATTCCCTGAAATTATATCTCAACCTCTACGGTCACAAGCTACCAGTCTTGGACATGGACATTTCTTACGACAGCAAGTTGATTGTCACAAGTTCAGCAGACAAGAACATCAGAATATGGGGTCTTGACTTTGGTGACTGTCACAAAGCACTGTTAGCACATCAAGACAGTATTCTCCAGGTCAAGTTCGTTCCGAATAACCGCGAAGGGAATGGACACCACTTTTTCAGTGCCAGCAAAGACCGGACGATAAAATACTGGGATGGCGATAAATTTGAGCAAATACAGCGACTAGACGGTCACCACGGGGAAATATGGGCTCTAGCGATAAGCCAGAGTTCGGAACCCCCATTCATCGTTAGCGCCAGTCACGACAAGAGCATCCGAATCTGGGAAGAAACAGATGAGCAGATCTTCCTCGAAGAAGAGAGAGAAAAGGAGATCGAGGAGTTATATGAGAGTACATTAACGAAGTCTCTGGAGCAAGATCTCGATGTCGACGAAGAAAACGGAGAGATTGGAGCCGCAACGAAGCAAACATCGGAGACGCTAAACCACGGCGAACGAATCGCAGAAGCTTTAGAGCTTGGCATGGCGGACTTACACGTTATAAAGGAATGGGAAGAGGCTAAGGCGTCCAACCCGAATATCGCGCCACCGCAGCGAGATCCGATGTTTATGGCGCACGGCGGGATCAGTGCCGAGGAATACGTAATGAAGATGCTCCAAAGACCAGCAGCGTCGGCACTAAACGACGCGTTACTTGTTCTCCCCTTCGCCTCTGTTCCCATGCTGTTCACCTTCCTCGACTTGTTCGCGATGCGGCTGATGAACATCCCGCTGACGTGCAGGATCCTCTTCTTCATGCTGAAGACGCATCACCGGCAGATCGTGGGCAGCAGGACGATGCGGGCGATGCTGGACGGCATCCGGGCGAACCTGCGCCGCGCGCTCCAGCGGCAGAAGGACGAGATGGGCTACAACATAGCGGCGCTCAAGGTCGCCGGCATGCAGATCCAGGATAAGGGCGTCAAGGAGTACGTGGACGAGAACTGGGACGACGGCACCAACGGCCAGAGCGTCAAGAAACGGACGTTTGTGCACGTATCGTGAGGTAGCTCTATATATCGACCTGCCCAAGATTATGTACCTAGATGAAGGTATAGAAGGTGTATAAAAATAGACAACGTTAAGCAATTTAAGCAACCTTGGTGTGCAGTAAACCTGGAGATTCCCATCCGTCCAATGATATCGAAAGGCCGAAGGGTCTTGGCGGCCGACTATTTCGTAGAGCGGCTTAGCGTAGAGCTGAGCTCCAGATGTGACCTTGCGGGGGAGGGGCAGAAAATAGCAGAGGGGTAGGTCGGCGATAGCGAACTGCCCAATCATGTAGGAGATCGTAGAGGACGGTGGGGGACGACTTGTTACCGCCTGCAGGGTTGGTAACTTACCTCGGCATCGGTGTATCCCTCGACGTCGATCGTTGCTATTTGCTTTTGCTAAGGCTCACACACACTGTTTCTTGTGCTTGTCTTGTGTGGCTATCAGTGTAAGATGAGGATGAACATTGATTATCCCTTTCCCCATTAGCTTAAGACTACACACCAGAGAATGTATTAGTGATGTTTGACAAGTTGAGAGAGCAAGCGTATTGACCTTTTATCTTTCATCCACTCTCTATAAGCGGGACGGGACAGATATAAGCAAAGCAATGGCAGGTCGTGTGAGACACCCCATCGATACGGTGGCCTTGGAACGCTATATCAGCGAACATGTGCCGGAAATCAAGGTTCCGCTGGATGTGAAGCAGGTTCGTTTATTTCTTCCTCGTTATGATAGACGATTATGGACTTGCCAGGAGCTAGTTACAAAGGGGATGAGAAATAGGGGGAGGGGACAGTTGATCTCTCTCTCTCTCTCTCACCGTTCATCCCCCGAGGTGTCCCCCTTATCGCCCGAGCAGGCTGGCGCCCGGGGGGGGGGGGGCGGGGGGGGGGGGGGGGGGGGGGGGGGGGGGGGGGGGGGGGCGGGGACCTTTTACCCAACACTACCACACCCCCCCCCCCCCCCCCACACCCCCCCCCCCCCCACCCCACCCACCCCCCCCCCCCCCCCCCCCCCCCCCCCCCCCAACAACAAACCAAAACTAACACACCCCGCCAGTTCGGCTTCGGCCAGTCCAATCCGACCTACCAGCTCACCGCCGCGGACGGCGCGCGGTACGTGCTGCGCAAGAAGCCCGCGGGCGCGCTGCTCTCGCCGGCGGCGCACAAGGTGGAGCGGGAGCACCGCGTCATCGCCGCCCTGTCGCGGTTCCCCTCCGTCCGCGTCCCCGTCCCGCGCCCCTACGGCCTCTGCGAGGACCCCTCCGTCCTCGGCACCCCCTTCTACGTCATGTCGTACGTGCGCGGCCGCATCTTCGAGGACCCCGCCATGCCGACGGCGTCCTCGCCCGCCGAGCGCGCCGCGCTCTGGCGCGCCGCCGCCGAGGCCCTCGCCGCCCTGCACCGCGTCGACGCCGACGCCGCCGGCCTGGGCTCCTTCGGGGGCGGCGGCAGGGGCAAGGGCGGAGGCGGGGGCGGGGGCGGGTTCTACGCGCGGCAGCTGGCGACGTGGCGCGCCATCTGCGGCGCGCAGGCCGCGGCCCGCGACGCCGCCACCCGCGAGCCCGTCGGCGCCGTCCCGCACATGGCGGAGCTGGTGGCCTTCTTCGGCGACGAGGCGCGGCGGCCGCGCGACCGCGCCGCGCTCGTGCACGGCGACTACAAGATCGACAACGTCGTCTTCGAGGCGGCGGCGCCGCGCGTCGCCGGCATCCTCGACTGGGAGATGAGCACGGTCGGGCACCCGCTGAGCGACCTCGCGAACCTGCTGCACCCCTTCGTCAGCGCCGAGCTGTCCGCTCCCTCTTCCTCTTCCCCATCCTCCCCTTCCCCTCCCGGTGCGTCCCCCGACGCGGAAGCAGAAGCAGAAGCAGTGGCGGCGATATCCCACCCCTCGTTCCTCCCCGACGCGACCCCCGGCCTGCCCACGCCGGCAGAAGTCATCGCGTGGTACGCGGCGGCGGCGGGCTGGACGCCGACCCCCGACGAGGTGGCCTGGGCGTGCGCCTTCAGCGTGTTCCGGCTGGCGGCCATCTGCCAGGGCATCGCGGCGCGCGTCGCCACGCGCCAGGCCAGCAGCGCGTCCGCCCGCAAGCACGCCGCCGCCCTGAAGCCGCTCGGCGAGTTCGCCTGGGTGCTCGTGCGGCGGGAGGTCGAGAAGAGGGGGGAGGGGACGGAAAAGGGAGCGGCTGCTAAGCTGTGAAGATGAGAGCTAGGAGTAAGGAGCACGAAAAACGAAAGAAAGAAAAAAAGAAAAAAAAAGGAAAGAGAATAGGGTGGGCAGTTCAAGTATAAGAGCTCGTGAGGAGAGAGGATATGTTCGGGGTCCTAGATAATAACAATATGATGGCAAAGTCGCTACGGAATTAGACTCCTTGTTCTTCTAGTTCTCGGTCGAAGATACTCTCGCTGGGAAGAATAGGGCTTGGACATTCGATTGCCTGCCCAAGTACCTCGTTAGATAGGAGTGGGGCTGGTATACTGAAGACCGGAATAAGTGAGCTACAAGCAAAATAACAATCTTCACCTTTTCATCATTTCATAATTTGCAGTTTGGCATCATCAAATTTCAAAATGATTGGTATCAATTGTAGAAGCGTTACCTAGTCTCGTCGACTCATCTCATTGCTAAGCGTATACGTCTGTTCCTATACGCGCATTACTCTACACGAAGGAATCAAGACTTGCTTGCTTGCCTGCTTGCTTGCCTGCTATATCAATACTTCTCTCACTCCGGGTCATTACTCGTACATGAATTAGAAGGGAGAAAACAACATGGTATATCAGCAAAGAGCAAACATATCAAACACACACCTGGGGGGGGAATCACGCAAACTTCACTCAAATTTCGGCGCTCAATTAAAGTGCCTACTTTGCCTATCTGAAGTAAGAAGTGCAAAATCCAGCGACAGCTCGCGTAGTGTGAGAAGAGTCGCTGCGACAATCAACGCTTTCCGCGTCGTACTATCATCATCCCTCGCCCTGAGGCTGCTGGGGTATCCCTCACCGTGAGAGGTTTCCTGTTTCTGTACTGCGGGTGTCGGGGGGAGGGGGAAGAAAAAGAGACTTCCTAGTCTAATAACAACCGTCTTCCCTTGGGGGGGTCATGCTCGTCATCAAGTGGGTGGTTGGTTGTGTGCGTGTGTGAGAAATAGAAAAGCCGAAAATGATTCATCGCCTGTAGTGCGGTTCGTGTGTGACATGACCACCTTATCCGTGTGAATATAAACTCCCCTAACGCCGAGCAGAGATGTCATGAATGGAGTCGAGTCGAAGTGAAGTAGAAGAGAACTGCAGAAGACCGCAATCCGATCGGTCTCTGCCACGTTGTTGATCCATCGAGATGCCGTGTGCTGAAAAACAAACCAATGCAAATTTCTATGCCGATTACCTGTTCCATAAAACGTCGCGTGAAAGAGAAAAGAAAACTCCGCTTGGGGGAGCTATCAACCGCGGGTTCCATTCCGTCGACGGCTGCCAGACTGACGGCCTCGCCCGAGATGTCGGTAACGGGAGCGGGAACGGGAACGGGGCTGTTGAGAACGACTAGGTCGTGATCCTTGGGCTGCAGGATGGGCGTAATAGGGCGAATCGTGGCCAGGCGGCGGGCGTGGGCGCGGATACTCCTCCTCGGGTCCCTACATCGAGCTATGGGTACCGGTTCCACCAAAAACGTGATCGTCGGCGTTCGACATATAGACCTCTGGGCCTGCATATGTCGGTGACAGTGGCGAAGCATGCTGCGGACGCATGTGCGACAGATTATGATAGTCATCCAGCGTACCACCTGAATTTCCCATGTTCAGCGGGTTCAGATAAGGCTCGGGCGATACTCCAAACTGCGCCTGCAATGTTAGAGCATGGTCAACATTTCGGATACCAGACGTAGATGAAGAAGGCCGGTGTGGATGACTCTGTAACTGTCTGGTGGGAGGGAGCCAGGGGTATTGCTACGATTAAATGTTAGTGACTCATAGCCCTTTCTACAGCCTTCCAGATAAAGCAATGCAAGAGTTGTTGATGGGACGAACCTGGGATTGGGATGCGCTGCCTGCTGGGGGCGTTGGAAAATGGGGCCTTCCCGGAGGATAGCGCAAGCTGCCACGGTGAGAACGTGCTCGTCGTCGATTCTCGCTGCTGATCTCGGTAAACGGGAGGGGAGAGTGTCGCTCGGCTGTATTGCCATGCCAAGCAGCGTTTCTGGAACTGTATCCTGATGATCCGTCCGCTCTTCTATAGGCAGGATTTCCTAGTCCACCATACTCGAAATCTGCGAATGGACTACATCAAAGGTTAGCACTGGGTTGCATCGCTATAGCAAAAGCTTAAGCACTCACCCCGAAGCAAGGGCTGCGTAGGCTTCGTACGGAGAACCGTTAGCTCGACTAGCCGAATCCGGCCCACCCCGTTCGCGTTCCATAACATTGCGAAGCTGGTGCTGACGTAGGAAACGGTACATGTTATGTGCCGTCATCACTTGTCGGTACTGGGGCTCCGAAGGGACCTTATCTCTGCAGTAGGGGCAGCTGTCCGATTCCTCAAACCACTTCTTAATGCAGTGATCACCGAACACGTGTTTGCACTTTGGCAGTCGCAGCGGGATTTCGCTAATACCCTCGGGCGTCTCGACTCCGTAATCGTTGTAACAGATGACGCAGGCTACATTGATGTTAGCATCGTCGAAAGCAGCCAAGGAACCGACTCGAGAAGCTAGTACTTACTCCTTTCCGCCTTGGGAAGATCCGAGATAGCTACACTCTCGAGTGACGTAAGAGCCTTTTTGGAAGCGACTCGCTTATTCGAGACTGCACCCCTCATTATCTGGTGAGCTCTCAAGCGGTCGTCCGATACAGGCGCCGCGGACACCACCTCCTCCAAGAGTGACATGGCTACAGCGTCGCGATCCGAGTCGTCGTCACTAGACCAGCCGGAATCTGACGACGGCAAGCGAGGAAACCCCCGTCTATTCCGGTTCGCACTAGTTCGGCGCGGCCCAGAAGTTGTCTCCTCACCTGCGGGGTCTGCAGCTGCAGATCGGTGAGGTGATGGTGATGCTAGAGTAGAGCTAAGCGTTAGAACCGGATCATGACTTAATGTGAATGTACTGGCAAAATACGAACCTGAATGGGTATTCTCTGCCTCGTTTAATCTACTTGATGTTGGTACTTCGGGTACGGGCAGGTTGGTTGAAGGTGTGCTATTTTGGCGGAAAGGCGGGGGACTATGTCGACCAGATTGTTGCGCTTGCGCTGGTCGCGACGTCTGGTTAAAAGAAAGAGGTCGCGTCTGTGCACTTGATGCCATAGGATTTAAAGGCGGTAGAGTGCCGTTTGAATTAAAACCTCCAGCCCCGCTGCCCTGCCCAGCAACCTGCGGTTGGGCTTGTATACCTTGTCCGCCTTGACCACCGTGACCACCTTGACTACCAGGTACCGAAAAGTTGCCTTGGCTGTGCTGAATGGGTGCCGTACCTCCAATCCGCTGCAAACTCAGCATGGGTGCCCTATAATCGTACGGCGGCGTCGGGTGCGCGTTGTAGTTGTTGGGTCCGCTCGACGGAGGATAAGGCGGCTGGCCGATTTGTCCCGAGTTCGGCGGCATAGGCGGTGAAGGTTGGTAGGCGGGATCGGGAATCCACCGATTATGAGGCGGAGGGAGCGGCTGCCAGAAGTGATGAGAATTGTGGACGGGGTCGAATTGATAGTTCGCTCGGAAGGAGGGCATAGGTTGGTGGTGGTGATGTTCGGCCATGCGAAAAGCTGGACATCGTGAACGACTTCCACGGGGGTCCATGGTCGGTAGAGGCACGCTGCCTGCTTGGTCAGGCTGGTGCATGACAAAATCCATAGCTGAGGGGTCCATGCTGTTTCTATCCTCGTGGGAGAATGGCGGCCTTGATCAATAGGCCCTTCCTCCCACTAATATTCTCCCAAGTGTCGAGAAGCTCGTCTTGAGGCACCTGGTAGGCCTAAGGTAAAAAGTAGTCGGAATACCTAAGGAGGGAGGGGTCAGAGAGGTAGGTTAGAGAGATCGGCGAGAGTTGCAGCGGGTATGAGGGTCTTCAGGGATTAGACTCGGCGCATTCGCGATTATCGTGGATATTTGAAGCTCTTTCCAACACTACCCGGAGCTGCCGAATCCGTACCGTCTTGCCTGTTCCACCCCAACGCTATTGCCAGAATGTCCGAGATGCCGTACAAGATGACGAAGATACCCGGCATGCAATGTAAGATGCCCAGAAGGGTGATGCGGTCTGAGGACTGGTTTGGTCGTTTTGGTCGTCATCCAAGGAGATAATCGGTGATATCGACCCTGTTCGTTGCGGGACAACGCTAGACGGATTTCGGACCTATTGCGAATGCCTCTGCCCTCAAACGCTACAACCGCTGGGTTATAAGATAAAAAATCTGGTATAAATCGGGGAAACAAAGCCAGCCCTTGACGATATTGGAAGAAATGCTTAAATTCTGCTGTATCTGTATCACGGGGGTGATAACAGGGCACGGATAGGTTAGGCGGTAAGGCGACGTTGGGAAGTGTGTCTGTGTCGTCAATACCTAGGTAGGGAGAAGAGTCAAGGGTACATGAAGGTTTGTTAAGACACTCAATGTCGGGTCCGATGCAATCGGACCTACCTAGTATTCTGATCTGACCCGGCGGAAGGTAAGGTGAGAGGAAAAGGTAGAAAAAGGACGGAGGAAGAGGGAAGGAGAAAAGAGGTAGAAAAGGGTAGGCAGGAGACAAAAGAAGGCTGGCGGGATGCTTGGATGCTTGGATGCTGGATGCTTGGATGCTGGATGTAGGATGCTGGACTCTACCCAGTAGAGAATCAGACAGGTTCAGGTTATGTAGGGTAATAAGCTGTGATGTGGTGAGTGCGATGTGCGATGTACGATGTACGATGTAAGTGGTACCCGGCAAGCCCAGTCTGTCAGTCTGCCAGTTAACACGGCTTCGCTCCTGCCGTACTCTTTCTATCTGTCTGTCCTATGTCCTAGTCATCTGTATTCTCGTACTGTATGATACATGGGATCAATGGATCAATGATAAATGGGAACGAATACTACGACGACTTCTCTGGAACTACATGCATCCAATGGTGGCCCAGATGCGAGGTGGGTAGGTACTTACGCCCATCCACTTGCACCCATGGCCCATGGCCCACGACCTACCTGACCTATCTGGCCTACCTAGCATGAGCTAACGTGCGTGTGTGCAAGTTTTAGGTAGTTTGCGTTATTCAAGGGATTCCCATTGTCCAGCGCTTGTTCAGGAAATGGTTACAGTGTGTAGTGCGTAAGGGCTGAATGCATGGGTTCTACCTAGACTTTCTAGGTCCAGAAAAGAAAAGAAAACCACCCTTGGTTCTTGGTATCGGTAGGGAATAGGTACAGTATTTGTGCGTGCTTGATATGGCGGCTTTATGAATCATTGAATCAAGGAATCAATACGCCCGCACAATGGAAAAATAGGAACTGCTTGCCGGAGTTGGAGTTGGAATCTTATTATTTCGCGAAAAAGGGGAACTTTTGCCTTGGACATGGAGTCTTTGACCCAGGTCACCCGAAGTCACCTAGTCCGCAGCTAGCCCACATCACATACGTAGGTGCTTGGGTGCGTACCGAAGGCAGATAAAAGCTCGTCCAAGCTGGGCGTATGCCTTGGCCCTTACTCTGGGCTTCGATGTACATAGTAGCAAAGCCGCCTGTGTGCAAGCTGCGTGTACGCTCGGTGCAAGCGGTGCTCGCATCCGGCCGATAAATGAACACTTTCTCTCCTTTTTCCCCTTCTTTTTTCTGCGCTGATTGTTTGGCGTTTAAAACTAAAGTAGGCCGTACCCATATATGTAGGCATTGTGTAACATGTGCTCCTTGCAGTCCTTGCTGCATTGATTCGGCGACTCGGAACCATCGACGTTGTTAAGCCTGTGATTGCTGGGATAATGCTGTTCTAGGTCATATTCTAGCTGGATTTCCACTGGATTTCAAGACTGAGGTTTCACATTGGGATGTGGATATTTAATGATCCTTTATCGATATCACCCCTCTTCCGTCATCGATATTCACGATAAGATGTCTCTGTCTCGTTCTGTCTCTCTAATTTTCCTTAATCCCAAATATCATAGTTCTTTTGAACTTCCCATCTATTGTTCTTTAAGCTTGTTTGTGTTTAATAGCTCGAGTATATGCAAATCAAACAGATATGAATGGAACGTATCAGGGAGACTTGTTTTGCCTTATTAGGTAAATTTCTCACCGAGTCGTGCAATCATTTATCACCCACCCTGCCACCTTCAGCATAATAAACCGTATAATCCTAATACGGTAGGACGTATCCATTTAAATACTCGGGGCTGTTTGTCACATCAAGGCCTTGTCCAATCCCGCAAGAAGCCACCCGTGTTATTGCAAAAGCATAAAAGTTTAGGTCGACACCGCAACCTCGAAATACGAAATGAAAAGGAGTTGATACTCTCTCTCTCCCTCTCTCTCTATACTGACTCGTTTCCCAACCTCGTGGCAAATAATCCAGTATTTGTCTTAGTCAAAGGTCTTATGCTCATTGTGCTGTCATGCCCCCCCCCCTCCCATGCCCTGCCTCACTTGTTACATGGCAACAAATGCGAGAGACAACCCTCAAAAACCGGCGCCTCGCTGCAGCTAGGATCCCTTTTTCACTTCCAACGGCCAACCAAAATCCCCTGCGCCAGCAAGTATCCTGTAACTATATCAGCCGGCCACGGCGTGGTAGTCTTGTGAACGGGTACACGATACCATAATACCACATTCTGGGTCACCTTACCAAGCATTGATGAATCATCCCCGGTGATTCGTGAGCATCTGGCTAGACCTTGCCGCTAAAATAGCCCTGTCTTTCCCTACTTTCATTTATTCGCCTCCACGAAAGTAGTCCGTCACCTCTTACAGCTCACCTTGTCTGTGCACGGAAATTGGTTGATCCAAATTCAGCATTTCCCATCGTTCAACGCTTACGAGTCGCAAACAGCTCTCGCAAGTGTGCCAGTCCACGGACTAGGACCTAGGACAGTGAAAGGTTTCTGAAAACGAGGTCACACACGTAGACCGTGGACTTATAACCAACACGGTGTCCGCAGAAAGTAACATGTAGGTTTTCGGCTCAGCACCTTGCGAGGGTAGTAACATCATCAAACCCGTCTCAGGAAAATGGTCGGGGAGGGTCCCATGCCAGTCCAAAGAGGTATTTGTATCAATTTACGGAGTATTTGACGCGGTTCCGTACGAGCTCCAACAGCGAAGATCACGCACCTACGGTATCTGCGGACTACAGAACGGGCTGACGGGTCGGCTTGCTCATATACCCCACGGAAATACAGAATGAGGTGCCCAATTTGTCCCCCATGTCGGCTACGTGAATTACTACAATATTTCGTACAGGTAGACCATTGATAGCAGTCCGACTAGAAATCTCCGTCACGGTACGCAGTCCTTGGGGCCGGGCGCCTTTTGTCGTTACGTTATCTTCCCACTCCGAAAAGCAGGCTTATCGAAACATCCCGGTTTATATCCCTTGTTCTCATGGCTACATACCCTACGTACGATACAGTCTAGTCTTAGTCAAATTCCTGTCTACGACCGTTGCAAGTCCGTCCAAATACTACCCACTACCACTACGAAAACGCCAGGTTACCTATCATGCATCAAGCTGACTGTTGGCGATTTCGATATCATGACCCGCCTCTGACGCAGTCATGCTAAGAGAGACCCATATCGTACCCCTCGTAGTCCTGTTGGCAGCTCACGGCAAAGCAACCAAATCATACGAAAGATCATATGCTGTCCCACCCAAAATGCATCGCCCAGTCTAGACGAAAAGAAGAAAATTCTGCTTCGGTAAGGTCCTGCTGTCATAGGACGAACAAAGAGATCAATTCAGCCTCAGGCTCGGGCGGAAGAGGCAAATTGAACACGGCAAGGCTGTGGGGGGCAGCAAAGGGTTTCTTTGAACCTTGAGGGGACGGCTGCATCAGTTACGGACGTACAGTCCAACATGGGACCTCCATGTTGGCCAGTCTCGCACGCATCGAAGCTGTTTTAGACAAGGGGAGTACGTGTTTGGACTTGGACGAGCGGCAAACCAAACTCTTGAATTTTTCCTAATCCTGATTGCATGCATCTAGGTAAGGCGGATTCAAGTCACGAAGCTCTATCAGAAGCATTTCGTCAGGCATCCTTACAATATGAGCGAATCCCATATCCTCTGATACCGAACAAGGAACGAGTAACAACCGTTCATTAACCGTAGGTAGGCCTTCAGCATCCTAGCGCATCCCGTCCAAGATATCGGCCTAGCCTCCGCGCCAAAAGTCCCTTGGTCGTTCTTGGTAGGCAGACGGAGACTCGAGCGACTCTGATTGGTCAACTCGACATAGGATCGACTCAGGGTCTCGCTTGTCTTAACAACGTACTACTAAATACGGTAGCCGTAAGTGATGAATCAAATCTATCGGCATAGAGTAATTACTGTGCCCAAGCCCTCTTGGAGTGGTTGTCGCCATGAACTTGAGTCTGCTCGCGAGTCATCTAGCACTTACCTAGGCACCACAGTTGTTGGGGGTCTTTCGGACTTTGGGTCCGACTGCGAATGCCCAGCCAATACTTCAACGCCATCTATTTCCTTAGCATTCCAGGCCCGTCGCCCAACCCAAACTTGACCATGCAGACGACGCTGGCGAGAACAAGGTCTGCTATTTAGTCTGCGGTTAGGAAGCCCAGCCGCACGGTCCGAATCACAATACTCAGCCTATTTCTTCCGCTCGTGGTTCCGAGCCTCTTGCCTTTGTGGTTTGTGGTTTGTGAGCTATCCTTCAGATGTCCAAGCGGTAGATGCCCTTAGCTCCGCCGTATCGTCACCGACATTCTAGATCGACAAATGCTTGCTTGAAATACCATCATTAGGACAGTCAGTGCGAGCTATTCCAAACGCCTACTTGAGTCATCTGATGTTGGTTCTTTCTCACCGCATCTCGCAAGTCCCCGCCGCCATTAGGAGAACCCTTGCCCTTTCGGCACTCGAGCACAGACACACAGACAGTTTTCTTCTTTATGGCCTCGCTGTCTAACACCTCACACATGGTCATTTCTTTGACAGGCGCCACCTCGGAATGATAGGACGTGGACATTCCAGCCGAAACTTCAGGGTCCGATCCTTGATATTTTGCTCCTTTTCCTTCCACGGCAATATTGATCCGAGAACTAACTAGCCCCCACTGAAACATCACGACCTTTCCAACCTGCACTGTCTCAAGCGAGCTGCCGATCTAATAGTCATCGAACTGCCATCCTAGCGTCTTCCGCCACAGGGCGTATGGGGCTTGTTGCCTCAACCGTGCAAAAATAAATTGCGCTATTGCGACACTATCCTTCGAAGCTGGCAATCTGGTTTCAAAACCACAAGTCATGCGGCCGCATTTGCTTCTTGGACCAGCTATCAGAGCCCTTCGCTTATTCCTCCGACGCAACAGTTTGCTTTGATGCATCGGATACTCGTGCCTCAAGGAGCATAGCAGGCGTCCTGTGCCGCTGCCGCTGCCGCCTCCTGTACACTCCCGAGTTTTACTAGTCCTAGGCTTACGTTTAATTAGAGCCCTCTCGCCCGCCATTCGTTCGCCTTCCAGACTCAGGAATCGGGCACGGCAGCGGCCAGACCGTGTGCATGGGATCATGCAGAAACCCCCAATTTGGTATTCATGATACGCCCAATGAACAACGGCGCAAATTTTTGCCCTGCTTCCTGTTCTCACATCAGATCGCATGGATCAAAATTGCAGGTCTTAGCCAAGCCACCACAGGCAACAGCACGCTGCGAAGGGGGGCAAACCAACCTAGCCCACGCCCTTACAGTATTCCCGGTTCTTTTCTACAGTGCTTTCGGGCCCGCTCAACGTCCATGCACGTCCTTCGCCGACGGAGTACAAGAAACATGAGAGATGTGCCCCGGGGACGGCTTGCGCGTCTCTCAAAAGAGCAGGTCGAGAACAGCGAAGCAACCTCTTGCCAGAAAGGGACGCCGAGACCCCGGATGGCTTACGGACCTTGCATCCTATGAAGACCGATTGACCCGTCACGTTCACTAATCCAGACCTGCGCATGGCTCTGCGTCTCGGATCAATCTAAAATTTGACCCGTGCCGTGCTTAGTTTACAGACTGAAGCTGTCGCATATCAGAAGCATCGCCATAAAGTCCGACCGAACTCCTCGGTAGGCTTTTTTTTCGTCTTTTCTTTTCACTTTCGGTACACGACGGTGGCGTTGTATCGTATGTTTTCACTGGGTCAAAATTGCGAAGACGTCCGAAAGAGCCTCATTCCTTGGGGGTTTCTTTCTTCTCTGACCAAACACAGCTACTTGACTTCCTCGTGGCGGAAGGCAAGGTCACCAGGTCGTGACGCTTCCAAGGAGACGAAATACGGGCAGCCGCGGGACGTAATGGCCGCTTCCGCTGCGCTCTTTGACCATCCGGCTTCTGAAAACGGCGACGACGCAGGGGTAGTCATGCCGCGTAGCATCATCCGACGCTGATCCAAGCAACCCGGCCTCTCCGGCTCGCGTCTGCACTCGCTAGCCTTCAAGCCGAATGCTAAGCCACCAGTCGCCTTTCCTAACGTGCCGCATTGAAGATTTCCACGTGAACAGAGAAGACGACGTCAGCAACCTCTGGGTCTCAAGCACACGATTGTCTTCTCTTCAACTTGGTGAGTCCTTATAAGAGGCACACCGACGGTATTGGAGGTATTCGTGATGAGATCGGATTGCTTCTATCTATTCTCCAAATTCGGTCGGATGTTACTTGAAGACTATTCTATCCGTGCAAGTTGCGCCCATCTACAATAGTCGTCCGTCCGCCGGCCAGATTTGATCAGATATACAGCTTGAGGAATTCGTAGGTATCTCTTTGGTGTAGGTACGTACGAACGAGATATAAGCTGGGGATCTTCACGAGATGAACACGCGGTTCGGTTCACAAGATTCTAGAGCTAGGTTGTTCTCGTGTATGCGTTGGCGATATGTCAAGACGTAGCTCGGTCAAGCATGGACGGCGTATTCAGAGGTCTCTCTAGGATCGTCTAAGTCTCAAACATTCGGCTCCATACAATGAAAGTTCATGTCTCTTAGCCGGTTGGATAGTACCGCCTAGTCTCAGACCAGCCCACGCAGCTAGACTCTTATCTTAAACCCACAGGGGTTGCCGTCACCACATTCCATAGGTCTAGTGTATTAGTTACTCGATACCCTTTGCCGAGAAGGCTACATCTATGCGGAGAGATATATCTCATTCTAGCTATCTTAACATCCTTACCACGCTACTAGAGCTCCTAGCTACTAGTCTCGAACAAGAAAAAGGGTCTAGGAAGGTGAGTATTAACATCTTATTCCTTATTTCTTCGCCGTACAGGCACCAGCATATGTTCTAAGCTAGACGAAGCCATACTCTTTCACAGCAGAGCAGGCTCACTTCATAGAGATAGTATGAGCAAAGATAAATAGAAGTTTTTTTTTTTTTCCTTTTTAAGGAAGGAAAGAAAAAAGAAAAGAAACCGTCTTGCATCAGCCGCGAATCGAACGCGGGGCCCATCGATGGCAACGATGGATTTTACCACTAAACCACTGATGCCTGATACGCGCGGGAGCTTCCACAGTGTTAGTTTCTTCTACCTAAGACTACGATATATCGAAAGCTGTCGTGAAGGAAAGCACCATGTTATCTACCTACCAAGGCCTCTAAATAGCTAGATACCTGCTAATTCACCACACCATTTCGAGGATTGCGTGCACGACTTCTCTTACCGGCGGGTTGAGCGCACTGCTATCCGCTCATTGATGAATAGGCGCTAGACCTTTCCGCCTATTACTCCCTTTCAAATTCTCGCTATGCCCATGGGACTTAGGAGGATAAAAGGAGGAAGAACAACGAGGATACGTCGACGCGCGCTCGGGATCCTCGTCAGCCCATGCACGCCTGATAAACAAGTTGCTCGAAATAATTACCTCCTACTTAGGAGGTATCTATATACACCGTCCTTCAGAAGACTATTACATATAACGATAAAAGGGGTACTTAACATGGTCTTTTCATTGTTTAGACACCATGGAGTAGGGTCATGGTAACATTGGTAGCACGCATCCATCTAGTACAGAGCCTTTTCGCTGCCCATTTCGTTTCCACTACTCCTTGTGCGATGGGCCTTGCGCTAGTGTTAGTCTACCCTAGGTAACAAATAACTCGATGGGAAATGTAGAACCGGGTTAGCACATGTGGATCTTCTCGTTGGCGGTATTCGGTCTCTTGAACTTTTACCATTTTCCCCTGACGAGTCGTTCTCCACGAACCCCGTAGCCCCTTCCCACGAGTTGCGAGTCTACCAGGGAGGATAGGTTCGGTTATACCGGCTCTGCTAGCTTTTCCCTGGTATCTCGATCCCTAGGCTATCTGTTCAAGCGTATCACTTTATATTTGAGCTGCATATCATGTCTGCGCGATACGGTGATTACCCGTCAGCACGTAGACACATGCCCACGATCACTATGACATGGTCAAGAAGGGCGGTAGGGGGTCGCAATTACTTCTTTTCCTCTCTTCCGAGACCTCCCTTTCCCTCCTCTCGAGTCTACGACCCTCGATGGATAATGGTTATCGAGTAAATATGTAATATATGGGAGCCCTATGGACTTGGTATTGGTGGATTGCATGGCCAACTCGTCCTGCCATTCGGCCACAGCATAGCATGCTGTTCTGCCAGAACAGAGAATGTCGGATAACAAAGCCTCTCTACCTAACATGAACTTAGCCATTGTCCAGTACCTCGCAATGGTAATGAATCTCGGGCAATCAGGTGCCATGTAGGGAACTCTTGGCGGGCAGGTGAGAAATGGTCGTTATTAATATGGCTAGCTAATATTAAACCGATGGGCGGCTATTTTTCCAGATATGCCACGATCCCCATAGACCGTTTCAAGGCGTTAAATGTGTTGTGTTAAGTCCTAGGTCATGGGGATGTAGGAGGCAGTGTGACATGCCAGCTTCTGTGGGTAACAGAAGCCTCCAAGGCCGTCACTAGAAGAGCTGAAATATCTCCTCGTTTCTGTCAAACTTACATGAGTCTGAACACAGGTTTATGGTGTTGCCATGTACGTGGTGGGTTAGTGTTGTCAGTCGCAATAAAGGGGTAGCTTAGATACATGATGGCAAGACGATAACGAAGTGTAAAAAGGCTGAGGCTTCCACACTACCTAACTCTTAGGCTCGTAAGTAATGGTCATATTATCCTATGTAGTATTGGTATGAGAGCTTGCGAGACATCCCCATCAACCAGCGTTCTCTGTCCCCGTTGGACATGATGCTGCTATCTGCTGTGAAGAGCATTATTCACAACGTTGATAAATCCTTTCTGCAACTCATCCTACAAGTTATTAGACGAGGAATGAGAAATAAGAGACATATGATCCCCCTTTGCTGACCTCACTCGAACCAGCCCGTGGATTATCAGGAAGCATATACCTATTCAACTCCAGCTTCCACGGAGACATACCAGCAAACTGTGTGTGAAACTCGGCCCTTTAGTACGTCTTGAGTACCAGCTATTCTTTACTTTAAGCCTCGAGCCTATTTCAGACAGACGTCTATCAACGCCGGCGTCCTAAACGCAATGACTTGGGGATGATAACATTGCTTAGGGAAGTAAGTTCGTTGTAAGCCCAGTAGCGAGAAAACTAAGCATGTTTTACCATGTACTTCCTATTATCCCATGCTGCTAGGGGTGGGTGATAAGAAGCGCCTTTACGTGGCAGATTGTAAAGTAGTTTTAAGCCGTCCCTAGTCACTCATCGTCAGCGAGGCATATGTCAAAGCATAGACTCTCTTCTGTTTACCGCTTGCTTTTCCCGGGGCAGATCTCAAGGGGCCAGGGAAATCGCCGAACACATGATGCAATGTGAATTAATGGCAATATGCCCGCGAGAGAAACGAGGACTTGATGACCTCCACAGGGTGAAGAGAAGACATGGCAAGATGAGCGAGTGGAAGGGAAGAGAGAAGCTGTAAGAGAAAAGAAACCAAGTAGCGAACAGGATGCAGACACGCTTCTGGATCTCATCCGGATAGAAAGAAGTTGATATGCTCCGGCTATTATTGAGAGTGCTAGTAAGTTCTCATTGATCACGAAGGTAATGGAGACACTGGCCCACAGTCCGGCCAACGTTCCATTTCATTGTCCCGTCCCGAACCCATATATCGTCAACCACCCCATGAAGCCGGGAATCCTTCTTCAACTTAGGTGTAGTAATGGAAGTAAGGCAGAGCCGGAGCCGAAGCGGTGCGGACGCGGACGCGGGTCTAACTCCGATCGGATTGGCTACGGGCCTAGGGGCTTCGTTCTTCAAGAAGTCCTAACTAGGCCAGACTCCTAGTCCTACATTAGGGCTTATCTTATCAACCCATCACATCACCACTCTCCCTTTCGACGTTCATCTCTATCTCCCCGGCTTTCGAAGGATTCCTTCTCCCGCTTCCATCCCCTCCTCAGCTGGGCTTCTAGCTCCGCATCGCGCCTGAGTCCTTATTGATCCTGATCCCATCACGCACCCCGTTCCCCCCCGTCCGTCACATTGCATTGGCCTAGGCCAAGTCTGGCCATATGTGCCGTGCATGACACACATACATAAGTGTCTACAAGGTAGTCAGGTAGGTTAAACTAAACATGACAGACAGTGCGGCACACGACGAAGAAGAAAAGCGGGAAGGAACCGAGCAAAGCCCACGTTTTCGTCCCTACCGTATGCGAGTGCCCATGTACATTTCATCCCGTCTTTTTTCATACGTACCGCTCGGTCTGAACTCCACCCTAGTCTAGGTAGAGATTATCAGAACAATTTGAACATTCGCCCGACCATTCCGTCGGATCCCCGACCTGACCGGCCCATCTCCCCTCGTCACCTCGCACAACACAAGACGTTACACAGACACAGACACTTTTCACCTAAGGTCAGTTAGATCAGCTCTTCGCCCCCCCGCCGACGTCTGGGCAGCCTTCGCGATTGGCCCGCGCCCGAAAAGCACCGCGCGCGCACGCCGGATTAGGACACAAAGCGCGAGAGACTTAAACTACGGGGGGCAATACTGCTACGAGAGGCGTGTGTACCTACTGTGAGTCCGTCTCTCCCCTCCCCCTCCTCAGTTCCGAAAACCCACGTGCGACAGTAGCCCCATTTGCCCATGTAAGCGCGGGGGAACTTCGAGAGAGACACAGGTAAGCAATATACTTTGCTGTTGCCGTTTATCGAACCGATGATTCGGGGGGTGGGCGTTCAGGGGGTGGGTGCTCGTCTTGAAATGAAGGCAAGGGAGAGGAGAGAGAGTAAGAAAGAAAGAAAGAGGCATTTTCAACACCGACGTCTGGGCGTCTTCTCATACGAAAGTTAAGTAAGTATTCCGGGGGTGTGTAAGTACTCGCTCATTCGCACATAAGACAATATCAAGGTGTGATAGAGGCAAAGAACGGCAAACAAAAGTACACTCAAGTACCCCGTGGAAAATATGTCCGTAAAAGAAAAAAAATTGTCTCGAGCGAGACATCACCAACCCGTCGTCGTCATCATCAATGAATTCGTATTCCTTGCCAATTAGGTAGCGAGCCGAGGCCTACTACTACATAACTAACGCTTACGTACAATAGCATGATCTACTAAGTTAGCTCCGTGCCGTCCTGTGCTAGTACGTAGGTACTGTAGTCCATTGGCGAGGCTGCCGAACCGGCAAAGTAATTTGCTTTCGCGATTCGCGCAGGTATTCCATTCCTACCGAGATAAGCTCGTGGAGCCGGTCTGATGTGTGTGACGAGAGAAGACCACCACCCCCCTGGACCGCCCGCAATTTTTGTCATTTTTTCCCTCTTATCCACGCTGACCGGTGTGACGAGAAAAAAAGTTTTCTCGTCTACAGTGTATGTTATGCCGCGTGCAAGTTCTCCGCCTGCTCAGCCGCACGCCGGCATACACATGCGTCGTATCACATTTACTTCTTCGGTCAGTACTCCGAAGAAAACGCTAGCTAACCGCAGTCGAAAGTAACCCTGTGGCGTTTCCCCTCCCCGCCGAGACAAGACGGATATGTACATATATACCGAGGGTACTAATATCGAAAACAAAGCTGACAGGGCGTGCAGCCGGAATGGCGGGATGGCGTCAACAAGGCCCTTTCGGCATACACTCCCAAGCTCATAACTCACATTCGCCCGCACGCCCCCCGGTAGATCGCTTCATCTGACATCCCCCACGAGATCGTATTGCGCTAGGATGACCCTCGCACCGATCAGCAAGCCATGTGCCATGCGCCATCCCCTCGTGGGGATCACTTGCTAGCAACAAGATGACATGTTTCAGACCAATGCTGACGCCAGCAAGCCCGCCCGAACCCACGGGGATTAGAAGGTGTACGAGGGCGACTAAGCTTGCTAGCAAAGAAATGCCATAAGTCTGAGATGAGGTGATTGATTTGAGAGATATTCTCACTTCTTTACGAGCTTATATTTACCCCCAACAATTTCGAGTTCGCCGTCCGCGATCTTCTCCCCGAGGAACTCTTGCAGTTCCTCGTTGCTCCAGGGGAACCCGTCGGCGATCAGCATCTTCATCATCATGGAAATTTGGCCAAGAGGCATGGTGGGGCTCGAGTTCGTCAGCATGCCGACGATGAACTGCCAATACACCTGGCGCTTCTCCTTCTCCTTTTCGCTCATCCCGGCCTTGGCTTTGCGAGGTGTAGCTGGGTGTGTATCGACAACGGGGAGATTAGACGACTGGGCCGCTCGATCAGATGACGATTGATCGGCGTCTGAGAGGCGCTCGATGACGACATATGTATCGTCGGGGAGTTTACGCAACACGTGCTTCTTCTCCCAGAACTGGAGTGCTGCTGTAAGAAGATCCTCATCCATCTCGAGCTTCATCCATAGGCCATCAAAAGTCCAGCTCGAAGCATTCTCCTCGCTAAAGGCATTGATGACAGTCGCCTCGTATGTACGGACCTTCTCCGAGATTGTCCGGTCCTCAAGCTCGAGCTCCACAGTCGCCTGACCGAGATGGTTCAGCCACTTGATCTTGCGTGATGGTTTGACACGTTCGAATATGGTTTCGTACATCTTCTGCATTTCCGTCACGCTCGAGGGTAAGTTAAATCGCTCCTCTCCCACCTCAGGCCAGTAGAGCCTGGATAGAATGCGTGCGTGAATTGTCCAATCTTGCTTCAAGTTTTCGGGACGGTTGACAGCTCCACGGTGGATGACGCCGTCAAGTCGAGTCGAGTCCTGAATATCCTTTATCATCACGTCGCAAGCCTGTAGCGAAGCCTCTCCGAATCGTTTCTTCAGCAGATCAAGCACGCCCACTTCTTGCTTGAACCCTATCTGCTCGGAGAGTAGCCGTTCGCCTATAATGCTCTGGAATTCTTTAATAAACACTTCTGGTGAGCCAAGAGCGCCTATAAGTGTACCAATGACATCCTCGGACTTCCGTCTCTTATAGTTAGAGCCCGCATCCACTGGAGCAGGAATCCATTCTAGATCATCCCATTCTTCGTCTTGCCGTTCAGAACTATAATCGGAGTCTCGTTGCAGCAGCTCGACGAGTTCAACGAGCTTGGTTTTTCGCACTTCCGAATTGACCTCTTCTTGACTGGCTAGTAAGCCCGTAACGATGATGCGGACGGTGTCTTCTCGCGTGCATAGATAGAGCTGAAGAGAGTAGGCTACTCGGTCGAGGAGTACTCTGGAATGGTCTAGTTTGTGGAACGTGCGAATCATGGAGATGTAGGTCCGAAGTATGTCTAGTGTCGAGCGCCCGGCATGGAGCAGTCGTCTTTGTAACGTAGCCGAGAAGGCATCAGTGAGTTGTAGCCGTCGCTGAGGCGTCGTAACTGCATAGCGGAGGTCGTCAATTCCTCCTTCGCTATCCGGCCAATTAATAATAATGTCGAATAGCTCGTCAATACGAAGCGCAGCAAGCCGGCCAACGGCAATGTCTTTCCATTTGCCAAGGTCTGTCCAAGAAACTTCCACGCCACCACCGAGGCGGCTTACAACTTCCACGGCTAGCCTCGCGTATTGATTCTCAACCCAATCGGTGAGCTCCTTTACGCAGTGCGGCTGAATCCTAAGACGGCTCGAACGCGTTCCTGCCATCATGTCCTTGTTCGGCTCCCACACTCCGGCATAGGTCTGTCGGATATAAGTGATCATAATGCCGTCGAGAAGTTCCGCGAATAGTATCTGGAACCTCTCGCCAGCGAAGCCGACCTTGCATAGAGAATCCACTAGCTCGTGCAATTCCTTTCTGGCTCTCTCTATCTCGTCCGAGTCTGCCACCCTTCTTTCACTCCTTGAAGAGTGTTCCTTTGCATCTACATCAAACACAGTCCTCATTAGGTGGCCAAGAACAGACTTCAGAGCATCCACCAAGGCGCTAGACATCGAGTTCCCTACGATGGCGTGCAGATCGCGGCGGAAAATCATCACGGCCCGCTCCGCATCCTCTTCTTCCATAGCCCGAACGATTAACGACAGGCCGAATGCATACTGCCTATGCGCGGCCTCCAGCGTCCGTATGCTCCCGAGCAGGACTTGGGTCTGGTCCGCGTGGCCGTCGCAGACGGCAAGCAGAGGCAGGACGTGGCTCACAAAGTGCAGCCGGACCTGCTGCGTGTGCCAGGCGAGGATGTCGTCGGCGTGGGCCGCGAGCGGGAGGCGCGCAGACGCATTCAGCACGTCGCGCAGGGCGTCCCGGAACGCGGCGTCGTCGACGTCCTGGGAGCCGGGCAGGGAGCCGAAGGAGTCCTCGACGGTGACGGAGGGCGGGAGCGCGATGCGGGCGGTGACCACGTGCCACGACCGGTCAAAGCGGGTCTGCTGGGCGGCGTGCTGGTTCTCGGGGGACCCGGGGAAGAGCTGGGATTCCGCCACTTTCTGGGGTGTCTGGGCCAGCGGGCCCCCAAACGGCTGGCCCTTCTCGGGGAAGTGCAGCGACGGGGTCGAATAGGGCGTGGGCTGGGAGACGTCCGTCTGGAATACAGACTGGATGGCCCGTCGCCTGCGCGCGTTCCACTTGGTATCCGCAGTCATCATGATGTTACGCTGTTGCTGTTTGCTGCTGCTATTGTCGCGCCTCGCAGCCCACGAACCTGAACCTGAACCTGAACCTGAACCTGGCGATGCACTACCATGGCCCCCTTCAATAGGACCGCAATTTCCTTGTCGGGAAGTCAGAATTTATTTTTAGGCAGGCATTACTTCGCCGTAGTGTAGACTTGTTTTAGGCAGCTGAGTGAGGTCGTATGTAGCAGATTTGAAGCTAGAAGACAACAAGGTAGGTCGATAGGTCAACAGGTTCGACGGCAGGCTAAATTACGGCGGGTTCGGGACCGGGGCGGGTTTGTAGGTTGGGCCGTTTGGGTAGGCGGTGAAAGGGCGCTTACTTAACTGCAGGTGCTTACATGTACACGGCACTACCACTACTACTACGGCACTCCCCAGCTCCCTTAGCTTATGCTGCGCGGCTAAGCTAGGCTAAGCTCCAGGTTTTTATGGTCTGTGCATTATTATGCTGTACATCATGGATGCACATGCACATGCACTAAAATTGTACCTTGTACGACACAGCCCAAGGCAGAATTGCCTCGCGCGGCTGACGCGTTTGTCGCAACATCCTCATGATTATACATCGACGCCACCCGTGCATTTACGGGCTAGCTTATGTACCGGTCTTATGTCTTGTATCTTAAGTCTTAGCGTAATTTCGTCAACCGATACGGATGTCGCATTCTCATGCAGGACATTGATGACCATAAAGCAGGCATGAGAAATATAGATTTCGTCTGCTGGGGTGTGAGATGAGATGGGATGAGATTGGGGATGAGATGCAACTAACGATAAGACCCGGCCCTCGAACCGTGCACGAACTACGAACTTGACAGTTTCGCTCGCCAATCTTGACCATCTTAAAAATATTATGACCAAATTAGAAATGCTCCAAGCTCTGACACGCTATCTTCTTCCCTCTCACTGCCACTCCACGACTTACCTGACACATATTGGGACCGCGGAGAATTTGGTCGCAATCTAACTCGCCGAAAAATCTACGGGCAGGGCGTTCGAAGAAGGGGGGAGGGAAGCATATACCCACCCCCTTATCCCGGGTCAGCTATACGGTAATTTTGGTCCATTGCGGCGCTGGCGAATCGCGAAGCTCGATCCTATGCTTGCAAGTGGCATGTAGTAGACAGAATAACGTGCAGCAGAGGCACACGAATAGAAACCACGCATCTTTCGAGGTCGGCCGGTCAGCATGGGCCCGTTGGCCAGTGGCCACGCATCTCGCATTCTTGTCCTAGCCTCTTATCAACTTCTTACCTTATGCTAGGTACCTTACGACAAGTGGCTTCGAGCGTATTGTATGTAGGTACTTCAAAGTACCAGTCTCTAGCTCTTGTCCAACTTCCCCACTCCACGGTGCAGATCTGTCAGACGCGAGAGCGGACGGGCCTTGCTGCGTAGAAGCTAGGCGTGAGGAGGGCTGAAGGAGATAATTTAGGGCTGACACAAGCAGCTGCTAACGACAGCTTCTGCGTCCGGCGAATGCACCAAGCTTGGGTAATGAGAAACCCCCTGGCTTTACTTGATGCCGCCTCCACTATGTGATGCATACGATGCTCTATATTTGTGCCGCTCCATGTATGCGCATGCGTCGCTATTCATTTCTCATACGGGAAACAAGAAATATGTCATATAGCAGGGTCCGATGCGTACTATCAGGAGGTTAGCTAGGTAGCTATCGACTGCTGGACCCTTGGCCGGTGGTTGTATGTATACATACAGTATGTATCTATAGCTGATCAACAGGTGCTGGCCTTGTTTTTTCTTCTTCTTTCTCTTGATCGAGAATGTTGTAGTAAGCGGAGTATACGCGAGCTGATAGGATAGATTTGTTTTCGGTTACATTTGGGGTCACATTGGTTGTCGCCTCCCACGTTGAGCCTGCAGCTTTCACACGTGTAGGTCAGGTGGTTTGGGGAAGATTGGACCGGGGTCGTCTGTGAGCTTTCGGCCTGTCAGGTCCTTGCAGTGTAGTAATCGCCACCCTTCAAGCATTGTTTCAAGACCTGCACTGTAACCAGACTGCTTCTGAAGCTGTCGGCCGCAGGTTCGCGTGGCTGGTGGGTGCCGGCCACGCCGTGAGTCTGGTACCATGAGCTTGGTTGGCTCGCTGCTCTCCGCCGCTCTTTTCGTTATTTCGTTATCGCTATCGCTATATGATCCGGAAGCAACCGGCTATCGCTGGTCCGTCAAACTGTCGAGTCGTCGCGTGCGGCGCGGAGACCAAGCTAGTTCAGGTTATTACGCGGCGAGGGGTGCGTTGTAGCGATCGAGCAATAATACCAAAGATGGCCCGGCGAAAAACAGCATCCGAGACCACTAATATTGCTGGTTCGAATCAGCGGGCGAGTCAAGCGAGTGACCCATTAGCCGTGCTGTATGTGTACGGCGCAGCACCAGGAAAAGTGTCAATCTTTTTTCCAGCTCGCGGCGTATCGAGTGAGATCGTCGCTGTGCTCGAGATTGCTCAATGTACCGGTAGCATCGTCTGGCCAGCCCTGGTCATTGATGTTCGAAAATTCATCTCTTTAGTTGCTATTCTTGGCAATGTGGCTTTTCGGGACCGATCGAAACAATCTCGATAATTCTATGATTGTTTCTTGCTGGTGCAGGGGCTGAACTGAAACTCTTCTGGTGTCTTGTAGTATGTACGTACCTATGTAAAGGTGCAAAATTAGAATGATCCACGGTGGTCGACAGACCGTATGATCTTCCTTGGGGGAGATGGGAGCAGCCGTTGATCGCCATGTCGCCATTGTTATCCCCCGCCCGGCTATGAGTCCGTTTGTCATTTTCTGTAATCCATCTCGGCATGTGTACACGGAACGCGTGGCAATAGCAGCGATAGTAAGAAGATGAGGCTCGGGGATGGGACTGGTACTATGTCTGGGACTGGCCTGTATACCCCGAGGCTTTGTGAAACCGCATCTAGGATCTATGGTGTTGCGGAGTGTCCGACATTGTGCGGTGTAACACGAGTAATCATACCGGTAGCTTGGTGATGGCCCCCTCTCAACGTACTGTTGTTTCTGTCGGTTCTGTTGTTTCTACTGGACTTCCATCTTCGGTGGACTGACCTTTGAAACAAGCACGGAGAGGCGTCCAATCACCGGAGTTTAGGAAAATACCTGTCGCCATTTCGCGGATCATCGCTTCTCGTGTAGGACTTGACATCATCCGTACTATGCGTACGGCACAGCACGAAAATGCTTCGTAATCTCACTCTTACTCGAGGCTACGAGCCATGGCAACTTTACATTGGCCCGCGGGGACTGCTCACAAATCAAAGTCATATCATCATGTCTTCTTCGTTTAGCCCCCCCCCAACAATTTGACAGAAGTTTGCGTGCGGATATTGCCGTCATGCTATTTACATGCTCATCGTAATAATCGCGCTACAAGCGTCTGGAGGTTTATTCCGATAATTTGGCTTGATGCTCAACGCTTAAGGCTTAATATCAAAGCTATAGCTGTCAATAGAGCATACCTACCTAGATAGGAAATGTGTACGAATAGGAATGAGTTCCCGGAGATGGTGTATCGGAATGTTCGGTACTACGATATCAGATATATTGTTGACTGGAGTGGATCAATATTCAACATCGCTTCTTCGTAAGTCCGTCTCAGTGTGCTATCTGCGGGCTGCGGGTTTCTTCAGGGTGTTTGAATGGCTCGGCCTGCAAGGTCTAGCGCAATACATCTAGCTAAGGCAAGGTAAACGGTCTGAATTGAGATAGTGCTTACTTTGCATATGGGTAGGGTTCTACCCGCTTCGTGGGCTGTCACCTACGGATTGTATTGTACCTTGCCTCTCTGTTGACCCTACTGCTTGATGGTACATGTGTAGTCGAGTTCTTACAACCTTCCCGCAACCTAGGAAACTCCAGAATCGCGATCCCTTTTCGGATATGGATACCGAGGAAGCAAGCTGCAGGCACCCTGTGATGCCGAGGCGATGATGCAAACACCCGCTTAACTGCCCGCCATCTTCGTCGTCGGTGGATCGAAGAGATAGATAGGTAGCCAGCTCGCAGCTCGGTACGGCTGAAGTTGATTGCGGGGGAAGAGACAGTAGGGAGGTCTGTTGCACGCTTATGTAAGGTATCTTTTGGCCCACGTTACGTAACCTGACTTGGGTATAACCGTACCAATCAAAGTGGAGGTAGGGACTTTGCTATACCTAGGTAGGCATGTACCTAGGAAGAACCCATGGCAATGCTTCAAGCGATGGATTCAAGCTTGAACTTGATCCATGGCGATCCTCGTGGCATTTTAAAGAGTTGTACTATGGTACTATGTAAGGTTAACGGAAGGAGCCTTTAGGTTAGCCACTAAGCCCTGCACGTATATGTTATGTAAGGATGGAGGGGTGCAATGATGCAAGTGCAAGTTCTCCCCACTTTCTAAGAAAGACGGAAAAAAGATCCTTACAGCTATAGTAGCTCTGTTACATATATCCAATATACCCCCATTATCGTAATCTACATGTGTCATTGTCATGTCTTAGAACGGACTTGGGAGAGAGCAAAGAAGAGGCATCTTGGGATGATCTACGCAAACTAGGTACATAACCTAAAAGACCTTGCCTTACCTGCAAGGAACTATCCATCCACATACGTAGGTATCTACATTGTCCATGTCCATGTTCATGTCCACACATCCACCACGACATGCACGACCACAGAACCGGTGCACATGCTCTTGTTCAAAACACGCCGGGGATCGTCGCTTCAATCAACCTGAAGACCAATGCCGTAGCTCGCAGCCTGCTTCTATTTCTGGCACAATTACACACAGACAATCATGGCACATGGCTTTCCCCCCTGCACCCCTGGCCGGGTCCTTGTCTCTCCCCACCCCGGCCCCCTCCCCCGGCCAAAGGCTGTGCTTCCCCTCTCTCTCTCTCTTCGCCTTCTCCAACGAGAATCTCCAGGTTTCCAATGGACGGCGCGGTCATGACGGTCGCGTCACACTAGAATGGAGTATTTCGAGAGGCGCGGTTGGTCGACGGCCTTGTTCCCTGGCCTGTATCATCCTGTACTCTGCGATATGTACGCCACAAAAAGGGCGGCATGACGAACTCGGCCGATCCCACCGACTACCACGTTGGCCGTCAACCCACCCCTAGCCAAAAAGCCATGCGACGAGATCTGGGGGGGGGCCTGTATGCGGAAGCTCGCGGGCTGCAGAAAAACGACGGACGCATTGCCCGTATCACGCCAGGGTGGTGGACAAGGACTGTCACGTTGCCGAACGCTACAAGAATCATTTATAATGCGCGACACCAAAGTCTTGCTCGCGAATTGTGTTAGGTATTGTGATTGATCAGGTCAGGTCCTGTCTAGCCGAAAGCAGGCGATTCGTCGCATGTACGGACCGAGTAAAAAAAACGGACAAGCCACCAGAGTAGCTCTTTAATGGCGATAAGATACGACGAACACCGAGGAGATTGAAGATGCTTACCTACTTGGCTACACCCCCCCCCCCCCCCCCCCCTCCCCCTTCGCACGTGGGAGGACCCCCGTTTCGGCCGAATGATATCGTGTGTATTGTCCTACGCCGGTACCTTGCCCAGCCGGAGCGAAGAGCGAGAGTAGAACAGAACGGACAACCGCAAACATCGTCAGGTTATGGTACACTAGGACCTGACAGCATGAAGGGTAGAAGGGTTTCATCGTTCCATTGTGGTCCTGGGCTTGGTAGCGGTCGTCTCTCGTAGTAACATAACCATATCCAGACGAGCGGTTTGAAGGGGCGGCTGACTCTTCTGACTGGGCCTGGGCAGCAAGCAAGGTACAGCGGATTACACCAATAATACACGTTACATACAGTACTGCAGGCACTATTGTCAGGACGGGGTCGTCAATCAAGGTTAAGCATATCCCAATCCGGAAGTTGCTTTTATGTCTCTCTCTCTCTCTCTCCCCCTCCCCCTTGTCTGCAACCTGCCAGCTGGCCAACGGCCTGGGCTTGCTTCTGCATACCGCGATACCCTTATTGCAACTCGCCTACGGTAGGTCTATTGCAGCTGTGCTATTCCTAGATAGGGGGTCATCATCCATGTCGTCCATGTTTCTCTCTTGCAGGTTCTGCTTTCGAGATCGCCTCTGATCTTTCCCCTCTATCGGGACACGGTCGTATCACACACAGCAAACAGGACCTATGCCCGTTCAGTCGTGATAGACGTCTAGTTAGAGACGATGCTACGTAGCTTAAGCCAGACCTTACACCACGTATCCGTACGGTACCTTGGCTTGATAGTGCACACGAGACAGGTGGTATTTGCTTGTCTCCTGGGCGGGGCCGCCCCATGTCTATTGTGTTTTACAGATGGGAATCTCGATAGTAACTCGGTCCCGACAGTCTTCAGCAAGCTTGGCTTGTCTAAGAGACGCGGCTATCGTTCTACAACACCAGAAATAGTAAGTGACAAGTTTTGAGCGAAAGGTGTTGTCTTGTAAAATTTCCGTCCATAACCAAAATAACCAAAACCGTAAAAAAATATACATGGCGAAGATAGAGCTAATAATATATCGAAAAAGAAGAGGTAAAGGGGGTATATGCTAAATCTTCCACGCCATATTCCAAACCTCGTCATCTCCCACTTCCAAAAGACAAAAAAAAAAAAAAAACTTTCCAATGCTTTCCCATATATACTCCGAGTATAGGTTAAAAGAAAAAGGATAAACAAAAATATGTCCGAACGATTTTGAATGCCAGACGAGCCGTCGTCTAAAAACCAATATCCCGCTTCCCCCAAAAGTTTCTCGTAGCCTTCGTATTTTCCACCTTGCGCGTTCCCAACGATCGTCCATCCATCATAGTGTGTGAATCGTACAAAACGTTTCGTTTTTTAATTTTAATTTTAATTTTATTTACGAGTTTCGTCGTTGCTTGCACTTGTCGTGGAGTAGATGTCCATTGCGAGCCTGCCAGGTAGGTTAGTCAACAGCTTCTTATAAACAGCTCGGTTCGGAACGTACAGTAGTCCTCGTAAACTCGGCGCCGCAGTTGGGACACGTAGCCTTCGCTGCTTGTCCCGACTTTTCTCTTTGGTGCCTCAGGAGGTTGCTGAAGGTGGAAAATTGCCGGCCGTTGCAACCGTGCTCCCAGCACTGAGGCTTGGGTCGACTTTGGACGACGCGGACGTGGCCTGATTCGGGCCCCGAGCTGCCACCAGAAGACAGAATTTGGGGAGCTTGGACGGGGTACATCATCCCGGACTCGTGCATCGGGGGTGATGGTCGGCTATATTGTGAAGACAAGCTCTGGGCGGAGGGAGGCGGGGGGTAGCCCGGAGAGTAGTTCAAGCCCAAGTAATCGCTAGGTGGCCTATCGTGGCTATTGTTAGTATTATGAAGCTAAGATAGTGTTGCTGGATAACTCACATTGAAGAAAACTGAGGAGTGAACATGGAGTGGTTGCTGTGGTCAGGCAGAGGCGATGTGGAGTAAGATGGCATGTAGGAGCTTGCCAAACTCGTCGCGGGTTCTGTAAGGAGGGAGATCTGCGAGGGCGCTGTCGTGTACACCGGCACGGGAGACGCAGATGAGAACTCGTGCATCGATACCGGCGGAGACTGAGAAGCAGACGAGTAATTGCTCATAGCACGGCGGGCGCGGACCGAAGTCTTCGAATCTCGTCGAGCTTGATCCCGCTGCCTCTTAAGTTCGCGTTGCTCCGGCGTCAATGTGAATCGCGGCGGGCTGGAGGTTAATGATCTCGAACCACTCGGTGGCGTCAGGCTAACATCGGATCCATGGCCCATAGAGCTCAGATCGTGTCCTAACATGTCGGAACCTGAATCGAGACCCGGCCAGGTATAGGAGGAGCGGGGAATACCCATCTCCATCCTAGGATCAAATGCTACAGCTACGGTACTACTTTTCGTGAGCTCCAGTCCCGTCTGCTAGGTATGAGAGAGAACTCACCTCATATTTGAGGTTGTTGGTGGTGGTAAAGGTGATGAAGAATCTCGTGCTGGATCGATGCGTAATAAAGGTGTGCCTTGAGACTGTGGTTGCCTCTCACTCCACTCCGAATCCAAAGCGCCTTGAGAAGGGAGGGACGGATAAGATGTGTGATCCTGTGAAAACGTCGCGGGGCGATGAGAGACTTGGCTGATATAAGACAGCTGTTGTGTCTCTTGCGAAGATGCCGGTCGACTATGAGGCGAATCGGTAAGATCCCAGTTGCGAAATCCTCCTGTCGTCGAATTCGAATTGCTGGCACTTGACCTAGGATGGTGTGAGTAAGAGTCTTCGGGATCTCGTTCTGATCGAGAGAAACGGTCCATCATGGTATATAAAGAAATCGAGTAGTGTAGACAATTAAGAAACACACGTACAAATGTCTCTGGGTATGTATGCTGGTTGAGTAGCTATATGGCCGTCGACTGCTGGCGGCGGGATGGGAAAAGGTGGCTTGAAAGTCTTATAAGAGCAATCAAGGCGAATTTGTTTAAAGTCGAGTATGAGAATAGCTCAGAAGGAAGATTCTCTCACGGCTAAGTATGGTAAGCGTTTTGTATTAAAGAATCTCAGCCTCAGAGATTCGATGGCAGGACAAGCAGGAACTCAAGTGCTTATAAATTTATCGAGGCAGTACCCTGGTGCAGTACACAACCCGACTTTCGACCATACGTATGTATCTGCGTGGGAAAACGGGCGCCCCCTGTCACCAGAGAGATGTGTACCGTGGAGTACATCTCGCAGACGACGCCGTAGTGAGGAGCAGGCTGGTACCTCTTACATGGGATAGACAAGCCAAAAGGCGGGTACGACGTAGGTAGGGCAAGGTAGGGTGAGCGAGTGGTGTGTGTGTGGGGTGGGACCAGGACCGTCCTACTACACATGGTCGAAGTACCTCGCCTGCCCTGTGGATCGTTCTTCACCAAGCCCTCTAAATGAGTCGACCGGGGCAGATAGAGGCACAGGCACTTAGACGGGAGACGGGGTAGGGTGGCTTTGGCGTTTCTTCGCAATGTGAGCAGGCAGTGTTCATTCTGCGACTGTCGCCTTAGTCGACCTGCCTTATCCATACCCATATATTGTTTGGCTTGTATCATAGTACTGTATCGCGCGTGTTATACGGCTCCCCATGCATACGTCTGCAAGGGTCTTCTTGCGTGCAGAAAAGAGGCAGTCGAGTGTGTCACGATTAAATTTGATTAACCGGCAGCAAACGCGATATTTCCACTATCAAGGTCAAGGGTTACGGTGTGATCGTGCGAGCAAAACGGCCACTGAAGCTTTACAGGACTAGTATGTAAGTGAAATGACGTTTTCTCTGGCAGAGCTGGTATGTTGCGTGGGACTTGGGGACTTTCAGACTAGAGAGGGGACTTTTGGAAGACGAGACACTTGTCTTGGACTCGACGACCCGTCAAGGCTACTAGTGTATGGGGCATGGAGCATGGAGCCTGGAGCCGGGACCGACGTCAATGGAGTTTTTTTTTTTTTTGTTTTTTTTTTCTGGCTTCACGGCTGAGGATGTTATCTCTCCTATTGCTCCGACCTTGGGCCTTGGACCCTGACCACTCGACCGCAACATGCGGCCGGAGCGCATGGCAAGCATGGCAACGGTGTTCAGGGCCCGAATCTGACTGGACCTCAGATCCGCAGTACGTCAACGGCTAGTCGTGGTAGCCTGTAGGAGCGTTTGGATGAAACGACGTGCATGGGAAGACCTGACTCTGTGACAGAATTGGAATATGAGAAGAACAAAGAAAGAAATGTTCGATGGGGGTAGGTAAGGAACATCGATGTCACTTGGACGCAAGATCAAGGGTCAATTTGCGAGTCGCCTTTCGCGACAACGGCTTAAGAGGTGTACATAGGATCGGAATCCCGGCAGGCGGTATAGTGCTTATAGCGTATCCACCTTACCTTATTAGTGGAGTGACGCAGCGGCAGATGCACGACGAACCCCCCTTTGGCAATCTGGTACTTCTGAATGTCACCATGTCACTGCCAATGTATGCGCATGTGGGTAAAAAAGCTTGGCTCGTGCGCCTGACAAAGCTGTGGCAAGCTGGCAAAGCTGCGGCAGGGTTCGACCAATGAAATCGCGAGCTCTGGCGTCTAATTAATCGCTTGTTTATTATTAGATATACACCAAAGCCCCCTGGAGTGTCTCTATGATATGATCATTAGCTAAGTTAGGGCTAAGCTAAGTCCCTAACGTTTAGGTAGGTACATGTTGTAGCATGGGTTGATATCTTATGCAGCAGGTACTCCAGTCTTTTTCTTACCATTAGGTCTTTTTCATTTCCAATATTACACACTTACTTCTCCCCCTCCCCATTGTACCTGTAAATAGTGCTGGAAACGTCAGTCAAGACTCCGGGATTCTGATATCCCAGTAGGAGATAAGTTATTAAAAAAATAAGTTTCGGTTCCGACGGGTATCTCCATGAGACGATTTTGGTAGCTTTTGCCATGATCATTGTTCTGTTGTTCTGTTGTAGTTGTTGTGGTACAGTAGTATCTCGTCATTTGCGACTAGCGTTAGGTAAGGACCTTTGGACAGAAATCAAATCATGTTCATGATTTTTTTCCTCTTTCGATCCATAGAACCAATGTCAAGCGTTGTAAGGTTCTGACCGTACTAGATACATACGGTCCTCTCGAAAAATACTCCAGTTATCCCGTACCAGCGCCGAGGTGGGACGGGATTCGAAAGTGCGCGTTATTCTTCTCTCCACCGTCCGTGCCTGGAGAAAGAGAGCGAAGACGAGCGCCAAATGTTCATCGCACGCAATGCTTCGTACCAAATCACAAATGCATATTATTGAGATCTTGGTGAGGCGAATAGGTCATGGTTCAAACTAACAGTTCACAAATATGCCTTATTCGATGCGACCTTGGACCTCCTGCATCTCGGCTGCCCTCCACTATGTCGCCTGCCTTTGCCCTGTACGACCCGTCTCGTCCGAAACATGGCTTTCAAGCCCGGGGGCTCATGCCTTATCCGAACTCCACCTCTCATGACCCAGGCAGCCAAGTCAATTTGTCTAGAATCTTGTCTTCTATTTTCGTCTTCATTGTGGATAGCCATGTTAGTCGCCAAACGTAGCAACGCCACTCTCTTTGCAATTTAGTTGTGCGGCACACACACGCGGGAAGCTCACCATGTCGGTTGCATGTCTTTCCCAACATGGCCAAAGTCGTTATACGTAACTAGGGCAAGTTCGAGTCCCCCTGTCTCCTATGAGCTTCGAAGCTTCGGATTCGGATTCGGCGATTAACATTGGTGCAGATTATCATACCACCGACTTGACTAAATTATGACGCTAGAGGTATTCGAGGATGACCCAGCACGCCTATAGAGCGAAACTGGAGGTAGGCATGTTTATTTTGGCACCTACAGCGAGGCTCTATGCGTACCTACCTGAGGTAGCCATCACTATCATACAGACACTTGATTCACTGCCACGAGTTTTCGGCGGGAATCAGTGCCCTGTGCCCCAGCCTTGTCCATCCTCCTACAACGGCCCGCTCAGAAGGACGGCGTCGTAGCTATAGTAAGGACCTATCATCCACTCTCCCCCCACTAGACTACCCCGTTGATCAACGCCGCAACGCTAATATTCTAAGTGGCAGGAAACAAGAAACAGTGCAGTGAGCAATTACAAATCATGGCATGGAGACTCGATTCTGAATGGGGAAGGCGTGGTTTCGCTTAAATAGCATCATGAACTACGAATGGAGTAGAGTGTCTGTCTCTCGCTTTGCGCCTAATTTAGCAACTTAGTATCGTGGCTGCTAAATATACCGCCTCTTTCCTAGCGTTCGCTAACTAGCACCAAGGCTAGATTTAGGCCTTCCTAGGGACCTTAGGACTGGAATTGTTCCAACCATGGCTCCAACCATGGCGCGTCCCAATGCCGCAATCATCCAAGTACCGCGCTTCTGGTGTCGACGAACCGAGTCTACATCAGCCGCCGGTATGACAGAAAATTACCTACTTTATCCGACCTTTGGGCTGCCCCCTCTTGCTCCTCGCTATCACTATCCAATAAAGAATGGTTAGCCTACGGGTGTATCTCTGTGTAGCACACTATCTGCGAGGCTTCGAGACGAAAACAGCAATTCTCTACGGGCATGAGCGTGTCTTCGTTCGAGTTACGCCGAAGCAGACGTTGGATGGAGAAAAGCCTTGAACACACACATCGGCGTCTGATTAGTCCAATCCGAGTTGCAGCTCCCAAGCCGCAGATGACTAGATCTAATGCAAGGTTGAATATGAAGCGCGCGTAAATGTGCCTCTACACTGGTCAACCTCCCCTCCTCTTCGACCCCCCTTTCTTCACGGGCAAGTGTCCTAAAGGTGAGTATCTCAGCTGCTTGGGTACCTAAGGTATCTATCTATTATAAGATGGAGATATGAGCATTCCAAGACATGCATTGCAATGCATTAGGGCTCCCGCATTAATAACGGCTGTGATACAAGACCAAGTATTTATAGATGCTCGTGAAATTAAATATCTACGAGACATTGAGCCACCACCGGCCTCTCGGAGTTTTGACTTTTATGTCTGATATCTGCAACACTGTCACGAAGTCGGTTTACCGTCGCTATGGAAGCGGACTTAAGTCTCTTGGTTGTGGCCCGTCCCATCCCGAACGACTGGGAAGGGATAACGTTAGTGTTCCAGAATGGTGGGAAATGCGACCGCCGCGGTGGTGACACAATTGATTGGGGGAAGAGCTTGTCTTGGGTCGCCCCATGTTGGCGTTTTTGGCTTCAAGAATCCTTCCCGATTGGATTCGGGATTTTCGACGATCGCCACAACCAATCCCGAGTCTGCAAGGCCACGAGCTTTCAGGGAACGTTACGTAAGCCAGGATGCAAAGTGCCCAACGTGGAAGTCTCGAAGAAGTAAGGCCCCGCAATGTGTCTCTTGTCTTGTCTGCAGTTGGTATTCTTATGTCAGGAGTATAATTACATAAGGTTAAGTGGATAAGGGCAAGGTAAAAAAAAAAGGTAGGGAGGGCTAATGTATGTACGATCTCATATCTGAAACAGCACTTTGGCTTACTGACCACTCTCGACTCACAAATAACGCCGGGGTTTGAATCATGTTCTTTTTTTACTTCTCGATTCTCTACATTATCGTCTTTACAATAGTTTCTTTTCTATTTTTTGCCTATCTGATCTCGCCTCTTTAATCGTTCGCTTTAGTATTGCAACGATGTGTCTTCCTCCCACTGCGACATGAGGTAATTTTAATAAACCAGCCCTTTTGATATTCTCTCACCATTAGTAGGCAAATCCTCCTATGTATATGCATGTGTGTCTTATGAGGTATGTATGATTGTATGTATGATGTGTATGTAGGGTTGACAGTACGCCCACCTCACAGGTAGCTGATCCAACCAACCGTCCAGCTCAATTTAACCTGCATACATACATACATAGGTAGGGTCAGATGCAGCCGCTTGTTTCAGCTAACTAGCTGATAGGGCTGGAGTTGCTTTGACACCGAGCAGTAACTGCGAGCCCATTACTACCCCTAATGGAGAGAATCACGAGTGGCGAGTTTGGCGAGAAACGATTGCGAACAACCTGGGAAAGCACGTCGATCTTCTCCAACTTATTAGCTACATCTGCTGTTGCGTCGGTCCTGGCTTTGGGGTTCACAGCATGTGCTAGGCCGGAATTGTCAGAACGAGCACGAGCGACTTCGTTGAGTTGGGTATCTCAGATACCACACTAACTATTACATAGAATTCGATACCCAGTCCCTGCTAAAACCCAAGGGGAAACAAGCCTTACCTACTGAGCACGACAGCTTCTGACAAACCTTGTCCATGACCATCTTCGTGCTTCACAAGCTTTCGCGAAGCTGCAAGCCCAAGCCTCAAGCTTGGATAAATGAAATTAATCGAACCGCACCTAGCTTGTAGCTTGTCCTTGGCAGTTCGACAAATCTTCCTCACCTCGGTCGCATTGATGCATAGACACCTCGCATACAAACACTCCGGGGGGCAATTAGTGTCTGGACCAATGAGAGCTAATCGTCGCCTCGCTTGCACTTTTATCCTAAGTGGCCCATTAGACGCCGCACCTAACACGTGAGACAGTTCTTCGGTTGGCACCCTAGTGTCACATCGACCCCCCTGAAGCTCCCGAGCTCAAAAATCATATGCACACCGACTTTCTATTTGACTACCAGACACATTGTCCTCACATTTACCTCTCGAAAAGTCGGGATGGCCCAAACCACACCCTTTTCGACCCTTTTCGACAATGATGTTCGCCAACCCTCACCACAAAAAATCAAAGTAACATACCCACGGCCGCCATTATTATGTTGGCAGCCTCCCCTTCTCACAAGGAAACGGCGGACAACTTTCCTATCCTCACCTCGCACCAAGTCACAGAGTTTCACCGTGAGAAGCACGTCTTGCAGAATGCTGGGACTGTTACTTCGAGAGACATGAGACCAATAGCGTGCGACCGCGGCGCTCTCCTTTGCAGAAAAGGTCCTGCCTATAGCAGCTGTCAGTTGCAACGCCGGCCGCCTTTTCATCCGAGTTTATGTGTATGTGTGTGCGTGAATCTTCAGCCGTGGTACATGGAGTGCTTGTATTCTTTCGACAGTAGGCCATTTTCGCCTCATAGCGATCCGGAACGTCGGAACCTCCACATGACTCGTAAGCCGCGGGATGCTCATCAGATCATTGACGAGATTTGCCATTCTTGCACGGTGCAGATAGCAAGGGCTCAAAACTCATGATAAAGATTCGGGCTTCACAGATTTCTAAGTTCTTACATGAGGGTCCTGATCGGGCTCGTTGCGGTTTGCACCCACACGGCTCTCGAGGCCCCACCCGGCTCTTCATGTATTTGTTCCGTTTCGGAAACCCTTCCACAAACCCGCCGAGGGGAGTGGTGTCCTGTTTCGTGTGATGAGTTGATTCCGGTTGCATGCTGTACCGTTCAGGTGCGAAGACCGGTCAGCCGTCCGGCAAACTGCTTACGGCCTGTAAAACATTATCTCGAGCTTCGGGACTAGCAGTGTATATCCCTCCCTACTCAGCCCTGCGACCTACTACGCACGTAGTACAGAGTACATATCTCATACCTAACGGTCATCCGATCCCAGGAGGAAAAGGCGGGCTAGGGCTGCTCTGCTAAACATAGCTCTGGCCCCATAATTCTCATCAGAATCCATAGCGTCCTGAGTTGCCGTGGTGCCAAGTAGTCGGTCGCTCAAGCTCTCCAAGCTCTCCAAGCTCCCCCCATCGGATATCATGACAGTTGAGAAGCGATTCCACATTAAATATGACCGAGTCCAACCGAGTACGGCAGCCAGCTGGAATCGAACAATGATACATCTACCCACACGGGCATCACCAAAGGCACGGAGAAAGAGCAAAAGGAGGTTCCTAGAACAGACGTACTGGTTTGCGGCAGAGCTACATACATACCTACATATCTACCGCCTGCGTACAGTACCCATTGCTCGCCATATCTACCCGCTTGCCATTGACCCTAGCAATGCACGCTACCCCTAGCAGCTTACCTTATTGCTCCCGTAGCGATGTTTCGCCTTATGTGCGAAGTAGACACTACTGATACTTACGTACTTGCCTACAGACAGCGATCCCGACAAAGTGCCCACAAAGTCCGCAGTGCGTCGGCTCTGTCATGCCGCGAAGTAGACTGTTGCTAGGCTTTTGCTTTGCCGTTTACGCCGTCTCTGATATTAGCAGCTAATTACATACTAACTACTTAGGTAACTAACCTGCCCTAACTAACAAGTCCCACTTCGCTCCGCCTTCGCGTAACGAAAGGACATTGCCTTATGAGTTTAGAGTCCGCTAGGTTTGTCGGTACCTACCGATACCCCAGGCCTTCGTGGCCCTGCGGTGCCAATCTACAGTATGAGAATACCCCTGATCGGTCCCTGGTCAATTCCCTGTGGGCCTATGGCAATGAGACGGGTATCCATATGAGAAGTGCTAAGTAATAGTACGGCCTGTCAATATGGGACCATGGTAATCCGTACTACCTAGAAAAAGTTGCTGGGTACGCTTGTCACCGCGAATCAGATCACCAAATGATTGATGAGGTTCCCCATCGTGCAATCTCAACTGCTTAGCAAAGCCCCCAGATCATAACAATCATTCTATTCTCTTAACCCGCCTAACCTAGTTCATGGAATGACCTGCAGACAGAGCCCGGTGCTCCAGACGGTGGGGGGAGTAAATGAGATAACTCAGTCTGGGCTAGATCCTCGAGAGCGTATCGATATTATTATGATGGTTCAACATACCCAGCTAGCTAGCCCTACCCAACCTGTTCACCCAAGAGAACAGGGACCGGACCAACTCATCAAAATTAGAAAATGGTAAGATAGGTATACAAAAAGACTCTAGTCATGATTGGGGGCTAACATCTTGCTTGATCGTGAGCCCTAGTGGTAGTTAGACGTGGCTCTATGAGACCCTAAGCTTCGCTCGGAAAGATGATCCTTAAACGATTCTCGCCATCACGACTAATTGAGCTTAGTCTGCTTGCTATATTGTTATTTTCTATTTTTCCCCTTGTCAAAAGACCCGATGCAACGGAGCTGCCTGGCCTGGCCTGGCCGCATTCTTCGCGGCCTCCTTTCGCTGAGCCTCCTTACCTGGGCGTCTAAGGTGAATAACCTATAGGCTCTACTGGTGCTATTTTCAGTACGTTTTATTGTCCTAAGTGTTTACTACTAGCCGAAGGAGCTGTATTTCGCATTTGAGAAATAGCCTAATTGGCATCAGTTCCTGTCGAGCTCATTCTCTAAGAGGCAATCTGAGCGGCGAAGTCAAGTTAATACCATACGCATGAATCAGCCTCGGCGCCAACAGGTATAGGCATATGGAGATGGAAAAGAAGTATCAGCGAGTCTATTCTGGTTCTGTCATTTTAGCACGCCAGCAATGCCTACGTTCTCCCCCTGAACCGAGCCTCTTGGCTCTAAGTGTTGCTAACAACTATCAGATAGTGATGATGCCAAGTTGCCAATCACTTGTTGCCAACAACCCAATGTATTGTGCCCCATGGTTTATTATGCCTCACATAGCCCTACTCCCGGTCTACATCCCGTCTTCGTCTCCAGCCAACGGGTCGCTACCATGCTCCGGGCACGGACAGTGGCAAATTCATTTCATCACCTACAACGGAAAAGAGGCGGCTATACCCGGCGGCCTTATGACAAGTCGCAAATATCCTTAGGCATGTAACTACCATGCTCAAGAGTTCTAACTACAAACTTCGGTTCACATCCCTTAGGCAGATCCCAAGAGGCTTGGAGCACGGTTAAGGGAAGTTTCTTCCAATAGCCGCCCGTCGCCGTCACAACGGGACACGGAAAGAGCAACAATCTGCTCTCTAGGGTTACGCAATCATCACCCCATAGGATACGGAAGTATTCAGCACCTACAGAATTGACGACTGCATGAACCCCTCCGACCTCGAGAGAAACTACTGTGATAGTCAGCTTTGGGGATGCAATTCAGGGGAGGGATATGAAGACAGGGGGAACATGGACAATGTCATTGGAGCGATTGCGGGTTTTTTTTTCTTGACGCACACAATCACAGATTGAGATGACGCGCCTTCGAGAGCCGTCCTAGGGACTGCCCGGTCCAGCCCTATATTAACTATGTCAGACGACTTGGAAGTGGTGCTGTGAAGTGCAACCATTCAAATCACGAGAGTACCCAATCGGAGGCTGTTCAGCCAGGCACTCCTTCGGCACGCTACACGCATAGATAAAGGACAGGTCATCCGCCAGTCAGACGAAGATTCGTCGATATATGTAGAAGACAATATGCCGGGACCCCCTCCCGTTAGACTCGTTGCAAGCAGCCACAGACCAGTCAAGTCCCGACTTCTGTGCCGCTTTACCGTCAGCACTACCAGACACACATGTACTCTTGAAGTATAGGGGCCACCAGGTGCTAGACATCATAGTCGGTTTTTACCTGTTTCTCTACCACCCGTTCGGATTCCCACGGCCTTGGTCTTAGACTCTGTAACTTCGGCCGTGGTGGGTAATTAATAGTGCGAGGTTTGCCCCCAAGAGAGTGATATGCTACCCTGCTTATCGTAAACGACGGCTCGATCATGAAGTTCGAAGATACGTCGATGCGAGCCTCATACTCGTCGTTCCTCGGGCTCACATGTACAGGACGCACACCCCCTACCTGGCTAGTGCCTAAAGAAGTCAGCCGTAGGAATAGAAACTCGAGGTGTGTCTGTAAAACAACAACTATCAGATCATGAATGAAGCCACACCTGGGCAGGTACACGCAGAGCACGCATAATACTCCCATAAACAGACATAAAACATTACGCCGTCCCTTGGGAAGCCAATCAGGGCCAGGTTGCACGGAGAACCTTCTATCATCCGACGTGTGTAGCCGTTCATGAGACGACGTGCGCCGTGTTCGTACAGTTCGGTTCTTCATGCCTCGTGGCTTGGATGCCCCGTCACGCACCACGCTCTCTCATCAGCACCTAAAATGGGAAGACCCTGCACCTGCAACAACCTTGCCCCCCCTCCCGTCCCACGAAAGATCTCCGTCCTACTTGAAACATGAAACACGGATGACATCTCGAGATTCACGCCGGGTTGGCTCTGTCTTGTTTCGATCTACCAGGTGCGGAAGCGGGCAAAGACGCATGAACATCCTCCAACGCCAGAGAAACGGCAACCTTGGGAAGATAAGGGTGGTGATGGTGGTGGTGGTAGCGGTGGCGTGGGTAAAAGAGAGATACCTACCTCTTCCAGAGAAAAACGACGCTCGCTTTCGTCTAAGTTGCCGTGCGTAGTTACCTCCTAACGGTATATACTTAGACCAACCTTGTGGTCCAGAAACATGACTACCATCCCCGAGCTCCCGTGGACTCGACGATACCTAAGTGGCACGCAGATACAATATCGCCTCTTTTTACCTATTTGCCTCTAGGTAGGGACTTCACCTATCTGCACTAGGGTGACGATCAGCCGGCTACCAGGGCAAGGATTTTGGTACCGCGAGTTGCCCGGGGGGCACAAAGAGAGCAGGCTGGGCCGAAGGAGGGTAAGATAAACGTGTTTCAAAACTTTCCCGATTTACACAGATCGAAGAAGAACTTAACAGAGTGGTTGGTACAACGACGGCAAGTAGTATCGTGGGTTGGGTAGTCGATCCCCCTCCACGGCCGGGGGGGGGGGGGGGGGGGGGGGGGGGGGGGGCGGGCCCCCTAGGGCGCGGGGGAGCGACGGCCGCCGCGGGGGGCCCCGAACCGGTATCAAGGCCACAAGGCG
>MU399503.1:173194-300347 GCA_022578845.1 Hypoxylon cercidicola | reverse complement strand
CTCCAAACTCACCTCCTCAAAAACCATTACTCACCATATTACTCGTGGGGGTTCTCCCCCTCGCCCTTTCTTGGGGGGGGGGGGGGGCGCCCCCCCCCCCCCCCGGGGGGGGGGGGGGGGGGGGGGGGGGGGGCATCGACTGGACAGGCCCCAATGAGACCGGGGTTAGCACTGCCTCAACGGTGCCACCAGAAACAGAAACACAGCAGCAAGGCTCTATTCTATTTCTATATTTAGAGTCGCGATCATACATACATGCATACGCTACACGGCAGGAATCGGCCGGGGGGATTGACAACCAGCCCGGAAGCGGAAAACAACATCGTCGCTCTAACCTACCTCCATATAGTAAGTCTTCGGACTATGAAAAGAAAATAAGCTTGGCCCATTTTCGGCCGCGTTTTGTATGTACGGTAGCAGTGACGTACATTAGGTCTGCCCAATTACTCAGCCCTGTCTGCGCACTTGTTTTGTGTGTTCTTCGCGAGCTCGTTGAATCTATCTGCCCCCCCGGCATGTTTCTTCGTCATGAGCTATGTCATATCTGTATCTCCATCTGTCCCATAATGTACATGGATGGAAATACATATGCCGAACGACCGAGCCGGCTGGACGATAGGGCAAAAGGTCCTTGCGCACACACGGCGGCGGCGTTGGGAGAGCTCTCTCCTGGGTCTCGGTTCTGGACGTCTAACAATAACTTTCCACGTCCGATTTACTTACTACAACCCAGCCCGAGCCCCCAGTCTTACCCTGCTCTCATCTGCTCTGCTGCGGAAGCGTCAGAGTGTCAGAGGCAGGGGTTCTGTCTTCCGCGGTACTCTTCACGATACCCCGCCTCGCCCTCGCCCTCGCGTATATCCACTCGACAACAGCGACAGCTTACCCAAGCAAGTAGGCAGAGTGGTGAGAGAGTCACGTCGGTTGCGGGACGGTTGCGTCATTCCTTGGCGCAACGGGACTTTTGTGCTCGCGCCCCATTGTAAGTTTGTTCGTCTGTCTGCGCCCGTGACCATGACTGCGCCGTACAAGCCTGGGGAAGGAGGAGGGGGCGTGTATATGTTTACCTATTTCGAGCATGCCTAGCTTCGCTCAGCTCGCTTGCCTTACTTCGGCAGCCGGGGCCAACGTCGATGGGGCCGGCCGCGATCCGCGAGCCGAAGCGCGGGCTGGGTCGAAACCAGAACCAGCCAGATATTCTCTCTGCTTAGCAACTGCTTTAAGTTGGCGAGCTTCAGTCTATCCCTGGCCCAACCAACGACGGGCTTCTCAATCTCAGTGCCTGGGGCGCAACCATGTCCACTGTTCGGGGCAGTGAAAAGTGTCTCCCTGGGGCGCCCCCCGGCCCCGTCTGTCGCGCGCTATCATAGTAGGTGGTATTTCTTTACGACTTCGATTTTGACTTTCGCTCATCTGATCGCCTATTTCGTGGGAGCGGGAGAGGATCGGCAGTGGAAATGTGTAAAATGAGACAAGCTAGGTAGTAAGCTAGGCTGTTGAGCTGGACGTACAGCTGTGTCAGCCCTATACAAATGATGCGTCTCTCTCTTCGAAAGGTTCTTCCCAGAGCCACGTGGGTATAACGTAAGACTAGGCGAGCATTGCAGCAAGTCCGGACTAGCACTAGCAATTCAGCTCGTTCGCGGCAGTTGGTCGTCGATTGGCCTGAAACAAACACAGCTACGACGAGACGCGGACTGTGGGGAAGAATGTGAGAAAAAAAAAGTAGGTAATCGAAGAAAATAACAACACCCCTTCGCCTTTGCCTTAGTGCTCACGCCCCGAGCGACCCCATCGTCTAGACCTAGTGTGTTCTAACCGTGTCGTTTTCGTCGCGCGTAGACAAATCGTGGTTAAGTGATACGTTTCGAAAGAGGCCATCTACTTTTGTTGCTTACTCCTTTCCCGCTCTGCGGGCTATGCCAAGGCGGCGCTACGCGTTCGTAAAAAGAAAAAAGAGGAAAAAATAGGGAGGATTTTGAAGCGTATGAAATTTTTTTTTTTTTTTTTTGCTAGTTAGGTAACTTCGCCCGAGAAGAACACGGCCCGGGCATTTTTTGGGGGTGGCTATTCCGAGACTGGGCGCTAACATAAGCCTCAGCGGAAAGCCGATCGATATATCGAGAGCGGATGCGTTGTTTTTGTCTCGTGCTGATTGGTCTATCTCGAGCTGACGCAATTTGCATCTCGCAAATGGGCGTCTGCTGTGGCAGAGGATAATACGTGCTACCAACGGGCGAGTCGAGAATTAATCTCGCATCTTTTGTGCTTGGGCGATCCCCAGTTGGGGTCAGTTGGTCAGCATGTGCATGATATTACAGCTACGTATGCAGTGTCATGGTCGTACACCCCGAGAAACGGAAGAGCTATCTCGAAACCAACGCGTCTAGATGCATGAGAATAGCTACCGCGTGATGAGCTATCGATGACGGCGCGGCTGAGCTCGATCTCGGTAGCGAACTTTCGAAAACTAAACATATACCAGGCTAATTAGCAAGGCTGATTTTGACGACCTATCTAAGAATAGGTAGTCCATGCTCCGGCAACTCCAGTTCCACTTCTCCTAACTTCGGATAGGGGTTGACGTAGCTCGTGGTACCAACGACAGCAAGGCGAAGGGCCAACTGGTAAGATAACCGCCCACACGGCATCTAATTATTCTAAACCTAGTATCTGTACCTACGAGCCGAGTACACGCATAAGGAAGGCTGCTCGTTTGGCAAAGAGAGTACAGTGCAGCACAGTCATCTACGTGGAGCATCAAATCGCGTAGAGCCCAAATCCCCCTGAAGCATCAGAACATAAAAGGATACGAGGCTCATAGCCGCACCTCTCACCTGGCCTTGCAGTGCCATTACTAACAATAGGCAAGTAAAATTTCTCCAGAACGTGTACCAAGAATAACTTAGATGGCAACTTTCGTTCGAAAGGGGTTGAAATTGACATGCGTTAGTTACCCCTTGCTGCTAGCCGGGCGACGAACTGATGATTACAAATGCATGATAAATGTGCCGCTCAATCCGAGACTCCGAGTACGAGTACGTTGAATAGAGTGAGAGCGCGTATAGAATATAGGGAGGCAATAGTGTGCGGGCATGGTCATATGAGATTTGAAACTGCATCCCTCGGGTTTCAGGGGTAACGGGCCGCGAGAAGGAACATCTAGAGTATCTAGGCTCGGTTCGACGTCCGATCTACACAGCAACATTTCTCAGAAGAAATACCATGATCTGAACAGACTAGCTACCTTTTGATCATTATGGACTTTGAGTCCTAACGTTACGTGACACTCGTGCTTTTGATCCCGCCACACCTCTCACACATACCCAGACCCAGACACCCTGTGCTACAGTAGGTTAACCGTATTCTATGTTTATACGTAAGAGAGTCACTACTCTTACGGTGATATGGTAGAAGCGAATTCGCTACAGCTAGGGCCACGATTCTGTCTACCCCTATGATCTTGATTTACATTGCACCTAGGGAAGACCATGGTGGGTTATAAGATCATGACGATCCAATAGATGAAGTCGCCCCTTAGATATACCACTTGTGTAACCCCAGTGTTAAAAGAAGAAAAGGGGTTCAGAACAAGGCATTGATATTCATTTACACAGTTACCAGGTCGAACCAATGTTTGGCATTTGAACAAGACCACCGTTAGCGATATCCTAACATGAGATATACCTTAGATAGAGATGCCATAAATTGGGATTAACTTTATACTATAAGTACCATGATACAGTTAGGGATCTGGGTCTTTGACCTGTTGCCCGAATAGGGGCTACGACAAAAACACAAAAGATCTTTCGTATATTCACCAGAAAATTTAGTAGGCACCGGTTGCAAGCTCATCGCGCAACATCATCACTGCTTCTTCACATTTTAGTTCACATCAGAACAGCAGGCACTCTAGTCACGTCTTTGTGTAATCAGGGGATAAATAAATCTAGACAGATTTAATGCTCGTAAGTCCCTTATCAAGGCCATAAGCTTGAAGGTATCATAATATTCTTACATGATGGGAGTAATAAGCTCTGTTATCAAGATTCACCCACCATAGTGCCTGGAACTGGCAGGGAGCCTGGGGGAGACGCTTGTTGTGATCGGGTCTTAGCGACAACACTTTGATATATACATCGTTAAAGAAACCTTGGTTCAAGGTGAGACTATGTTGAGGGACAACTTATTATTTCTAGAGGATACTATATCGGCGTGGAAATAAAGCCGACTAGGAAGCCATAAAACCAGTAAAGCTATTTGAAATTTCCAAACCTGAAGCCTTGCCCTGCAGTTAGATGCCTGCATGTCCTGTTAAGATATCACGTACGTAATACACAATGTGTATGTCTTGTCCTTGCTACCTAGCCTCCAAATAGGTTCTATACTACCATCGGGGCGACGGGCTTCACTCCGTAGTTCTCCCAATATTTGTAAAATCCAAAAAACAAAGCGGGGTTCTGTTCTATAGACACGATGATATGTGAAAAGAAATGACCTATTTGTTATCCTGAATAATACAAGTTAACGAATTTAAGGGGTGTGGGAGTTTCCTAGTTTGGATTGCCTACAAATATATCGATCACTCGATACATACGAAATTCTCAAGTCTGCAAATTACGTTATAACACGAGATTCAAACGCTCCCGAGAACTCGGTATCTACTCCACTGGTCTCCAAAGAAATGCCAGTATCAATGAGACCAGAAAAGAAAGAACAGCCAAGACGCGAGCGTAGTCAGACGGGGGTGAGTCTGATATTCCTATACATTGATCCGACTTCTCTCTCGTGTCACTATATAGACCCAAATATACAAAAGCGAAGACGTGGAATTGTTATATAAAGAGCTCTAAACGTAACTACGTCTAGGAAATCCAGACATGCACACATAATGTGGCTCTTTGTGCTTTTGTTCTTACCCCCTATTTGGGGCTAACAGTTGGACTTCCCTATCCAGGGGCTAGAGTAAAGGGCTAGTTTGATAATATATTTAGACCACCCTTGGGTGGGAAAGCGAACTCGCTATCGGTGTATATTCTATGGTACTTCGTTACTTTTTTCCACCGTAGACCGTTGTAGAGGGCTGGATGGGCACCTAGGTAGAACGTCTCTAGAGGAGAAACTAACTTCGAATTGTCATTTTCAATATGTCTGCCTAACCTTCCGCCGCCTCTACCGTAAGGAGTACATTACCCTAGGTATGTACTACTCCTTAAGCTATTGCAGTGCCAAGGTGTACCTATACACGGTACACTCGCAACTGTGTGCCCTGGTCGAGAATACCCCCTCGACGACATAGAATCAGCAAATCATCAGGGATCAGCAGTAGCTTTCCACTCCCGAAATATGGCCGTAGTATTCCCACCCCGGTGAGTGCGGTACCGAATCAATACCCCCGCAGCTTCTGGAGATGCCTGTCTCCCGAAGCCCCAAGTTTTCCCCGGCCGGAAACGCCTAGTCCGGGGAAAACGCGGACGGTAGGTACGTAGCGAGCTCCTTGGCAGGCGCAATTGACAAGGACATGCTGGTTTTAGTGTTTTGGGATTTGGTAAATAAAAAAAAAGAAAAGAGACCATAATAAAATAAAAAATAAAAAATAAAAAAGCTCGGTCGATGTGGAGTTGAATCCGCGACCTACGAAATAACCCAGTGAGTCTTAAAGTCAGGCCGCCAGCGACCAAGGATAAGGTCACCTTAGAGTGGTTTCTTTCTAACCTCGGTGTAGACAGGTGAGGCCCTGAGGCTACGGAGAAGGCTGAAAGATTGCACACCTATTTTACCTTATAACCTTTACTACCTTTATTGGCCCTAACTGTGCCCGGTTGCCTAGGAATCTATCGTAACTTACCGGTATGGTGTGCCATAACTCGCCTCAACGCATGATGATTAAGGGACACTACCAAATCCACACTGTTGGCTGTTATGCTGCATCACTCCTTACGCGTTCCGCAACTACGATCACAATCTCTGACGCCGCAAAAGCCAGAGTCTAGCTACTGCAAGATGCAGGCAGCACTCCCACCCTACCTATCAACGAGCACGCACACACGTCAAGTCGAAACACACAAAGGCCAGCAGAACCCCACGAAAGGTGTACTTATAGCTTATCAACAATACCTATCTGCATCTGCCCATCTCCCAGACTGAAAACGAAGCTGTGCTAACTTGTCTGGCCCATTATTTATACCCACCAGGCGGTCTGGTTTTTACAAGACTTCATACCCGCGATAAGTTACTTTGCTTGCGGTGGTTATCTTTATCTCCTCCACGAAGTCTCCCCCCATTACCAAGCCCTCGGCTGACACTCATCCATCCATCACATCGCCCCACGGTCGAATCGAGGAAGTCCTTTTACTCTTCGGCAACCTGGAGACCCTCTCTAAGGCCCTCCACCTTCAGCTCCTCGCCGGTGGCGCGCGCGTAGATGTCCTTGACGTCGTCCGTCGTCGTCTCGAAGTGTGACGTCGCGTCGTAGCTCTTCGAGATGAAGATGTTGTCCTTGGTGCCGTCCTCGAGGGGTTCGTAGAGCGGGATAGGGGGGCCCTGGTAAGTAGTGAGTATTGACACCCATAAAATGAAAGAGAGGCGAGACGGAAAGGGAATCGCTTACCATAAATTGCTCCTCGATCTTGCCGAGGCGGTCTAGACCAGGCTGCAGCTCTAGGTGGTGGTTGGCAGATGTCTCAGCGATGGTAGATACGATGGCAATGTAGTAGCCCTTGGGGCACACATTGTGCGCCGACGAGACGCAGGCAATGTAGATATCTAAGCCTGTTTAGCTACCAGCCTTTGATTCTCATTATTCCACAGCGGGGGCTTACCGTTCTTGCGGCCAACCTGGGATTGGGGGATGATCAGCTGGCAAGAGTCGCAGTCATTAGTACCGGCCAGCGGGTGCCTCAAGACACAGATAGCCTTGAGTACGTGTCCGACAACCTTGACCTTGCTGGAGAAGTACGAAGGGTCGCCCAGGATCATCTTGGCCTTGGTCTCAAACTTCATCTCGGGCTCGATGCCGGTCATGGTGGCCTTGATACCAGTGGCCTTGCCTCCCTCATACAACACCTCGTCGACCTGCGTGTTGAGCATGTACGTGCCACCGTAGATGGCGGACAGCCGTGCGAAACCCTGCGGCAGCTCACCGAGACCGTATAGGGGGTAGATGTAAGGCGACTTGCCGTACCTGGAGACGGAGGTACCGTACAACTTGATGCGCTCGATCGTTTCCGGCGCCTTGCCGGGCACGTCAAGGTAGCTGTCGTTCAAGTAGAGGGCCATGGCATGTCCAACGAAGTCGCGAGTGCCGGCCTCGATGCCGAACTTGTCGTAGACCTCCTTCGACGTGCATTTGCTGAAGTCGAGACCTAACCACGACATCCGTCAGCCGTTTTGTCACCCCCAGGGCCCACTGTAAGCTACCCAATCTTCTCTTGCCAGTACTCACCCTTATGTGTAGCGGGGTCCTTGATATCGAAGGTGCCGACCCATTCTATAAAGGACTTCATACGTCGCTTTTCGAAAATGCCCATCAACGGGGACTTGAGGGCCTCGCCAGCGTCGGAGGGGACCTTGGCAACGGTGGCCTTAGGACCCGAGTTCTGCTGGACGAAGCTGCCGGCGACCTGCTTGAATTCGAGGTAGCGGGTGACGTCGGTGGAGACAAGGATGTTGGTCAGCTCGCCGGCCGACATGAGCAACTTGGGGACAAGGTCGATATTCCAGTCGTTGGCACGGCCATACTTCTTCCACGGCTCGTCGCCCTGTGCGTAGTTGCCATATTTCTTGAATAGCTGTCGAGAGGAAAACGGGTCAGTTTATCGGTGAGGTGGACGGAATCATCTAGGAATAAGTGGGAGCAATGGGGTTGGTACCGTCTCGAGGTTTACCGAAGCAGCCTCTCTGTACCATATCTGTTAGCCATACATCTTCAAAACAGTTGCGTAGCGTGGGTAGATACGCACCCTCCGTAGTGGTCGTTGCGATCAATATGCAGCACCTTCTTGCCCTTGACACTCAGCACGCTGGAACGCGGTCAGTCCAGAACACACACATGCCGCCAAAGCTACTATGATGTAATGCATACCCGGAGAGGATACACTCGGTCAAGCCTATGTAAATCGGTCAATACGTTAGACATGGCGAACGGCTCCCAACCCCACCAGAGGCAAGCAAAACGTCGAAAGTTGGGAATGCGGGGCCCAGGAACTTACCAGTGCCCAAAACGATGACATCGTACTCCTTAGCGATCTCATCCATGGCGGGCGGTTGGGTTTGTCTGTTGCGATTTGAGTCGGTAAGAAAGCAACAGGCGAGGTATCAATCGTTGAGAAAAGTAAAAGGGGAGGAAGTTATTGACTCCAGGTCAAAAGGAAAGGAATTTCGAATGGTCGGTGAGAAAGGGTTTGTGGTGGATACAACTGGCCGCTGGTGTTTCTGGTTCTGAAGCTCGAAATCAATGGTACTGAACCCCAAAGAGCTTAAAGCCAATCAGCGCCCAACCCCGCGCTTAGCTACGTACCCCCCTTTTCCCCCTTTATGTTTTATCACCAATCACCATATATGTCGATTCGTCTCATCTCAATTCCACTAAGTGCTTCTTTGTGTACATTTATATAGACTATTCATCTATGTTAAACTGTCATATCTTTTTATTTTATTGTTGGGTCAATCAAGGGTGAAAAGCTAAGCAGCTCAGGTATCGGATCTCGTGTGTAGGAGATGATCTCCAAGGTATCATGCGTCCCTTTTAGCTTAAATGTACACATATTTACATGCTCCATGTCGGAGTGTCTATGCTGTATCGATACATATTCCATCTCAACTCATACTCTTGTAGACGGTTGTTGAGTCTCTGTAGCGTTGGGCGGGAGCGTAGACGGGTCGACCTTCTCGGTAGCTGGCGTTTCTGGTGTCTCTGCTTGTCCTTCCGACGGTTCGGCATTCCGCACGTCTTCGTCGAGGTATGAACTAGGCGTAAAAGGTTGTCTATAATTGCTGAGGTCGATCTCCGGATCTGTCTCGGCCAGCTTCCGCGCGTCCTCCCACAGGTAGAATCTCTCAGTCAGGGTGTGCTTGATAGCTTTCATAGTCCTGCGTACCTGTTACCGCCCCACATATGTTAGTACGGAGTACGCTTTTTATATCATGGAATACTGTCAGGCATAAAGTTCTCACCTCCGCTAACCTCTCGGCTATCTCGTCTTCTCCACTCTGCAGCTTCAACCTGGACTTCTCCTTCCTCGCAGTGGCGATGCGGTTTTGCTCCTTGACGCAAACCCACCATAGCTTGTGCAAGTCATCCCAGCTCTTATGCCGCAGCTCCTCGACGGTCCATCCGCGTCCATGCTCGGCATCCTCGGTGGGTGTGAGCAACAGCTTGTCCTTCGAGTAGAAGAAATCCCACAGCCCGTGCTCCGGGTCCACGTCGACCTTGGGCTTGAATTCTGCAGGCTTCGGCACCTCTTGCTTGTCAATGTTCATTCGGAACCGAGGTCCGGACCGGTATATGCTGCTTAGACCACGCAGTCTATTGTTGTCGCGGCGCGGTCGGCGCATGCTTCGCTCTGGTGTGGAGGAGAATGGGCAGCTTTGCGTAGCCCTTGTCGAGAGGATTGTGAGGATTGAGGTGTTCGCAGCATATTGATTTCCAGCAGAGCTTATTAACCGGCCAATTACAGGCCGCACGGAGGTATTCATCGCCATCGGTGCCGCGTGCAGTCGTCGACCGAGTCTCAATGGAAGTACGGGATAGACAGCAGTGATAGGTACTGGAATTGAGCTTCAGCGCAATTGAATTTTTGGGTTAATCCGAGTTCGCAGGGTAAGGTTAATCCGATGTGGGCCAGCGCATCTAAGTATCAATTGTTGCAAGTACTATGGTAAATGCATATATGCATATTTGATCCATAATTCTATTATGCAAACATTCTCTGAGCCATAACGTCGAGTTTGATACTCGAACAAAACAGTATGGAGAAGATGATACAAGATTGTGTAACAGTGGAAAGCTGTGGGTACATCCATGTTTGCTAAATATCATACGATGATGGGCTAGTTTCAGCTGGATTGTTGCTAGGGGACAAAAGGAGACAAACTTGACGAAGTTCTGGGAAGTGTCCACGATAGATATATTGGGCTGTTCAAGCAAACCTCCCTATATTCACACTGGTATACGAACTAGATCATCGGTGCTAATGCTCTCAGAACATGGATAATTCATGGCATGATGTAGTTTGCCGAAGCCTTGTCTGGTGTGTCTGATATCTTGGTGTAGACAGTACTGGACGTAAGAAGTTGGGCATACCGAGGTATTCTTTTGGTTTGGATATCACTCCATCTCCTATGTACAGCAGTGGGGTACGGATATAGTTTCATTTCTCGTGTCACGAATGCCAAATAATGACTACGAATACTTCAGAATCATGTTGATTCGTTCGGAGTTATTTTCTGCTTGGGGGCAAGGTTGATTTATTCTCTCATCGGGCCTGTTTTGAAGTTCCCCTAACTATGACAGACGAAATAGAATGTCTTAACTCCTTACATTGTTACAAGATGTAAAATAGTAATATTGGAAAATTCGACTTGGATTAATGTTATAAAACAGGAATCGTTCTAGTTGGAGGCAGGCTTGTAGGACATTATCGAAGTTCGTCGTTTCGTGAAGCATTATGGTCTGTAGGATACATATTCTTTGCTCCTAGATGGTGTCTACTAGTAGGGAAGATACTCTCCTAAACAAGTTCGTACCATGGTGTCTACAAATACAAAGCTCGTTACTGGTCGCCTGTTGTTTCGTAGGACGCGTTTCGATGGATTTGGGGGAGTCACAGTGTTGTCGTTATCGTCGTTGAGAGGTCGATTCGGCCTTGTACGTGTCTGGAAAGGGGGGAGTGCGGGAGGTAGTTCGAAGGTAATATGGTCGTCGTTCTGTTCGTAAAATTGTAACAATTGAGGCTGACGGTAAGAATGGGGACACTGATGGACGTAGGTCTAGATTGGTGTTGCCAGTGGATCCAGGCCCGGCACTGAGTTGCCAACCTGCCTCGAGATCCAACTTTCCCCAAATATCAAGCGAGCGGCAAGTGGATAGAGATTTGGGGACATGCTATAGCCACAGTTATATTCAGCGTCTGGAGAACAGACTTTACTTCATTCATAAGGCATCATGTGGGGGACTCTAGGGCGTCTAAACACTTGCCTGTGTAGATAGTTAGAATTCGACAACGAAGACCATCACGGCCTTGAGATCCCCTACCAAAAGTTGTCTCGTTCATCATCGGGGGATTTCTACCGTATTCTTTCTCTGATTGTTTTCTCGTATATCTTTGTAAAAGAAACCCCAGGGCTTGCAGATACCGCGGACGTGCTTATGACGAGACGCCTTCCTAAACATGAATAGCGCTGCTTGAATGGTATTTGGTATAGTAACTATCGCTACAACTGGTACTCTACATAGTATGTACAACTGGCGAAGAAATGATGCCAGACCGATATTCCCACAGTCAATAACCTAGCCAACTACTCATAATAGAATAATCGAGCCACGATCGTGGGATCCGAATCTACCTTGTAGTAGGCAGACAGCCGAGTAGCTGTACTTGTTATTTGGCAACGAGGGTGTTCCATGCGTCTTCGCTACAAAGGACCTCAAGCACGAAGGAAGACCCACTCGAAGCGCTTGGATTCATCTAAGCTACACCGAGTTTCACGAGCGTGCTCCTGTAGCTTCGGTGTAATAGTCCCAAGTTTGGCCGCGGCGGAAGCACAGAGTGCCTAACAATATCAATGATAGGAAGCCGCCGTCTCATAGAAGGATCGCCTCATCCAATCACCAATTTGACACCTAACTCGAGTACGTAAGCGGAGGCAGAAAAGGCAGATACTATTTGAGTCTAAGAGATGCCGGTCTGCCTAAGAAGCGCCGGGACTAAGACGGGCTAGACGCTCCTTCGATGGCAGAACGGAGATAGCCTAGCGATTTCGGTTAGCCGTTAGCTTGGTCGCAACGCCTCACTTCAAATAGTACAGACTCTTACGTAGTAGTGCAGGACTGCAGGTCATACATATACATATACATACCATAGGTATACATGGCGAGTGATGCAGAGATTTGGGGTCAAAATGCGTGACGTTGTTACAGTTGTTGGAAGCAAGGATCCAGGATATCGCGCTCTTTCTGTCAGGCCGCTGGTGATTAGGTATTCCATGTATGTATGTAGATCGTTCCCAGGAATCCTAACTGTTAGCCTTTCCCGGTTGAGAACGTTCATGCAGAGGGAAGCATCAAGCAAAGAGTGCCCCCCATGCAAGAACGTGCGCGATAGATACGGCAGAATGCTCATCTTTGGAGCATCACGATATTGGGGGCTATTTAGATTTTGGTGAATTCCCGTCTACCAACCTCTTCACATGACAGCAACAAGTTTGGTAAGAAGATATATTATATCACTGCATTCGCACATTGTTGCATGTCTCCCTCTCTTGCTGATGACTGCTTATGTTGACAATGTACGACTATTCTTATTCGGGCCTCGACTTATCGAATTGAGCTATATTGCAATGTGACGCTGGAACAACGCTGCCGAAGCTTGTGATATATCTGATAACCCCCAAATCCCGTATCGATGGCGAGCCTACACATCATCACAAATTTATTAAGCAGCTCTTGATAAGGCACACTGACGTATCCTGTCAAGACCGCAACCTCAAACCTTTACAAAACCGAAGCCTGTAGCAGGAGGATTAGCATATTGTCTACCAGAATCCACCATCCACCATCCACCACCAGACTCTAGCGGAAGCTATCCTGCCAAGGTACCCGAAGGCCTCGTCGGATGGCTTCCGACATAGCCTGCAAGCATTCTTCCTGTTTTGTGGAACCAGCCACGTTCCGGAAGGCCGTGGATGGGTTGTTTCACACGGCGAACAAATCCTCCCATCGCTTTTGACCGATGAAAGGATATACTCCCATGATTACTGTGAAAAGAATCGTTGATAACTTCGCGTATGTAGGAATACGCCAGATCTTTACTCGTCCATACCGAATTGTACCCGTCTAGATAGCCTGCGTGTTGCCGTTCCAAGATCTGGGTAGGTCTAGACGCAGCAGACTCGTGCTTCTGGCCGCCCTAGGTGTCCTCCTACCTGCAATGGTCACAAGCAGCATGACTCGAGGAAATCCCGGCAAAATCGGGATCCATTCCCACGTTGCCAACAAGCCAACCTCCTTCCTCGCTCACTTCCAAATAACAAATTCTGAACGCGGTGCGTGCCAATGGCTGCAAATGGCAGCCAATGTCTTGTACCTCCTGCTTGGAAGCAGTTGCGGGGAAGCAAGATTTTGGACGCTAGACTCTCTTGGATAGGAACAAACACGAGGATACGTAGCCGTAGCTAGTCTTCCGACAGCATGTCTAAGTCACGACGGTATAGTATTCGTAAGCATGAGAATGCGAAAAATAAGCGACTTATCTAATACATGGTTTTGCTGACCTCCAGGGAGGCGAACTGGTTCGAAGGAGTCAAAACCCGAAGGTGAAAGAGGTGGTAAGAAAAAAGCTGCACTACGTTGGCACAGCGTCGTAGGAGAGAGGCAAGAAATACCTACATTAGGTCTATCCAAGCTGCCAAGGTGTTGATTGTTTCCCATACTAGATGCATAAAAATAATGCACGGCATGCCAGTTGGGAACCCGGCTGATAAAGGCCTATCAGAGCTGGCAGTTCATAAGATCTTCACAAGTCGTCCCCTGCGGGTTGCCATTAGCGGAAGCCCGGCCAATTTTCTTTCGGGGCTCGAGACAGGCTATCCCCGGACGATCCCATCAGACCCTAGGGCGAAACCAAGCTGATGCTTGCCTTGCTGTCGCAACTGGTGTAACCGTCCCCGTCGAGAAAGAGTGGCCGGGGGACCATGAGTGCAATGCCAAATAACTTGTTTCCTGAGTACCAGATTAAGTAATCGGCACTTTTTTTTCCAGGTAGAAGGAGGAGGATTTCGAGGAATGTTCGATTGATAGGACGGTGCTAGCATTTGAATCCTGCTCTATGAATAAGCGCCGTCTGGCAGCTTGTCAGTGCGCGCCTCGCCCGCGGCGCGCGACGCAAGTAACTTTATATAATGATCGTTGGTCAAGCGGTGGGGACATGATTGCCGGCGGCACAGCGAGACGGATCTGTCATGGTTCATGCCAGCCTTGCCAGGGGTGGGCAGTGTGTGTGCTTGCCAACTTGCATCACACTGAAATTTGTAAGAATCAATGATAAACCCCTAATACCTTATGTACATGCACAGTTCGTATTTCCTTCTCCTTTCCACCGACATTGCTAGGACCGCGTCCCGAAGATCTGCCTGAAGCTCGAGAGCTCTGGGCTAGCGTAAATCCAACGTACATATGTTCCAATGAGGGTCACGATGCCATGCCATGCCGCGATGCCGCGCTGCCGTGATCGAAGGAAAGAAAAACACGCTGTGCGTAACAGCGGCGGTATCGGCATTTGAAGCATCGTCTTGGACATGATTACCGCATTTACTGAGAGAACGGTGCATAGTCACACGGCGATGAGAAGTCGCATGCAAAGATGGGGGGCAGTCCCTGAGTAGTATGATAGGATAGGACTTCGGTGCAAGCTCGGCCAGGGCGGCTGGTGATGATGCAAGAATCATGCTAAGAAAGAGTCTGCCACTGACCGCCAAAAGAGAATGAGACGATTTAAACCAGAAGAGGCAATTAATCCCTTACATCAACATCGGGTCATCTTAGCGCGGTTGGATTGTCGCATGAGACTATATCGGATAGTTGCAAAAGGAAATCCTAGATGTATCAGATGTATAGGAGTACATCCCGAGTCTCCCCCTCCCCCTATGTATCGGTATATGTAATGTAGATGATGAATGGTAGGTAATGATGATGATGATGAGAATCTGATTAAGAATCTACCTCTGAATGCAGGGTCAGCAGGCCAATGATGAATAATCCGAATCCGGAGCAGCTAAACCTATCGGCGTGCGCGGAAGCCAGGTGAAGACGAGCACGGCATGCTTCGTAGTTTGCCTCTGTGTTCCATGCGGAAATGCGAACTGCGTAATGTCTCACGGCCCGTTCGACTTTTTTTGCTTTCGGGAGGTTTTTCTTGTCAGGTCAGTCTTGCGGCCTGACTGGCTGGCTGGGTCCGGTGGGTACCCGGTTGCTGTGCGCAGGGACCTCCTTGCTAAGAATTATGTATGGCCAACGCCACCCAGGCTGCCAGGGTTCATGAATGGGATGCAAAAGAGCCTGCCGAGTCAAAGGTGGAGTTCGAACTGGCCCAGACTATACATAAGTACTTGGGTACATATCACCATTACTTGCATACCTACGGAATACCCAGTACATATAATGTTCTCGACCCTACTACATAGTAGATACAAATGGGCAATACCGAAGCCGGCGAATAATAGATTAGACAAGATCATCTGCATCTGAACGTTACGTTTTTGAGACAATCATGTTCCCAACATTCTCTGAGCACGGCTTGTTGCGGGTGCAAGCAGAGTATTATCAAGGACCGTAAGGAGCACAACTCCCCAACTCGTTTGCTACGACGCGCACAGCACACGAAATAATCGATACTGATTCGGCTGCATGCTAGGGAGCAAGTGCTGTAACATGAATCTGATGCGAGCAGCTGGTCATACATGAGTGTATGTATGTATCTATGTATGTCCGCATGTAAGCTAGGTACGCATAGAAAAACGGATGTATGTTGTATCTACTTGTGTACATAGGGTTTCATATGCGGTGTGGAGAGAATCAAAGTGAGATAAATGTTCACACGGTCCAGGTAGACTCACGATCCAGGTAGACTAGCAGTTCACAGTACATATCTATGTAGACTCGTGATAGCCTGTCTCCGACTCATTATCAAAAACTCATAATAGCTCATCCCTGCTACGACAATCACATTCTTTTCGACCCTGCACTACTGTGCGGGTTTCCAAACTCGGCCGCCAAGAAGAGAAAAGCGCTCATCTAGACGGTGATGAGCATTAAAAAAAAAAAAAAAACTTGGAAATTCGGGAGACAGGCTGAGTGGTCGAATAGACGAAGATGTTGGACTTGTTATTAGCAACAAGGCTGCCCGTATCGTTCATATCTATTATCTATTATCTACGGAGATTCATTTACATGTATCGACGCTTGGCTTGAGTATTAGCTAATGCGTTTGACGATAGGATGATATGTTATATGACAAAATGCCATGTGGGAGGTGGGACTCCTGCCGATTAGGGGGAAATCAAAACGTACGGCATCTTGATGAAGATAAGTCAAGACCCTGAAAACTACGATAGGTCTGGGCCCTGACAGTTAACCACCCCTCCCCCCCTCTCCTATTGATAGAATGCCAGCACCCCCGTTGTAGAACGTTCATGGAAGGACTGGAGACAACGGCCTTTTTAAATTGGAGCATTGCGGTTACACAAACTGGGTCCCCTACGGATGCCGTCTTGATTAATTCGAGAGATTCGGGGGCATGTCGCGCATCAGATCTGCCCACCTTTGGAGGCTGAGGCTGAGGTGTCCACTCAGTGTCGCACAAACCCGCGGCAATGGACGACGAAGGATGTTGGTGGATAGGATTATTGTATGGGGCAACTCTTGGAGATTTCCCAGGATCGACTCCAAGGTCCCAAACTACGACATCAGACTCCTACGAACTCCACCGTCAGACTTGACGCAGTCCGGTACGGGTATAGCACAGTACCGCGGTCAAGGTCTCTCTATCCACTCAGGGCCAATGTTAGCCGATCGCCTAACTTTCCCGACATTTGTCCTCGAAATGCGAATTGCTGTCATGTTAGAAATCCCTTTTGGCAACACAGGAGCCGAAGCACGAATAATTTACTTCAATATTGTAACGTAATGATACCTACCGCCCGCCTATGCGGTGCCATCCAAGCAAAGAAGAGCTTCGGCCAGAAATATTTCCTAGATAGTATACCGAGAGCATTGCCTTGTTTGTCGACATTGTCAAACCTGCATTCTAAGACTCGACTCAGAAGCGAGGAGCATCCTACTCTAGGTCCTTGACGAATACAAACATATGAAAGCCCAGGTCTCATTCAGATGTAGATACGACGGATTATGTCTGTTTGATCAGTCTATGCTATGACTGCTTCTCGATACTTGCGATCTCGGTATGTCATCCTACAGTTTTCTCAAATTTAAGCACGAAATACCGGCGTGCTTGGCGGGACTAGGGGCTCATTCTGGGGTCAAACTGGGTACAAGAGAAACATTTTAGGCCTGGTTTCTTGACTCGTAAGTCTGCATCTGTACCTTCGCGTATCTCACATGTAGATATGTAGTCCGTGAATCGGTATGTGCCACCATCTAGCACTTGATAGCAATATTTGTTATGTTTAAGACATCTATAGTTGAGGCCTGTTGTAAAGCCTATCAGCGTGTTTGATATTGTCTGCGATGAAGATCCTTCTACTAAGAGGTTCTGGCCACGATTAAGATGCGCGTCTACTGTATCCCAGGAGTTCTTAGCTTGTAATGATTCATTGATCAGCAGTGGCTGTTACATCTTAGATCCTAGTCAGTGCGAGACGAGGCCGAAGAAACTCCGCCGCCTCGTCATTCTAGCTAGCGCTCGGCAGTTTAGCAGAAGTTTTTCTGTTCCCCTTTCCGAACTATCGTTTACATGGGAAATGAAAGGCAAGTGAGGAAGATTTCTCCAGCTACTATTGCTTCTAAGCACATGCGTAGTAGTAAGACGACGAATATAACCTTCTAGGCTAGGTGGTTATAATGAGATGATGCAAACGAGGACTCAACGAGACCGAACATATTAGACCTCCCGGTAAAAGGAGCCGCGATTAGCAGTCAGAATTGGAAGTGGTGACTAAACTGGAATGCCGGGAACTCGTCCATACATTCAGCACCACCCACCAACCATTACTATATTTTGGTCAAGTTTCACGATAGTGCCATCTAGAGACTTTACTATGAATACTACGGTGTTAATACAACGGTATCCTATAGGAAAGGACGCGGCAACTGCACGCACCCATGCGTTAAGCTCTATGGAATCATGCATTAGGTGCAGTTGGAATGAAGCCCAACTCCCTGGGCAGCTTCGCCTGAATCATACAGATAGATGTTCCTCCATATTCACTTGAGTCGCGCAGGACGGATATAGCACGGCATATATGTACCCTATGTATCTACGTTGGAGACGCTGCAGGAATTGATAACATAATGCCATTCCCTCCCGTTTGCTGAAGGCCGGAATCATGCCTCCTTTGTATGTGATATCTTGCTCTGGTATTATACAACCATGCAGCACTCATGCACACCTTTGTTCCCCTTTGGTACCTGAATATATGTTATCAATTACGAGGGCGGTAGAATTGGTCGGGGGCCACTTCAAGTATCCCAGCCGGAAAACCAATCCGTTCACCGTCGATTGGCTATTCCCGTCGGCCGCTACAGAGACGATCATCCAATGGTAGCTACATTTAAGACTAGGCGCATGTAGGCCAACAAATCAGTAGACGCATTGACGGCTGAGTTTGAGGCTCGTGTCCAATTGGACTATTCGATATACATACGTACGCATTTCGAATTGCGATATTCCATCGTACGATGGGGAAGGGGGACGGTAAATAATATGTTGTTACGGGTAGAGCGTCAAGTGACCCAAGATGGGATGAGATAGCTAGCTAGGAGCTGTCGGAACTAACCGTCTGGTTCCAAAAACGTGCATGGTTTGCGCATCAGGTGTGATTGCAATGACATACCTGTTTTGGTCTCTGAATTATACCTGTATGCTGTATGCATGAAGGTGTATTATTGCGCAGACAAATATGAGCCTGTCGTGTCTTTCATGGATACGGTTCTGACTGCTACGGTAGTAACGTAGTGGTGGTTCGCGCTTCCATGGTTCGAGGTTCATGGGTTCATGGGTTCATAGGTTCATGGGTTCATGGATCAATGCCAATGGGGGAAAAAACGAGCGAAGATACGGCTCAGGCTTAGCTCCGGGGGGGGGGGGTTGACGTCGCTTGGTTGACCATAGAAATATCAAATCATGAAAGTCCCACGTTGCCGGAATTGCGTTACTGAAGTTCCAACTAAAACATAAACTAATAACCAAAGACGTCCAACCAGTAAGTCTTGTCTCTAACGCGAGGTTGCATACACATGTTTCTATCTCGTTTGGTATACCGCTTCCTACTGTGTAGCAAACAGGTGTCGTGTCGTGCGACTGGACTGTGCGCCCTCGCCCTCAACACGAAGAGAGATCGCATATCGCATGTCATTATCCTAAAGTAGGTAGAGGCGATCAATGATAGTAATGAGGCATGTCAGGTGTGATGTGGCTTAGGGCGGCAACGAGAAGCGGCCCTATTAGAATCGATATCTGCCTGGCTGAAAGGGGGGGACTAGGCTTCCGAATCAGAGTACAGCATCAGTTGACGATGCTGCGAGGTGGTTTGAGTGGTGAAGTAGGCAAACCCAATGAGATCCAACGGTCCAAAGGCATACCTTCAACGGGCATACCTTGGACAGAGAGGTGTAGATACTGTAGGTTTACGTTTGTACTGAGGTAGGAGACCATGTGTAGCTGGTCATGTAGGTCTATGTAGGTCGTACACGTCGAGAACCAAGTCGGGAAGAGCGTAAGGTAGACTTGCAGCCAGAATCAATACCTAAGATACCTACGTAGCCCTGGGTGGGTACTTCCGCGACTTGAGTTGATGACTTGGTGACTTGACGACCTTGGGTTCTTGCCTGCCACAAATCATTCGCGTGCCCTGGCCAAGGTCCGTGCCTGCAACCTGCACGCCTGCCACGCCTGCAACGCCTGCGACATGTGGTAGACCGTAGCCAGTAGCCAGCCAACAGTACATACATAACCTAGCCAACAACCTCTCGGGCGTGTCTAACCCGATGCGGTACTAAGACCCTAGGCACTGCCCTAAGCGAATCGTGCTTAGATGAATAATTCCTTCGAGTTCCTGTGTTTAAGGCATAGCCCTCGTCAAGAGCCATTGTACCTGTACTTTGTCATTCTAATACCCTGACTCCTGCGTGTCAAGGTCCCCGACTCGCGACGATTCAACTGATTTCCTAAGGAATTGATGAAATGATTTGATCGTACAATTTCTTTCCTCTACTAGACTCCCACTCTCCTAAACTTGATATTTACATACATACTTTCCAACCTCGCTTTTCTAAAGCAATCGATCTTCTCTCTACTCTTTCTCCCCTTTCCCTCTTCTTCTACATTCTTCAATCGACTATCCTATTCTCCCGTCTTCGATACCGCCGCACTGCAGCCGTTTTCCCTCCATTGACGGGAACCCCTGCGAATCTGTTGTCAAACTTTCCTGACCGCTTGTAAGGAAAAGAAAACAACAAGAACTAAGCCGATTCGTACCCACGTGCAGAAGTTCAACTTGAAGAGGGGCGAAACAGTCTGAATTTGGTACCGCCTAGTGGACCTCGGGTTGAATGTGAGTAGTTTGTTTTTTATCCTAACTATTTTTTCTTGTTTTTTTTCCGCCTTCCTCCTATTTTATGAACAAGTCTCTTCACCGTTCGGACGCGTCAAATAAACGGCACGTACGCACGTCCCCTTTCCCGAGAAAAGAAAAAAATAATAGCCAATAAATACCAGGCCTGAAAAAAAATTTATCTTGCCACGGTTCACGGTTCACCTCGTCACCATACAGATACGGTGTCAGCTCAAGGTACCCCCATCAAATCTACCCGCGCATCCACTGCATTTCCTTTTTTAAATTCTTAAAAATTCCCTTTTCCCTTTCCCACCAACGCCCCAAACCCAAACTTGACACACCCACCCACTCTCGAATTTGACTTGCAGTTTGCATGCATCAAAATCTCGACGAGTCACCGTCATCTATTCATCATTCAAGGCATCCACTTGCCCGCCGCCAATTCACTACGTCTACCCACCATCCCATAACGCGGTCCTTTTCGGCACTCAAGCCCACTTTTCCCTTTCAGGCGCATTAGTACTTGTACCTGAACTTGGGTCAAACTACCAGACGAGACGGGCAAATTTGATTTCTGACAAGGGACTAGTACTCAGACGAACCAGAATAATAAAACCGACCGAAACAAAAAAAAATTTCCCACGCGGTCATAAGGGGGATAAAATCCATCGATTCGGTTGAAATAAGAAGTCGACCACACCTCTCACCTCGAGGAACGTGGACCCAAATTCTCCACTTTAGAAACACCATTTGGACCCCATCACAGTCCCATCTTCTGCTGCTGGGTTTGGAGCCTCACGAACTACTTTCGACCACTTGCTCCATACAATCCCCAATTCTACCCCAAAAACAGAGTTCCCCTCATCGCCTTATTTTATTCCCTTCTTTTTTCCCACCTTTGGGAATAACCTCATCGAGACTGCAATTGTGCGATAATCTACTATCCGCACTGGCGTCAACATCTCCCTTCTCCGATCGGGTAACAGGCGTGGAGGAATTATTAGGACAACTTCGACGCCGATTTTCGGGCATTTGACCTCCGGCATTCCGTGAAGAGAAACAAAAAAAAATTCTCAAACGCGTATTCATCCGTTGTACCCCTCCTAAACACGTCGCGCGCATCAACTATTTTGCGTGCAGAATTGATTTTCGCGAGCGAATTCGATTGAACGTCGGATACAAAGAATAGAAGAGGGGGAATTAACAATTGCGGCTTTGATAGACCTCGGATTGCTTCATCACAACGCAATCGTGGCCTTATCTGCAACTGTTGCTTGGTCATCTTTCCTGCAGGATATGGATAGTGGCCACCCAAACCAAAACCCATACTCGTCTAACGGCATAGGCACGACCGGGTCTTCGTATCCCTCGCCAGCAGCAATCTCACCCAACCAACTGCAACACGCATCTATCCAGCATACACTGCCGCCTTTGCAGCACAACAATTCTGCTATGCAATCCATCTACGGCAGCCATCCGCACACTCCTAGGACGCCAGGCACTCCCAACACTCCGCAGCCGCCTAACAACATGAGTCAATACCCTCCGCCGAACTCAGGCCCTACGCGTGGGTCGTATTCGATGATGCCTAACCAGTATCCGCAATCTCAGCAGGGTTATCCCACATCGTCCTCGATGATGCCTCAGACTTCTGTCGCGGCGTCTCACCCGCAGCCCATCGCGCCGGCCCCTGCGGCAGCGCGACCTCCTGTTCTTCGTCCCATGCCCGCCGGTGGCGTCATGCCGCAGACCGGGCTACCTTCTCCCTATGGCGGAAGCCCTATGATACCTCACCAGCAGTCTCTTATCCAGGAGAGCGAACAGCCCACCCACGTGGTCGGGTCTCAGGGGCGCCGCGGCATTCTGCCGAGTGCGCCCGGAAGACCTGCCGCTCCTACGGGCAGTGGGGCTTCCAAGAACACGGTAATTCCGCAGAAGGACGCAGACGGAAAATTCCCCTGCCCCCACTGCACTAAGACCTATCTCCACGCGAAGCACCTTAAGCGCCATCTTCTTCGCCGTAAGTTGCAACGGTTTACAAGTACACCTGCCCGCTTTGTGCTAACTTAGAATTGATAGATACCGGCGACCGCCCGTACATGTGCGTCTTGTGCCGCGATACGTTTTCGCGAAGTGACATCCTGAAGCGTCACTTCCAGAAATGCTCGATCCGACGAGGAAACCCCACAGGGGTGAGCCATTTGTCGCATCCCCAAGCACACGTTAAGAAGCAGCAGCAGAATGCGCAGAAAGCTAACGAGGGGGACATGGGCCACATGAATGGCATGGCTAACATGCCAGGTGACAATGTCGTCCATCCATTCGGTATGGTTCAGATCCAAGATGGTATGGGGAATATGGCCAACGACCAGAACCAGCTCTCCAGATCGAGCAGCATGAGCCGTATGGATGATAACAGCAACCGGGATCGAAGAAGCATGACCGGCGGTTACAACGGCGACGTCTCAAACTCCATGTCCTCCAACATCAATCCTCAGTTGGCGAACTTTAACATGCCTCCTAATCAAAATGGCATGCCTATGTATGGAGCTTCTGGCTCAAACCAACAATCTGCTGGCCTTGACTGGTCCCAGATGTTTCCACAGTCTGGTGCGCACCAAACCTACATCAGTCAGTTCCCACCTAATATTGGACAGAATCAGACCGTAATCAAAACCGAGCCTAGCCTTGCTTCCGGAAGAAGCAACGGCCTGCCAGGCGTGGCCTCGAACGGCATAAACGAGCGATCGCTCTTCTCGAATTGGGGCATCCAGACGTCGTCGCAAGATCGGTATCAGCAGCTCTCCTCGCAAATCCATAGCTTCTTCCACCCACCCGGCACAGTCGCCTCTAGCCAAACCGCTGGCCTACACGACTTCTTCTCTCCACCTAATGTTAAAGACTTTCTTGATTCATATTCGCATTTTCACGTTCACTTTCCTTTTCTGCACATTCCCACATTCCGAATTATGGAGGCATATACTGGTCTTATCGCTGCCATGTGTTGTGTCGGCGCCTGTTACTCTAATCATCTCGCTTCTTCCAACGTCCGAGAGGTAATAAATTTCCTGAAGATAGCGCTTGAGCGTGACTGCGATCTGTTTGTCGGCAGTGGTGCTCAGGCATCGTTCAGGTTCGGCAGCGGTAAAGAGAGGAAAGACATTGAGAGGTTGCAAGCACTGATCATAATGTCGGCACTTCTTACTTGGAATGGCACACCGATCCAGCGCGAAAGTGCCCGAAGACTTTTCCCCTTGGTAGCCGATATCGCCAGAAGATTTAATTTGCTGCATGTCAGTCAAGATCCGTTTCACTACAGCATTTTTCATCAACCAAAAATCCCATTGGAAGCGCTGAACCCTGGCCAGTTTGACTGGGAGAAGTGGGTCGGACAGGAGTCGCGCATTCGGACAATGCACATGGTATACCTTCTCGACGTTTCACGTGGCCTTTATTTTAATTGCGATCCTCAATTTGACGGTCTAGAGATTGGTATCCCGCTGCCTGCTGACGATGCTGCATGGGAAACTCAATCCGCACTAGACTGCGCGCAAGCCTTAAACCTATATGGTCCCGAAGCCACACGAACAATGAATCCTGATGGATCGCAACGTACCAAGCAGCCTGAGCTGAATCTTACCCTCCAGGCTCTATTCCACGGATCCTATCAAATACATCCTGGAAGCACCAACTTGTACGGGAAATTCATGACCATTCACGCCATTCTTGCTCAGATCAAGCGTGCTCAGTTTGAAGGTCGCTTAGCTTCGTTGGATGGATTTGGCACTCCTCTCACGCAAAATGACTGGGTCATCGCAAAAGGCTCGGATAGCGGGAGCGGCAATGCGAGTGCTAATAATAGTGGGACCGGTACGCCGGTCGCTGGTTTCTCGGCCCAGACTTACAAGTGTCTAAACACTGCGCTCGATAAGTTCAAGAATTACTGGGATATGGATATGGCCATTCAGTTTCCTCCGTCAGTTTCAAATCCTCGGCGGTACGGCTTCTGTCGCGATGGAATCCACTTCTTCTGGCTCGCGAAGTGGATGCTGAAGAATACCCAGCCGGCGGATTTGCAAATGAGTCCCGATCGACGATTCCAACAAGTCATCCAGCTGCTCAAGTCCGTCAAGGCTTGGGTTTCGTCAGATGGAGCTCACAGGGGCGAGGAACTCGGATCGGTTAACGACATCGATAGCGATTTCGGCGTTACAAATCTTACCCTGGACATGGCACAACTGTTCAAACCCCTGCCCTCGATCGTGGAATCTCCTAGCATGGCAACCGTTAAAACGGAAGTCTAAGCGAAGCTACGGTTACAATCAACCTGGCATCATCTACGTTAACTAAAAGCATATGTGCGGCGTTTCGATCCTTTTCATTTCTTTCATCTATTTCCTTTTCCGATTTCCTATCTCGACCCGGCCTCTCAAAAGTTTCGATTGTCCTCTGCATCGGATCGGGTTGACGGCGGCATTTTCTCTGCATTTCCGGGTTGGTTCGCAACAAACTAGACTGGCTGAGGCGTCTGCATTTAGATTCGACGATTAGAATCCGGCCGGCTTTGAAGGCAGGTCATGCCAACCCCTCTTGGGAGGTAATGATGATGTTCACGTCTACACCGGTTAAACAATTCTAAGGAGGTGGTCACGTTTCGTGTGGTACGCATTTTCTCATAAAGGAGGGGTATCGAGCAAAGTACGAGTGTTAGGGGGTGGACTCATTACGTGCATGGCTTTTCATCGTGGATGACGCGAAGTAGATTAGGTTCCAGATCAGAACAATTAAAGTATATGGTTCGGTTGTACTTGTCATCCCCTTGCACTGAGGTCTGTCATGTGTGTATGGATTCGGTCGATGACCTGAGTCAGTGAGCTGCTACGAAGAGAATGGCGGATTAGTTTGTGTGCTAGAACCCAAAATAGCAGAATGCATTCGTATATTGCCATTGTACTAGTTGCAATAATTGCAGCATGTGCACCTATTTTACTGTTCTAGAGAGGAGTTGGAAATCAACATAATCTTCTAGTGAAGATCGTAGTGTTCGCCATTCATTATTACCTTCCTCCTATTTTCTAGTCACTCGTCTCCATTTTACCCCTTTCAGTCATACATACCCCATTATTCTACAAACCCATTCCTTATCTCAGTATTTTATAACGAAGAGTTAAAATATTGCACGAGTATAGCACTAATCGCAGCTTGGAGTACTGTGAGCACCATTATAGCATCCGGCCAGGATCAGTATAGAAAAGTGACCTGTCACGTCACATCGAGGTGGAACCCACAAGTTTTTTGCTTTTGGACTCACGCGGCTATACAGCGGAGCCGTACCCGCGGTCCGAATAACGTCTAAGCTGAAGGAGGCTAGGGAATAATAAACCTCCCACGAGCTATGCTATTTGCTTATTTTTGTACAACGAGGGTCTGTCCGTGAACGAACGTCTTATGACTATACTTGGGGGGGGGTCTAGACACTTGCGTCACTCTATCGATATCAATTGGCTTAGGAGCGGTTGGCTAGCAGGTGTGTAAACCGTATACAGGAGGACACCGAACATGAAGCTGTCGTGGCTCCCTGTCGAGGAGCATGACGCACGGCATTTTGGCCTGAAAGCCACTTGGCACTGCTTGGGCCTGGGCTTATACAACCTCGTCTGCCCCGTACAGCAGATAGAGGAGTATGTACATCTACAAGCATGAATATTCCAGCATGAGTTGGGCTGCGGCTACATGTAATCGCTGGCTCGCTGCAACAGCTTGCTGCTGCTGCAGCGCCCAACATCTACGGGCCCGCCACGTAGCGGCTATTCAGAGCGTCCCTTGCTTTGGCTGACCAGGGGTATAGGGGGGGCAGGGGCCTGGGGGCGTGCTAGGAACTAGGGCCAGCATTCTTCTGCACACATACTTGGCATCTATATTACATAGGACACATGGGGTAACCCGTTGCCCGTTGCTCGTTGCTCGCAAACAGCAGACGTAGACGTACATATCGAACCCGCGAGACTTCTCCGGTGGATCTATCCTTCTTTCGGCTGGTTCCTTGCAGGGAGCGATACCCATAGCACCACGGCATATTATGCGTCGAGTCCGAGGAAGGAATCCCGCGGGGGAGGGGACCGTGGTGGTTCGCTTTCTAGAAACATTTGAAACACGCAGGCCACCATGCCCTCCGTGGCGTGCCGTGGCGACGCGACGCCTCCTTCCTCTCGGCCGGCTAATCGCCCGTTTTTGCCACGTTCGATCGACTGCCTTAGCCGCTGCGAGCCCCATGCAGGCTTACATCATGAACGTAGGGAGATAGATAGCTCGAGGCCTCGACGGAGCTGGCTGGTTGGCTCGTTGGTATTGCTGTTGGTACGTGACCACGAACAAATACTACTTGCAAAGAATAGGAATAAATCACGACATATAACCTTGGCAGTGCTTGGTTAGTAGCAACGGCGCTGCTAGTACCATGAGTGAAGATCGTGTTAATACGAGCAGTAAGCACTCTATCTTCCCGACCTAAAGCCAGACTCCGAATGTTGCCCTCACTTGGTTTGGTGTGTTGTGTTATATGTGATGGATGATATGTGACCGTCGTATCGCTACATGCCAGCCACGCCTGATGAATAGGTACCGCCGATATTGCTAGCGTAGATTCACGAGAGATCTTCAGAAGCTGCATACATACAGACTACCCGTCTCTTCATACCTAGCTTCTAACCCCCCCTTGTCAAGCAGGCGCACATACATAGATGCTGCGAGGTCATCAGGCATAGAGAGCCCCCAACTTGGCACTGCGGGCTACCGGAAGAGAGATTCCTGGGGAACCAGTCGTTGCAATAATTCCTGGCATATAGAGTGACACCGCGCAAAACCATCCCTTCTTTTCCCGCGCGACCTAAGCTACCTTGGGACCTTGCAACGCGAGCTGTCAAAAGGCCAAACTGCGCCGCTTCACTGTGGTGCGGCCCGGGGTGTTGGCTAGTCACCCGATAGGTTCGACCGACTCCAGAAAGGAGAGCGAGCTGGCCAGTTGGCGTGGTAGGGACAACTGGGGGGGGAGAGGGGGGGGGGGGCCTTTTCACCGCTGGTTGTTCTGGCCCTGATCGCCGCGGCCGACCTCCCTCTCGACGGCGGTGATGCGAGGCAGGACCTTGGCCAGCGCGGCCTTGTCGTCCTCGGTGGCAGCGAGCCCGTACCGCTCCTCGGCGCGGTCGGACAGCTGCAGCCCGATGGCGCCCCATGCCAGCAGGCCAAGCCCGACGCCTGCGCGGGCGCGCGGCGACAGGTTGCGGAACGATCTTTTCGTTTGGGAAAAAAGGGGGGGTTAGTTCATTATGCAAAAGCAAGGTATATAAATATATTATCATTTATTTTTTCTTTATTTTTTATAGGGGGTACGTCGGTGACGCCTCAGGGGGGGAAAAGAAAAATATTATCTATCACATGCCAGACAGAGAAAGAAAAATAAATAAATAAATATGATAAGGTTGTGTATGTGACCCAAGGTGTATGTATGTGTATGTACGTGTAAGGGTATGTACGTAGGGTAAGGTAAGGTTAGGTGTGTATGCAGGACTTACCGCAACAGGGACATGTTTCCGACTCTTCTTTTTTTTTTTCTCCGTCTCCGTACGATGTCCGACGTTTCTCCTCTCCTTGTCACCGGTCAGGAGCGGTGATGTGTCGTGCTGAAGGGCAAGAGGTTTCAATAACGTAAGTTGGCGTGGTGTGGTATGGTAATAAGAAGAAAAAAAAGAGACGAAGGCGGTGAAGAAGAGATAGAATTCCTTCGGTGTCGGGATCTCCTCCGTCCTCTCTTGTACCGGTACCCGTCCAGAAACAGACCCCGGATAGGCTACTACTATCCCTGAATGTATTCGCACGGTTTCCTCACTTACGTGCTGCGGTACATGATCTGAAACTGGTTGGGTAATTGGTCGTGCGACCGATTGACAATTCGGGAATATCAGCTCGGTGAGGTTGGAGAATGGGGGAATGGGGAATAGGAGAAGCTATTCATAAGCCTAAGGTAAGCAATAGTTGGAGTTATGATTTTATTATTTCTGAGGACCTTGCATAACTGGATAACTATTTGCTATGTAATTACACGATATTGTCTATTCACATTCACAACTAGAATGGCATTCGCCAAATTCATAAACCATTGACCAATCAAATGTTAATCTTTTAATTCTTTATTGCAAACTGGGAAAAGACTTGGTTTATGAGGCTATCTTGCAAAGTAGTTAAGGGTTATTATGAATTGCCTGCGTATTACATAGTATAAGCTGCAATTGTATCTCAAAGCATTAACTAATCAAAGCATTAACTAAGGAGAGAGGTAAAGGAGGCCAGAGAATAAGGTCATTTTTGACTGTGTTATCAGTGATAAGATAAGATAATCGATAAGATTTTTTCCGCGCCAAGATTTCGCAAAGTGCCACTTTGGTCCCCACCATCCCTCCACTCCGCCATTTTATCAAAAAAAAAAAAAAAAAATAGTCGAGGGCCAAAAAGAAACCTCAACCCAACACATATAATAACCAGCGACATCGCCATATTTTGTCGCCCAAGATGAAGACTACTTGGAAAGATATCCCTCCGGTGCCGACGTCGCAAGAGTTCTTGGATATTGTCCTATCCAGAACCCAGCGACGACTACCCACACAGATCAGAGCCGGATTTAAAATCAGTCGTATCAGAGGTTTGTCTCCCGTTACGCCCATGCGCGCCTCGATCCTGTCTTGATCGCATACTTACTGGTCCCAATAGGATTCTATACCCGAAAAGTCAAGTTCACCCAGGAGACTTTCTCGGAGAAGTTCGCCCTGATTCTCGAGAGCTTCCCCCGCCTGCAAGACATCCATCCTTTCCACAAGGATCTCTTGAATACCCTATACGATGCCGACCATTTCCGCATTGCGCTCGGCCACCTCGCCACAGCCAAACACCTGATCGAGACCATATCCCGAGATTACGTGCGCCTACTCAAATATGCCCAGAGTCTGTTCCAGTGCAAGCAGCTCAAGAGAGCCGCTCTTGGTCGGATGGCCACAATTACCAAGCGACTGAAGGACCCCTTGCTCTATCTAGACCAAGTCCGTCAACATCTTGGCCGTCTTCCCTCCATTGATCCCACCACCCGGACTCTTCTGATCTGTGGATATCCCAATGTCGGCAAGTCGAGTTTCCTACGAAGCGTTACACGAGCAGATGTCGACGTACAGCCGTATGCTTTCACTACCAAGAGTCTGTTTGTTGGTCACTTCGACTACAAGTACCTCCGCTTCCAGGCAATAGATACGTAAGTTTTGATAAGATCTCTCTCCCTCCGCTAAAGAGGAAGCGAGCACAGCGGAAACTAGCCCCTATTCATGCATAGTGCTAACGTAAAATAGCCCTGGTATCTTAGATCATCCCCTTGAGGAGATGAACACAATCGAGATGCAGTCTATCACTGCGATTGCTCACTTGAGATCTGCCATTCTCTACTTTATGGATCTTTCGGAGCAGTGTGGTTACTCGGTGGCAGCCCAGATGCAACTGTTCAAGAGCATTAAACCTCTGTTCTCGAACAAACTTGTGTTTATTGTCATTAATAAGATCGATATCTTGAGACCCGAAGAGTTAGACGAAAAAACGAGCGGCGAACTTCAGTCCTTGATCTCTTCCGGCGAGGTGGAACTGCTCCAGCTCTCCTGCAATACGCAAGAAGGAGTACAAGAGGTCAAGAATGCTGCTTGCGAACGACTCCTTGCCGATCGAGTTTCTCAGAAGCTTAAGGCCGGCACGTCAAGCACCGGTGCCGTTGGTGGCAGACTGGCAGACGTGATGACCAGAATCCACGTAGCACAGCCCATGGGTGGCGTTACGCAAGAGACTTACATCCCCGAAGCTATCAAGATGATGAGAAAGTACAACAAGGAAGATCCCGAACGCCGCAAGTTGGCCCGCGACATCGAGGCCGAGAACGGTGGTGCTGGTGTCTTCAACGTCGATCTCAAGGCCGACTACATCCTTGACAACCCCGAATGGAAGCATGATAGGATACCTGAGATTTACGACGGCAAGAATGTTTACGACTACATTGACCCTGATATCGAGGCTAAGCTGCAAGCCCTGGAGGAAGAGGAAGAGCGGCTTGAGGCGGAAGGATACTATGACTCGGATGAGGAGATTGATGATGCCGAGGAGGCTGATATCCGAGTGAAGGCAGAAATCATCCGAGAGAAGCAAGCTCTCATTCGTAACGAATCAAGGATGAAGAGGATGAAGAATCGTGCTGCTCTACCTCGCAAGGCTCTCAAGAAGAACCTATCACAGCTCGACGACGCGCTTGACCAGATGGGTATCGACACGGAAGAGCTGCAACTGAGGGGGAGAGCGAACACAGTTACCCGTGGACGATCGGTTACCAGAAGTCGCCTCGGCACCGAGGACCCGAATGCTATGGATGTCGACGAGACGCCAAGGGACAGACTAAGATCCAAGAGCCGAGCGAGAAGCCAGCCGGCGACCAACAGACGTGACGATGGTGTGCAGGACGAGACGACGAGAACGAAGGCAGAGAAGCAGGCCAAGTTGAGCCAGAGGAAGATGAACCGCATGGCGAGACAGGGAGAGGCAGATCGGCATATCGGTGCCACGCTACCGAAGCACTTGGTAAGTTCCCCTATTCACGTGAAGCTTGATGCGGCTCTTACTAACATGGATGACAGTTTGCTGGTAAACGGACCATGGGCAAGGCATCTCACCGTTAAGCAATGCATATACTCATACCCTCTTGCTGCATATGGCCTTTTTCTGATGATGGGATATGGGGTTACACTTTGGCGTTCCGGTGAAAGAGGTTCGATAACTGCTAGCTCGTATGCCGTTTCGCATGGAATAAACTCGTTCAGCATGACTCCGTCTTGTGCGCCGTGTGCATGCTGTCCCTCGTAGATGAATATGACCGAGTGCTATCCCACGGTATGTATGTCCCAGCATCGGGGCTTCGTCGTAGCCGCTGGCACCGTAGTAAGTACTATGCATGCTCCGAGTGGTCACAGTCCCGTAGCCCTAAGCAATCGTACGATTTACCCATCTCCGTAGCGGCAATCAGCTCTCTCGCTTCCTCTCTCCTCTCCTCTTTCGTAGTAAGCAAACCCCAATGAGGCAAACCGGCGGTGCGAAGAAGTAGGTAGGTCGGGTATCGTATATATACCTAACCTACCTACCTACCCCGGAAGGAGGCTTTCGCCGTGCTGCGGTTTTTTTTTTTTTTTTTGTGTGTGTGTGTGTGTGTTAACTACCTACCTAACTGATGTAAGGGAAGGGAGATGGGAGAAGGAAGAAGGGGAGGGAGAAAGGGGAGGAGGTAATCGCTTGCAAGCGCGCATACCTGCATACCTGGGGTATTCGTGTGGTTTATAACGGTGGTAGGTAGTGGTACCAAGAGCGAATATCCAGTACATACCTCATAGTACATACCGCCAGCGTCGTGATCGTTTCAGGGGTTAGAATAGGTACTGTTTTCTTCACTACCTACCTAACCTACCGAGGTATGTATGTTAATGTGTAATCACTCGCTTATGTACGGGATGTAAGCAAAAATACATGTAAGCTATCTATCATACATAACGCAGCCCGTCAAGTTCCCGGCTATGTATGATGTGCCTGCTCAACTTCTCGGCTTACCAGTTTAGGTGCTAATGTCCTCCTCCCTTCACGTCCCTCGCCGTCGAGAACTAAAAGCAAGATTCTAACAGCCAGCTGTCGGTAAATACCTGTTCGTCCGGCCCTAAGACGGGGCAAAAAAAGGAACACGAGGGTATTGCGTATCACATATCAACTGCATATCACGCGGCATCGGTATTGTTCCGCGAATGGCATCAAGGGGCCCGAAAGCTGAAATTCATCGTATGTTGTGCCTAGTGACAACTATCAGAACTTGCAGTCTCTACATGCACCCTCTTTTGTCCTTCCTAGCTCATAGCTTAGCTCTCCATGCATACGAGGAGTGTTTATGCTTGCTTGATATTTTCTTTTTCATTTTTCCATTTTCATCTTCATCTCTTCCGTCTCCCATATGGAGGAATCGTAAAAGTCAACGCAAATAGGAAGAGCCCCCCCGCCAGTATGGACCAGACTTGGTATGCAATGACGGAAGTTTTTCCAGCCACTTGCTTTGCTCTCTCGTGATTGGGTATCAGAATCTCGCAAACTGTTGCTTATGGACCGGGCTTGGGGGCCGTGATCGTGAAGCAAAAGCAAATGTTGATTTTCGTCTCAACCGGGCCGTAATCAATACCGCGCCCTTCTCTGTGTTATGTCGCTAAAGCGTCTGTGCCGTACATATCACGCCTTTTTGATCGTGTGCCCCTTGCCGCCTTTTGCCACTTCACCAGCACGCCTCACCCACCCTCTTCACTGGGGCGTACATAGCCTACATGCACGGGTAGGCGGAGGGGTCGGCTCCTATCGCGGCGGCTTAGTTGAGTACGGCGGAATATTATGCACGGCAACCAACATGTCGTGCCAGCCACCGCCGCCGAAGGTAGCTAGGCTGAGGCCGAGGTGCTCGAAGTGGAATCGTTCGTAGTACTTGACCAGATGCTGAGAATATGATTAATTAGTATATCAATAATATTATTAGGCTGAATGAAGAACGAAAGTCAAGAGAGAGTCAACCTACTTCTTGGCATATCAAAGCGCACCGCTGAGCCGCGGCCGAACCCTTCTGCTGTTGGAGATAGGCCTTCATGATCAATTTGCCGAGTCCGCAGCCTTGCACCTTGGGATGCACGGCCACGCTGTGCAGGCATACGGTCTTACCGTTAGCCTGGTGACCGAGGCCGGTGTCGTTTCTGCCCTTGAGCGTGCGGAAGTCGCGTGGGTAGTCCATGGCTGCATCCGTCACTACCATATCGTTGGAGCGTGTCGACACGATGTGCGCTAGTAGTACACTCTTGGCTCCGTCCGCACGGCCCGTCTCCACGGGATGCGCTGTCGGTAGCGTGCTGATCTCGAAGTCTGTATCCTTGATCTCCGAGGGGACCACGGTGCAGAATAGGCCGAGACACAGCTCAGGACATGTCGTGAGGCGGTACTCAAACTAGATGAAAATTAGTTAGCCACGTTGATTGCTGGCAAATGAAATAGTAGTGAAGAAGAATCATGCTTCTACTATACGTGCTACGTTGGTGCTATCGTAGTCATGTGGAAGTATGAGTAGGTGTCGAAAGCAACGTGGTATATCACGATGCCTAATGCAAACGGGGGAGCAGCATTTAAGGTAGCAACTAGAAAAAAAAAGAGGACGGGCCGAAACAGTACGAGATAAAAAACAACGTACCTTCTCTCTAGTGCACCGATGCGCGGGGTCGGCAAACGCCGCCTCCTCCAGCGCCACGCAAGAGTCTAGGTCCGAGATGGTGAGCGGCTGGATGTTGGGGTGGAAGGAAAACGGCAGTACGGCCTCCACCTTGGCGAACTTGCGGGAGGCCGCAGCGCCGTTTCGACCGGACCGATGGTTGCTCTGGCGGCGGCGGGTGTACCCACCGGTCTTGCGCTTCTCCTCGACCACGTCGTCATCGAACAGGTCCTCCGTGTCATCTACCGCAGTCTCGGCGGCGCGGGCCTTGGCCTTGGTGCTTGAGTTCCCGTTACCATTGGCTTCCAGGCTGGCGGCGGCGGCGGCAGACAGGAAGACCTGTGCCCAATCCGGGTCGGGAGATCTAGGAGGAGGAGACCTCTCGGGAGTTTTTGAGGGAGAGTCCGGGGGCGTGTCCGTGGTGGCCATGGTCGCAATTTGGGGAGAATGCGAGAATGTTGATTGGCTAGATAGTCAGTCGCTTTGCAACCAAGACCTCGGATGGTATGCAATAAAAGTCAAGGTAGTATTGGTGGCTGATTACCTAGCTAGGGTAGAGACGTAGGCGAGAAATGTTGTATGTGATAGAAGTTTGCCTTTCTGGGGTTCGACTTGGACGTGGGAGATTGCCTGTGCAGGTTCGCCACGCGTGTTTCAATGATCTACGCAAATCGATAAGCACAGGCGTTCTGATGTCGTCTCGGAGACGTTCAGTTACGTAGAAAACAGTAAGCGGCGAATGTAGAGTGCAAGGGGGGGAAAAGTTCTGTAAAAAAGAAGGTGAGCGAAAGAAAAGATGAGACACCTAACGGGCCAAGGAAATAGTCGGGTACAGGTAGTTACGACTTGGATTGGGTTGATTGATACTGTATCAGAATCCCTTTGCCAACGCCAACGCCGACGGGGGAAAGCGCGTCTATGACCATAGGTAGGTACGTATGGAAACTACCTCATACCCACGTCTGCCAATAAAGTCATCATCCGATGTCGTGTTAGCTGTGTATCAGAATAGAGATTGGCCACCTGACCCAATCAATCATCTCGTTTTAGGTACCGGACTGAACTTTGGTTTGCCTTGGTTTGATTCACCTTGCCCTGCCAGCAATAAGTCAACAAGACAATAGGACAATCTAGACAGCTCGTCACGTTCCCCTATTCGTAAGGACCATAAAATCAAACCGGTTCAGAACCAGAGGGTATCATTGCCTATCATCTCTGATATCGTACAATTGCAGCCTGCGAGCTACACCATCACATCATCCATCGTGGTATCCTCCTGCCCGACCCAACCTATCCGTGTTTCAGTCTACCTCCCCATCCTCTCCCCTCCCCTCCCCAAGCCCGCTGCCTGCTCGAAAACAAGGGCAGTTGTCCAGCTCCGTGAAACTCGCTTTTCAACCTCATTCGTTTTGGAATGGACGTAAAGAGGGCTAACGATACCTGATGGGTGTCTCAAAAGGAGATAAAACTTTAGCCCTATAAAACTAACGCCGCTGAAATCGAGCTCAAACGCAAAGTTATGGTATTTTTGCCCCAACGGTGGTATCAAATTTTCTGTGCTTTTCTGTGGTATCATCCGACGGCGTCCTCCCGCTCCAATCTGCAACGCCGTATTCCGCCTGAAGCAGCTCGTGGTATCATGTCCAGATGTACTCATGTGGGATATAAGCGTCAAGCAGATAAAACTCGTCCCGCAGCCTTGGCCCAGGCTGTCCGCAACGAAATAAGAACCCATCGTTTCGCAAAAAAAGAGAAAAAAATAGAGAAATCAACGACAAATAACTATAAATCAACGAGCAATAAAGCGACGAAAAAAGGGATAAAACGGAGCCGACCGATGCATGATCATAGGATCGGGTATTTGTACGCCAGGGTATATCCAGCCGGGGTATTGTATTGCACGTAGAGCATCTAAAAGACGGAATCTAACGATAAGGTCCGATTGGACCGGGGTATCCTGAATTTGTGGAATGAGAAGTCGACGGCCGACCACTATCGCCAGACGCGCGGGTGCTGTGTCGTGGCGTAATGTCGCCGCCGTGCGGGATGTTGTTGGGCGTCAGTTTGTTGTCGAAGCCATTGCCAAAGTGGCGGGTCGACCAAGGGTTGCTTTCATCATCTGGAAGATTGACGCCGCTATCGTTCCAGGGGTTGCGATCAGCGTTAAAGCTGCGAGTCGAGTCGATCGAGATCAGAGACGACTTAGATACGTTGTTCGACCCTTTGAAAAACGTGTTCATCGAGTGCGAGCTGTTCTTTCTGCGGTCAAGAGAAGACAAGAGTTGAGACGGCTTTCGAAGCTTGTCAAAGATGGTGGTGGTCCGCTGCTGAGACATTTCCTCACCGAAGGCTGGCTTCGTGGGCGAATCCGTTCCTACGGGAGTAGGCGCGTGCTGAAGCAGCTTCGAATCGAAATACTGCAGCGAGTCCTCGAATGAGTCCGACTTGGGGCGTGGGATGGCACCCTTGACAATGGTAGCATCGACGCTTGCGGCAGCAAACTGCTGCATGAGAAAATCGATAGCATCACGGAGGCCACCCGTGTTGTTGCGGGTGAGCTTCCAAAGCAGAGTCATGGTGCGCTCTCCATCCTCGGTTCTCTCTTCTGGGTTCTCGTGTACTTCCAACGTCACCTCGTGTTGATTTTTGAGCTTCGAAACAAGCTCATTGACGAATTCGGGAGACTCAAGGAACTTGACTAGAGATGTAGACCGAGTCAAGATCAATTCGTGGGTCTCGGGGACCATGCCCTTCATGTCGAAATTAGTGCTATAGCCTACATGTAGTTCAAGCTATAATGACTTACCAAGAACTCGTCAGCGCAGAGAGGCACCTGCCATTCTGGGCCAGTAACCGTCACCTCATCGCTGGCCTGCTCGGTGCTGGGGAAGATGATCTTGCAATTCCATTTCTTCTCTAGCTCTTCAATCTCCTGCAGACGACCGATAAGCTGCCGATGGTATAGGCGATCAACGTGCACAATTTGAGAGGTAAACTCGGAATGCTATTGAAATACATGTTAGATCGTTTAATGACGTATCAGATAATAAATCCACTTACGGCTCTATCCACCATGTCAAGAATTTCCGTCTTGACCAACTCGAGGTTCTGAGCGTTTCGAGCTGGAGTTCGGCAAATGACGTTGTCAACTTTGACGTCGTCGTCTTCACGACCCATGCCTCCTGATGTATACGTTAGTAAACTTTGAACTTCGATGATATGAGGCGATGATTTCATACCACGATCCATAGCATTAGAGAATTTAACAAACACCGAGTGCTTTTTCATAATGCGTTGGATGTGTTGGCCACCAATACCAATGATTCGCTTGTGGTACTGATCAGGAACATGGAATGAGATAGAAGCAGGCATTTCCTGCTCTACCAATGTCATCCCCTGTTTCATCGAGTCGTAAGAAGGCGCAATAACGTCAATATCGAAGTTGTATTCTCTGAAGCTGTCGAATATGATCTGAACATTGCCTACATCGCATTAGTAGAGCACAGGACTGATCGATATTTTTTTAAACTCACTTTGAGTCATAATCTTATTAATCTTTCCGTTCTTCTTGCCAGAGACAAACTCCTTATGCTCATTTGCCAGCTCAATCTTGACTCGAATCTGATGCTGGGTCTGGTTCACGAACTTAATCTGAGAGAGCACGTTCAAAGCCTGCTTTACAGCATCGTCGGAGCCATTGATGGTGAAAGACATCTTCTCGAATGAGATATCTGCATCGGAATTGGCGCAAATATCACCGAGCATGGCTCGAATCTCGGTAGGACTCGGGAGTTGGGACATGCCAGCTTGCTGAATCCACCATGATGCATAGTAGAACTGTCCGGCCTAAACTGTTAATTAGCACGTACCATAACAAGAATAGCGTAATCAGAGCGCATACAAGAGACATAATCTCCTTCATGGTCCGCTCGATGTGAAGTCCTTCCACGCCCTGAACTCGAATCATGTTACGTTGCGAGGCTAGCGGAGGGAACATGATGTAGGTGCCATTGGTATCCATGATCTTCCGAACCTTGTCCATCCGTCCAAGTAGGATACTATCAATCTTGGGAGGCGAGACCACGGCATCTTTGATAAATAGTTTCGTCCTGTTCACCAGCTCGTGAATCTTGCGTTTGGCCAGTTCTATTCCCTGGGGGTTCTCGCCGGTGATAAATATCTCTTCGGGATTACGACGACTAGCATTCGGCGGGCAGTATCGGTACAATTGGGCGAAGGGTGGAAAATAGATGGCGGTATTTGTTACCGATTCGATCAACTTGATATTCTTCCGCGAGCGGCCACACACGATCGGATGTAATGTGCTCTCAAAACGCATTACGTCCAGCTCACGTCCAAGCTAAGTTCGATGTTAGTCCCATGCTTAACATTGCTACCATTTCCGAGGGTCCAATATACCAATTTGTCGATGAAGATAAGGACTTGTGTCTTGGCGTGTTCTGTAGACTCGATATCCCCGTAGATAGCGACTCGCCATCTTTGATCTCGGATGACTTCGACATCGCCGTTGAGGCCGTCGACCGTAGGGGTGAGTTTCGGTCCTAGTATGAAGATGTCGACGCCGCAGAATACAGCAAAAGCGTCTAGAGCTTCTGTGACACTCTTCTGCAGCGTGCCGGCTTGGGAGTCGACGATCAACCCATAATCTACGTCGACGGTGGTGCACCTCTACAATTCCTAGTTTAGCTTTACGTTTTTCTACCACCGCGTATAACAAGCTCAAGATATGCATACCAGCGCTAGAGGAGTGTCGCTCAGGATGGTTTCGCGACTTTTGTGGACGAGTTCCGGGGAACCAGACAGGCAAACCGTCGTAACTTGCGACTTGAAGCCCTTGGGAACGCTCGAGACTACGTGGGCTTCGATTGGCAACGGACCCTTAGTCAGTTCCCTACACAGATTTCGCAAATTGGTTAGATTCTGCGCGTGTACGGGCAGTTCGTAAACGGGTATATCATCGGGAACATCTCCCGGATGGGTCCATCGGAACACTGCCTCGCCGGTCGCATGCAGGACCTCCTCCGTGTTGGGACCTGCTAGATCAGACGCGAAAGGAACGTTAAAAGCGAAGTGGATCGTGGTATCGGCAGCAGGCGAGGGACTTAGGGAAGCTCCCGGAGCTCCGGCCTTCTGATGCGGATTTATAGCGGTCATGTTCATGTTCGGTCTCGACGACATGCCGAAGTTGGGACTCATCCTTTCGGGCCAGTGACGCATGTTGGCGAGCTTTTGCATGGTGAAGCCGTGGGGGGAGGAGAGAACCTAAGGGACAAAGTCTGGAGAAGGAACAGAGGAGAGAGAGGGAAGGGGTATCTTGTCGTTAAAAGAAGTGTGAATAAGAAGAGAACTAGAAGGGGGGGAAAAAGAAAGGGAATAAGGAAGAGGAGTAGACGTGATAAGGCGTTCCTACTCTCTTGCCTTTCTCTCTCTGGCAAAGACGACAACCTCTACTGCAGTTAGTGGGGAGGTTTTGAGAGAAGAATGGTGAGGAGAAAGTGGAATTGACGGGATGGATGGATGGATGGATTTTTGGGACGTGAGATGTGGTGGACTAACGGTGGACTGTGGTAGAGTGCGGTGGACGGTGGATGGGAACTGGTACTGGTGGACTGTGGGCTGTGGACTGTGGACTGTGGACTGTGGACTGGAAGAATCGATGGAACGAGCCAAAAGCCCGAAGCGTCGGGTGCCGGGTGCGTCGAAGCTGCAGTCAGCAAGCTTTTCCCAGCAGATGGACGAATGAGAGCGCTAGGTCTTGGACAGAAGTGACCTAAAAGCCCTGAAAGAGTGGCTGTATGTAGCACAGTACCAGCACCGTAGGTACATCAATGTATTGGTAAACTGCCCAGTGCCCCCAGTGCCCTGTAATGTTGCGCGGGCTTAGCGCGGTTGGTAGAACGGTCCAAACTCATTCCAGGTCTGGTGGGGAGAGGGGGGGGCCCATCGGAGACTTTAGGTCCTTTACCTGCGACTGCGCAGATACCTTGTCAGCTAGCACCAGGTTTGTACTCCTAGCTGCGAAGTTGGCTTCTTGGTCTACATGTGCAACGCTAAGGGAGACTGTATCGACTGTATCACCCCCAAAGGCATAGGTGGTTTCTTTCTTTACATTTCTCGCGTCATCATTAGCATTAGCTGTGAGATTTACTGAGATTTACTCCCGTCTACTACATGGGGTCTATCGCTTCATTCCTATTCCAAAGAAACAGTACGAGTCCATAGCCATAGCCATAGCCATTGCCGGAAATGAACCAACCCTTGGCTTTAATGCCCGATAGTGTACGCACGTATGTCGTGTCCTTATTGGAACATTGAAGTTTGTTAATGCGCAGATATATGTAGATCCCTCATGAGGTAAGTCAAGATCCATTAGTGGATACCTCGTCTATTGTATTAGCCTGCCCTACGGTACTCGAGCCGACGAGCTTGTCTAATCCACCTGTCCACCTCGAATCTCTTGAGTTTTTATAGTTTAGTCGTGATAGGTTTCGTCTGTACAACATCTGCCTTTTCCGTCTTATCCTAGTCCTAGGATTCGAATGAAAAAGGGGGCCAGCACGAACCTTCGAATAAGGTATACAGGGATGTTGAAATAGCAAGTTTATTTTGTAATTTTTTTTATGTTCCTACATTTTATGAGGTGCATGCCAAACAGACACAGCCACCCTACACTGAACCACTTTCGGCCAAGTCCAAAAACCGACCCCTATAGACAATGAACCGCATCACAGTCGAGTACGTTGGAAGTTTGAACCGACACGGCAAAGCCTCAGTTACCGAGAGGGAATAGGGGCCTTGCGTCACGATTACAGTTCTGCGTTGGAAGTGTGAAAGGACACGAAATAGTAGAAAGCCCGTATCTGTATCTGTATTCGCTGAAGGATCCTTACTTCTTTCTCATCATGAGACCTCGCATTCGTACGCATGTATGGATTACGGCACACACACATAATACTAATACTAATACTAATACTAATACATACATTAGGTAGCTGAGCTGGCAAATCTCCTGACTTGCCTTCCATCCCTTATTAATTGTCCAGGGGCTTATTAAAACAGAAGACAACACGTAGCAGTATTGGACGAAAACCATGAGAAGAGCCTATCGTTCGTGGAGCTTAGCTACGGTCTTTCTTCCCCTGGCTCGAGTCTTTCCCTGTTTTCCCCAGCTTCCCGCTGAATCGCAAGTCTGGTTCGTCAAAGCCGAGTTGTATGCTACAAATCAAGGAACGATCCAATGAGCTACGCGCTCTCTTCTGTATCTCGTACAGGCCAGCAAGCCTTCGACGGGTAAGTGTGCCATGAGATATCATATTTATTTCTCTGTAAAAACATAAGCTCGTAATTTGGGTCTATGCATTCCTATATCCCAAGTGTTCACGGCCAGTAGGACTTATATATCTACATATATCTATACATCATACTGTAGGTAAGGTATTCCCTTTCAATGGTGCCTGGATCCTTAAAGGATTTCAACCCGGGGCCGCGCGTCGAGGATATGCGATGGCTGCCGAGGGTCCGGTGGTGGGAACGGATTATATGTAGGGCTGGCAACCCCATTCGTAAAATCTTCTGCAATCCCGATTCCCGAACCCGTGGAAATGTACCGAAAGCGTGTCTCATTATCAGCCATCCGTCTCAGTATCAGCCATCCAAAGGAAAGGAAGTGAAGAGGCAATGGGTTCCAATAGGGTACCTATGTAAAACTTGAGATAGGAACATCGTCGATTACTTGCAAGTCATCCCGTCGATGCCGCCGTGTAATTTTAGCCAAAGCCTTCAATCCTTGATATTATTGCATGTAGACGACAGGCTTTCAGTCGGAGTATAATACCGACCCGGGCTCGGCTAACACCCTACACCACATCCACAATCGAAAGTGACGGGGAGGATATAATTACAGTATACCTATGCAGGGCAGGGGTTTTCCAATCGGATATCACGAGGGATGGGTCATCCCACGCTCATCCCTTGCCTTAAGTACCTAAGATCGGACGTTGACCTTTATGCAGACCAAGATTTCTTTATCGGCGATAAACATGACTTAACATGCACTGTATTGCTGACGGAATGCCTATTGTCTGAGACCTCATCTATTCTCGATGGTATCTAATGTCCTACAAATGCACAGCTCGCGCAATTAGGTAGCCCTAAAAGTAATATAAGAACTTTTTCGCGAATGAGTACTTGTATGCCGCTTTTCGTTCCAAGCCACGCGTGAAGCCGATCCTTGCGTCCATTCAACTCCTAGAATCCCTCAATGACAATACTCATACAATCTGATCCTCTCAGACTCAGGTACGGCTATCAGTATCATATCAAGCCTCATATCTCCATAAAAGGCAATCCGCCAGGAATTCCGTAGGACCGTAGGATAACTCATCAGCCTCATCCGCCTTTCCATGGCCGGTATCGGCCCATTCGTGCACTCCTCTAGCACCTAGCATGTGCTTACTGGTATACTTGTCTTCGACTATTGTCGGCATATATAATCTCCTGCTGAGCTGCTCGGGGCCGCTCGATGTAAGTGACCTCTTCGTCTGCATGTGCTCTATCATAATAGCGCTCTGCCGGTTGAACACTAAATTCACGCCTGGCCACATCCCGCTCCGCCGGTCTGATACTGAATTCCCGGATTGCCGGAGCAGCTCTTACTTCAGGGTGGACGCTAGCAGCGTATTGCCTAGGAGGCACATCAGGTCGCACGGTGTCAAGTCTGCCGTAATACGGTACAGCCTCTGCAGGTCGGACGCTTGTGGCACGTGGAAGATAGTCTCGAGATACATCTTCAAGAACCCGTCTTTCCATCCCGCCTCGGGTTGGAGCATAGTCTTGGGTCGGCGGTCCTAAGGGCTGTGGCTGTACGGGATAGTCACGTTCTCGATAGCTTCTGTAGTCGACTCCGTACTCGGGCTGCGTGATGACGCGTCGAGGAGCATATGCCGGCGAGGTGCGCCGATATATGATTCCGTCCTCCTCGAAGGTCTCTGCTGGCATACGAGATGGTGCACGCATAGGCACTCTTTCGTAAACAACCTCACGCTCACTCGGCCTCGGCGCTGGCACGACCGACTGGCGGGCGAGGGTGCTAGCACGTGGAGGATCAATATACTCTCGACCAAACTGATCAACTATGATACGAGCAGGAGGCGGCGCAGGGGGTGCCATGATAGGCGAACGTCTTTCGATAACAACGGGAGATCGTGATCTAGCACGATCAACGTAAGGTCGCGCACTCATTCGTCCATCGCGCTGATACGTAGGAACTTCTCGATACTGGGGATTCACCGAGTAACTTGCCGAGCGTAGAGGACGAGACTCCACAGCACCATATGGGGCAGGATAGCCGTAAGGGGACTGAACCCGGCGCACGTACTGTATAGCCGCGCCATCCGGTCGTCGTTCCTCATACAGACCGCGGTCTAATCTTTGACCGGTAGGCGCAACAGAGTGGCGCACCTGTGCGTAGGGATCATCTATTACTTCCAAACCGTACGGTCTCTCTGCTTGCACATGTGCGACTGCATACTGCTCACGATGTAATGCCGACACAGGTCGTTCGATTCGCGGTCCGTCGTATGCTAGCTCTTGTTCGGGTCGGGTAGTAGCGGATCGTAGTCGCTTTTGAGGTCGAGCAAACTGTGGCGCCGTCAAGGGTGATGGTGATCGAGGTTCGGGCTTGATATCGGGAGATCCCGGGATATCTGGTGCTCTCGTTTCAGCCTTTCTCTTGTTCTTCTTATTCTTCTTCTTCTTGCCTCCTTTATCTCCCTGAGGAGAGCTCTCTGGACTGGTGACGACCACACGCTCCTGTCTCAAGGCCGTTATTTGAGCTGGCGCACCCGGTAAGATGCTAATCTCCGGCTCGGGCATAGGGGGGCGGCGAGCCGTCGCCAACGGGGAAACATGAGCAGGCTGGGGTGCGAGAGGTGAGAGATCATGAGCGCGAACCAAAGGCGAGTCTCGCTGTCTGAAGTGGGCACTAGGAAGTAGATGCTGCTGAGCCTGGATACGGCTGGAGTCAGCAGGCTGATCCGAATCTGTATTACCAGAGTTATCGGATCTACTAGGTGCAGCACTGTCCGAACTGATAATCTGTGCCTCTATCTCGCGTACTTGACGTGACTGTGTCATCAGATCCCCTTCACGACTAGCCTTTGAAGGGTAGTGGGCTGCATGATCATGTATAGGCGCAGGTAAACTGCCAATGTTTAGTTGAGCTTGTTGGGAACTACTCGTCACCTGAATAGGCTGCGCGCTACGACTAGGGTCTGTTTGATACGACAACGTCGGCAGGGGTTGGGGTTGAAGGGTGCTCTGCTGCGGAGCATAAGGGACGCGTTGATGCATAGTGGTAGTTGTATCTTGCATTTGTACATCCTGCGGTGTCGCATTCTGTCGGGGTGAAGGTCGCGTGTCGGGTGTATCATGGCGGCTAGAATAAAACGTGTTGCTGTCGAACGAGTCACCCGAGTCGGAAGCATTAGTACCGTTAGAAGAATTGACAGGAGGTTGGGCAGCAGTAGCTTGTACAAGAGTTAGTGCCTTTGCCAAAATATCTGAAAGGTCAAACCCAGGTAGAGAATCAGAGTGTTGCGAAGTCTTGGGCGAGGCTTTCCCGTCTCGGACCTTGATTTCCTCTTCGATTATTTGTCTCCGACGCTGAAGCTCTGCCTTGAGGCTTAGAGGCTTATCATGCGAAACATGGTTGGCACCTGTCTTGCCAGAACCCAGAGATCTCGAACCAGAAGCAGCTGAGGTAGGACCTGTTGTAGCTACGACAACAGCTGGCTGCTGCGAGTTTGCCTTGAATGATTGCATATTGTCCATCTGTAAAGTGTTGAGATTAGGAGCAGATTGCAATGCATGTGTAGATGTGGATGGTGCGACGCGCTCGGTCGCGAAAGAATCAGGCTGTTGGGGGTTGACAGCGACAGGTTTAGACACTTTAATACGAGGATGTTTTCCCGATACTATCGTATCGCGGAATTGGATAACCTTCTGGTATTCGCGAATCTCATCGAGATCGGCAGCTGTGAGAATACCGTTCTGGCCTGGCTGGTAGCTTGTTGCTACATGCTCTGTTGCGGTACCAACTTGCGCCATGTCTGCAGCGAACCAGCAACGTCCATACGCTAAGCTGCAGTACCTATAGGCAATGAAGAATGATAGGAAACAATCACCTGAAGGCAGATGAAGATTTACGAAATAGAAATCGGTTCAATACCAGCTTCGTGAGCGTGAGCGTGAGCGTTGCGTGAAGCCGGAGTTTAAGTTGGTGAAAGAAGAATAGAGAAGAAAAAAAAAACGTGTCGCATGACGAGTTGAGCTCCTGTAGGTGCTGGAACTTTTATGTTTTAAATTTACTTTCCGTTCGCGTAGTCATACGGCTTAAGTGAATTAACCGATTTATAACGCTAGTGGTTTCCCATACCTTAGGTAGGGGCCAGAGGCCCATGCTTTTCTACCCCTGACAATCACACATGTGCTTGAAGTTTTGGGTGACAAGGAGCAGCACTGATGATCCTAAGGTTCTTTTGTTACTACCTAGGTAGGTATGTATGGGCTAGGTAATTATTTGATTTGGCATTTATTTTATGTCCCTAAGGAGATGGAAAGCCCACGTAATGGCTCACAAATCCATTTGGTTCTGTTATTTTGCAATAAAATGTCTATATTTTGTGTTGCCAGCCTCAGTTTCTCCTCGCCACAATCCTTTATACCCTGACTATCCTTTCATTCAGGCAATTTAATCGCTAGCCCCAAACTTAGTACGATACTCTTCGATGTTCTTAATATCGTTGTCCGAGATGACCCCCTTCATGCCATCGATAATATCATCGAGCTTTACGATGGAGACGATGGGGATCTGATACTCCTTCCGCAGCTGACCGATGGCACTCGTCTTCCCATCACCCTGCGGTAGGGTCTCCTGACGATCCAGCGCCACGACGATGCCCACGACGGTACCACCGGACGCCCGGATCATGTCGATAGCCTGGCGCTTGGCCGTGCCGGCCGACACAACATCGTCAATGATGAGGACCCTCTTGCCCTTGAGCGGCGAACCCACGATGCTGCCACCCTCGCCGTGGTCCTTGGCCTCCTTGCGATCGAAGCTGTACGCCGCCTTGGCGTACTTGGCGCGGTCCATCTTGATGAGGGCGTAGAAGACGGTGGCCGCGAGCGGAATGCCCTTGTACGCGGGACCGAAGATGACATCGAAACCGTCTGCCAGCTCGCTGGTGGCGATGGTCTGCGCGTAGGCGTCCATGATGGGCTCGTGAAGCTCTCCCGTGTAGAAGTCACCCGCGTTGAAGAAGTAGGGCGATATCCGTTTCGACTTCAACTCGAAGGAGCCGAACCGCAAGGCGCCGCCCGCCACGGCAGCCTTAAGGAAGTCCTTCTTGTACTCGGGGAGAGACATCGCAGCAACTTATAATACAACTCTATAAATCGAGCCTGCTGTGACGGGAAAGGAGATTTCCCGCATGGTCAGCTCGTATGGCGAAAAACGCACGAAATCACTTGAACAGAATAGATAACTGTAATGGACTGCATTTGACTTGATTCATTCGTATGGCCGTAAACAGCTCGACTAGCTACGAATGTATCTTCCTGTTAAATCTGGGGCCGAAGTGCCTCCCAGTTCCCAATTACTGCCCTCCCAATACCCGACATATATGGACTTCTGGAATTACGCAGTGACAGGTTATCTGGTATCTACCATGCAGCGAATTCACTCTGTATGCTACCGGCCACTTCGGGATTTTATATGGGAGCGGTAGCAAAAGGGGCGGGAGGGGTAAAAGGGGGGGATGTGTGTATATGAGCTGCTGGGAATGTACTACTTACCTGATATCTGCAGTAGAACTGGATGAGCACTGGTGATAGAAACTAGTCAGGCTTGTTGAAAACAGCAACTGTAATGAGACGAAGCTATTCACATCCGACCCAGAGATGATGGAATTTGATAGTGCTGAGAAAAGTTGTATCAGGATAAGTTTTTTAATACCCCTCCGCCACGACTAGTGTATCTGGAAACATCCGTGCGATTGGTGTTTGTACAGCTACATCTTCCTGCCCGGTTTACGCCTAAAGGGTCTCGTATGTATATAACCCGTACACAAACGATAACTTAGGTAAGCCTAATTCGTCTGAACTTTAGGTGCCGAGACAATCAAGAGCCTCGAGCTATTTTGGTGACATTCCAGCTGCATTTCTACCCACCGAACGTCCCAGTTCCATTCTTATTGGTTACGGATCTGAGTACTAAAGATGCACTCGGATTATCTACTTCATTGTTCGACCTACCAGGTGTCTAAGTATTTGTGTCGTTTGCCGAAACCTACGAAAGTATTAGAAATTCATAGTGTTGACAAGACTTGAAAAGAGAAATAAATATTACAGTAAAAGAGTGAGATTATTCTATTCTTTTTCCTAGGTTACCTAGCATTATCAAAGTATAAATACAACAATACCTATGAGTTGTGAAGATTCATGTTACAAATTGCTAAGGCACTAACTTCCCAAGTCTCCATTTACATCGATCGCTCAAAGGTCTGACATCTCGGTCCCTTTTTCTTCTATTCGACAATACTGAAGTCGTCACCGATCCTTTAGGCACAAACATATTTTAGGCTTCCATATATTCCATCTAATTACTCGTTTGGGCGTCATTCATCTATTTATTGCTGGCTCGGCTCTCATATCTCATAGCACGCACAGATAGATTAACCAAATCATGGGATCACAAGCAACACAGCCCAATGGGGCGACAGCATCCAGGTCTGTCCTATTCTTGTGAGGCTTCATCCCAAATCATATGCAACGTCTCATACTAATGAATCTGGTAGTGATATCGACAATTGCCTCTATCCAAGAAGTGCGTACGCCTGAGCCTGAGTCAACATGGCGAGCTGCGGGGAATTTTGGTGTGGCTAACCTCCGAGCTAGGTGCCAAAGTCCACGACCTGATGGCGGACCTGATAGACAAATATTTCGCAACACATCTAGGTCTCCCGGAAGATGAGGCCATCATGCTGCACAAGGAGTACTATAAGAATTACGGCCTCGCGATCGAGGGTCTGGTGCGGCATCACCAGATCGACCCCCTGGACTACAATGCCAAGGTTGACGATGCCTTACCCCTAGAAAACATCATTAAGCCCAACGCCGAATTACGGAAGCTACTCCAGGACATCGACACCTCCAAGGTGAAGCTATGGCTTTTGACCAATGCCTACGTCACCCATGGCCGAAGGGTCGTGAGGCTTTTAGGTATCGATGATCTTTTCGAGGGTCTCACGTACTGTGACTACTCCGAATTCCCCATCATCTGCAAGCCGGATCTGAAGATGTTCGCCAAGGCGATGAAGGAAGCCGGAGTCGAACGAGCTGAAGATTGCTACTTTATCGGTATGTCGTATAGGTGGATTTATACAATGGTACATAGGTATCAAAGAGCTAACTTCGTCCAGACGACTCATACGCCAATGCGGCAAGCGCAGAGAAGCTAGGTTGGGCCTCGGTTCATCTTGTCGAGGAAGGATTGCCGGTACCTAAAACCCAAGCCTCCAAATACCAGGTCAGGCATCTAGAAGAACTACGTGAGATATTTCCGCAGTTCTTCAAGCCAACATGATGGCACGCGTGTTCGACTATGTATGTGCGGCATGAATCAAGGCGTTCAGGGTATAGCATCAGAAGGGTGATAACCATAATAAATACTGCAGAACAAATATAAAAGCGTAGAAGAGACCAAGACCAAGAAGTCTTTGGTTTTATTAAATACCACCCTAGCTTTAGCGGGAGAGTATGCATGAGATCTATAGCAATGTCCGGAACGCCTGACCGGGTATCAAATGTCTAGTATCCGTCTTCCCACCTTCCCATGATCATTACGGGCGCCTGATACTGCGAATTACGGTGTCCAATTTCGCCATAGTATCTTCTCTCTCCTTGATTGCTTCCTGCCGTTGGGTCTCGGCGATCCTCAATTCCTCTTCCAGCTCCTTGATGTTGCGCTCCTGATCTTGCTCGCTGTTGTCGAGGCCCGGTAGCATAGAGATGAGGAACTCGATCTGCTGCTCTTTCGTGATGAGGTCCTGAGCGAGCTCAACTTGCGATGCCTTGAAGACGTTGGTAGGATGCGGATCGACTGTATTGGCGCGGCAGGTTAGCATATAAGCATCAGACTAGTAGCGCAGATGGAGCTTGGATCGACGAACCCTCTTGTTGGTCTGGATCTTGCTTGACATCTCTAATTTGATCACCAGGGCCGAGAGTCTCGAGGTTGTGGTGTCGATTGATGTAGTGGATGCATGCGACAAATTGCTGTGCTAGCTGAAATTCGAGGGTTAGTTGCCGTTCGAAATCGACAGTGTAGCAAGAAGCCTTACCTGATCAACAGCATCCTGCAACTGTGTGAGACGGTCCCCCATGATCGCATACCAACACCTCGTAGTCCCGAGTACGTTGATGCATGAATGTACGGTCGACAGATAGAAGCTCACTGTGCACATGTGCATGTTAAGATGGTGGGGCTCAAAGTACCGAGAGATACCTAAAAGTAATGCCAAGTCCAAGCCACTATCGATAAGGAGACATTCAAACGTGACGTTTGCATGCATTTTATTTATTATTAAAAGACAATATTCCTGTACTACATGTACATAGCAAAGACTACTCCTCGAGACTTGCCTTGGTCACTTGCAGCTCCATCCAGCATCACCACAAGAGACCCCCAACTTTCCAATAAATAAACCTGATCCATGCTCACCCACTTAGTGATGGAATGAGGCCTCTCTCACGCCACGGGCCGCTATGGCATCGAAACTCTTCATATATCAGGTCGTCTCCCCACGCCATCACAAGCTGGGCTCGCCATAACAGCAGTCATGGCTCCTCGCTCTCAACCCACAGCCCCAGCCTCGTCTTCCCCGACGCCCCCAGCAGCGAGCACCACGACCTAGCCTCGTACGCCGCCTACGCCGCGCGCACAGGCCTGGACGTGACCTCCAAGACCTTCGTCGGCACGCGGTACGAGTACGTCGTAGCGGCGGCCCTGACCCGTCTCGGCTTCACCGTCCGCCGCGTGGGCGGCCGCGCCGACTGCGGCATCGACCTGCTGGGCGAGTGGCGCGTGCCCCCTTCCTCCTCTTCCTCTTCCTCTTCCCCTTCGCCGCCGCTGCGCGTGCTCCTGCAGTGCAAAGCGTCCTCCGCGCAGAGCAGCACGCGCGTAGGCCCGCACCTGATCCGGGAGCTGGAGGGCGCGTTCGCGGGGGCGCCGGCGGGGTGGCGCGGGCCGGGCGTCCTGGGCCTGCTGGTGACGCAGAAGCCGGCGACGCGCGGGGTCCGCGACGCGCTGGCGCGCAGCCGCTGGCCCATGGGCTACGTGTCGTGCGCGCCGGACGGCGCCCTCGAGCAGATGCTGTGGAACCAGCGCGCCGGCGCCGAAGGGCTCGAGGGCCTGGGGGCTACGCTGCAGTTCGCCGGGGACGGCGGCGAGGCGCGGCGGCGGCGACGGCTGGTCTTGACCTGGAACGGCAAGCCGGTCTTGTTCGACGAGCCGCCTGCGGAGGAGGAACTGTCGTGACGGGTGCTCGAGGCGTGCTTTACCCAGGGTTTCGGAGAGCAGAAAGACACAGGGGTTCATGTCGCTACGAAGGTATCGAAGGTGGGATGTGCTTAGTATATAGTCCTATTATAACCTAGTAGGAAGCATCCTGTCCACTGGGTAGATAGCCTTGGTATTAGAGATCCATGATAATGGAAAAAAGATATCGACCTGAAAATGATACAATGAAGCTCTTCGACATCCACTTTTCGTATCTACTTCCTCCCTTCCGTATGGGCGTGAGCTATATATAATTCTTGACATTCGATTACGAATTGCACAGGGGTGATTCAATATGTGCCGCCCACCCTGAAACCACTTTTGACAGGATCCAACGTCGCCTTCCAAAGAAACGCAAAGTGTCGAAGCCACAACGCTGACCCCAAACTTCCCGGGCTCCTAGCCTTATCATATAGATAGATAAGCGAGACACAGCTTTCCAAACGACGCACATAGCCGCCCGTCCGCCCGCCCGTCTCGTCTCGTCTCATCTCGTCCCGACCCGTTCCGAAACACGCAGATTCCCGATTCCCGACTCCCGGACCCGAACCCGCAGCAGCAGCGGGAAGCGGGAGCGTGCAGAAAGCGATCCCTCGAGCCTCGACCACCTCCGCTCAATCATCCCAGATCGCCGCCTTCGCCCTCTCGGCCTCCTCCTTCCGCTTCCGCTCGGCCTCGCGCTCCTCCTCGCGGCGCTTGCGCTCCTTCTCGCGCACGGCGCGGTCGTAGGCGCGCTGCTCCTCCGTGGGCCGCGGCGTCCGGACGCCCAGCGCGCTGGCGATCATGCGGCGGGCCACCGCGTCCGTCTTCTCGGGCCTCCTGGGCTCGGGGGCGAACCCGTCCGGCGAGACGGGGGGCGACGCCGCGAGGGGCGGCTGCCACGGGGCCGGCTGCGCGCGCCCGCCGCCGTAGGACGGCGAGCTGGGCGTCGGCGGCGGCGCTACGAACCCGGACCTGCTCCCGTCGGTGCTGGGGCTGCCGCTGTCGAGGGCCGGCGACAGCGGCTGCTGCGGGGTCTCCGTGTCCGACTCGACGTCCTCGTCCTCCCAGGAGTCGGCTACTTCGACCGCCTTCAGGGATTTGGCGTTCTTGGCCTTGGCGGAGGAGGAGGCCAGCGAGAGGTCTGACATCGCTTGGGTAGCCATGGTTGTGTATACTGTTTCTCTCCTTCCGAATTTGGTAGCTAGGTCCGTGGCGTACAGGATATTATGGCGTAGATGGTCTCCCGATACCGGTCGTGGCTGGAAGACAAAGAAAGATATAAGGTGGAAAATATGAGTAGAGAAAGACGAGGCTTGGTCAACAATGCTCTGTGATTACTATATATAAAGCAATCTATGATTGACAAAATCTCGATCTCGATCTCTCCTGAGATATGAAGATTCAAGGTGGTAATGGTAGATTACCGTACAGCCGGAAAGTTGGCTTGGGTTCGACTGACGTATGCAAGTTTCGTCGTTGGGACTTGGGGACTTGAGGAAGGTCGGAAAAGCAACCTTGAACTTGAATGGTGGTGGGGTTCAAGACTAGGCCAACTCCACTTCCCCGCAAACTTTAGGTGACGGTTAACCTTAGGTCCAGTCTATCAGGAGCTCAAAGGTACCGAGTGCACCGAATGCACCGGCCCCTCATGTTTGCTTGCTTCACAAGCTCAGGTCTTATCTCTCTTCCCGTCCTTGTGGTTAAGCTAGTGTGGGAACTATTTCTGTTGTTTTCGTGAAACAGCTGTGAGAAAACCGAAAGCGGTGCCCTGGAAAAGTCTAGACCAGCCCACGGAAGCTGAGAAGGCAGTAAGAAAAAGGCCAAGGCTGCTGGGCTTTGTGTTAGGCTACGTAATATCTCATAATATCTCATATAGGACTAAGATATAGGTATTGCCGATTAGGGGTCTTGTAGTAAATATTACGGGACTAAGCTTACTATGGCGATTGTCACATATTACTTGTAAGGTGACATGTACTATGCTCGCTTTGTCGTCTAAGCAAGGGGCAAGGGATAGGAGAAACTAGACGTTCTTTCATCTATTCTATAGAGTACTTAACAAGGCACTTATTCAGGTTAGACTCAAAAACATCTAATGCGGAAAAGTGACTGGTTGCTTTTGTAAATATATCTTGAATTCTAGTGGTTGAGCCAAGCTCAGGGGTAGATCGCTGGAAAAACTTCGAGGACACCTAAATATCGTCAGCAGATACTGTACTACGTACAGAACAAATTGGATCAATACATCAAACCATCACAAAACAACGCAGACAGATATGCAGCTTATACATCATCAGTATATAAATCTACGCCTACCTCCCGCAAGGCATCTACCGCCCACTTCGGGTACTTCTCCTTATCCGGATACAAGTCGGCGAAGAACCGCCTCAGGAACGCCGGAAAACGATCCGCGACGATGGCCTCCTTAACCTCTCGCATCAGGTTCAGCTGGTACCAGACATTATGCATGGTGAGCAGGTGGGCGGCGACAGTCTCCTTGGCGGTGTTATGATGGACGAAGGCGCGCGTGATCCCCATGCCGCCCTCGCGGCAGCACGCGCACGCGCAGCCGTCCTCGATGGGCCCGAAGTCGTTGGCGTACCGCGCGTTGCGGATGTTCAGCACGCCGCGTCGCGTTATGGCGTTGCCGAAGCGCGCCGTCCGCGTCGGCCACACGCAGTCGAACATGTCGGCGCCCAGCGCCACGCTCACCACCAGGTCCTCGGGGTAGCCGATGCCCATCACGTAGCGCGGCTTCAGCTCGGGCAGCAGCGCCGTGCAGGTGACGACCACGCGGCAGTAGTCAGCCTTGGCCTCGCCGCCGCTGAGCCCGCCGATCGCGATGCCGGGGGTGTCGCGGGCCACCATCTCCCGGCAGCACTCCCGCCGCATGTCGAGGTCGAGACCCCCCTGGATGATGCAGAACAGGTTTTGCGTGGTGGGGTTCTGGTGCGCCGCGATGCACCGGTCCAGCCACCGCACGCTGCGCTCCATGGCTTCTCGCATGCGCACGTGGTCGGGGGATGTCGTGACTAGTACGTCGTCTAACTGCATCATGATGTCGCTGCCGATGGTGTTCTGTAGGGATATCGAGTGCTCGGGGGTGAGGAGCATGGGGGTGCCGTCGTGGGGACTCAGGAACCGGACGCCCTCTTCTGTGATATTGGCTAGCTTGAGCAGACTAACCATCTGAAAGCTATGATGAGGTTAGTATTAAGTCATTATCTTGGCTACGTGGTAAGCGCCGTACCCTCCACTGTCTGTCAATATGTTGTGGTTCCATCCTTGCAACTTATGTGCCCCGCCAATCGCGGCGAGCACCTCTTGGCCTGGCTTCAGACCCAGATGGTACGTGTTGTTCAAACATAGACGACACCCTGTCTCTTCCAATTGTTCTGGTGTTAGGCCCTTCAACGACGCCTGCGTCGCGACGGGCATGAACATGGGGAGCTGGACTGGTCCATGAGGTAGGGTCAGTATAGAAGCCCGGGCTCGAGTTGTCTGAGATGGTAAGTAGATGTAACATCCAGGCCAAACGATTTCTAGATAGATCTTACAGAACACCTAGCCACAAGGTCAAAGGTGAGGGCAGCTGAAGACGAAGAAGCTATGATACTAGCCATGTCTCTCAGCATGTGGGTGTATATCGAATATCGATATTCACTTATTGATGGAGTTGCTACGAGTACGTCATAGGTAGGACTCAGGGATTAGTAACGTGACAAGGTTCATCTATAGGTGCCCGTCTCTTATTAGTAAGTGGAGACACAAGAGGAAGCTGGGGTCGATCGTGCATGCGACTGCATAAGGAAGTTTTTCATCGAGGTGCTTGGTTGCTTGACACTTGATGAAAGAAAATTATTATTAGGCTGTAGATCGGGGGTTTATTTTCCTCGTCCGTACCCACTCAGAGTCACGGCACAACCCGAGTGGCCCATGTTTACCTATTCTGGCCTATTGCATTTCACGGCTTTTTAAACCTGTTTACTAGGCAAAGGCTTTTTCTAGTGACTTACATGGCATCTCCTCTCTATTATCATGGCTATATCATGAGTACCTATTATAAGGTGAAAATAATTAAAGGGGATGTTCCTTGTAGAGGATGATATGACTAATATGCAACATTTTCCTTCGTCACGAGCCATTGAAAGGAAAAGATGGAAAAGGAAGAAAAAAAAAAAGCCCAACTAATTTCATTTCCAACGCCGGGCAGTAAGGCTCCCCTAGTAAATGGCGTTAGCGCCCACTCAGCCCTTTCGAGAAGCCTCGTGGTTCTCGGCCAAGAAGAAAAAAACAGTGGGATTGTGGCCTGACAAGCCCTGTAAGCAGTCCCGAATTCGGGAACCCTCGGGCAGCAAACCGCCAAAGAAGAGGCGGCTCAGCAGGCCACCCGCCCAAAATTTTCTCAAGGGACGGGTGATTTTTGCGATCTGCTTCTCAGCTTTCTCCCCCCCTTCGAAACCTGACCTCCAAAAGTCATACGATTCCCGGAAGGGGGACCCTCGGCCAGCCCACCCGAACTGTTCCTCTTTGTCGAATGGGACGCTAAAGGAAAAAAAGAGGCAGGTCTGGCCCGGCCCGTTTGTGGTTTGTGGTCATGTCTTATTATTAGTACGGAAAATTTCAATTTACCTGCCGCGGCCAGAGGTAAGCCAAAGGCGAATGGCAGGCAAATCAGCACAGAGTAAAAATTGTACAGCACTATCCAGTACGGAGTTCTTACACGTAGACGACGGGGTCCGGCTCGTGATCACTTTATTATTCCTCCAACCTCGAGAATTTTTCGCTTTTACTCGCGGCTATATCCCTTCTATTCGAAAGCCTACACTACGCCTGGTTGGGTACCACATGCATGAAATCTCGGCAATTCTTCATGAACTGTTTTCTCTCCAAACCATAGTCGTCTTTTTTGCGTCATCCCCGGGTCTAGACGGGAGAAGCTCGAGTGAGCTTCCTCACCTGGCCTTTGCCCGTCCGGGTTCTGGGCTTGCGCCTGTGGTGGTCTAGGGTTGAGACGTAAGGAAAATTATCGATCGTCCATCTTGGCGAAACTTCGTCGCAAGAATCGAAAGTGACCCGACGATCATCTTCCTTGGCGCTTTCGTTGTCACTGGTTCGAACTGGGCAAGGAAAAAAGCTGTGACCCAATCCGATGTTGTGGGACAAGCCCGAAATGCAATCGAGAAGCAACACAACAGGGACCATCCCGTTCGACGTGTAGTTTTCCCACTTAGCTCGGGAACGGTGTGGGCTCCCTTAGATGAAAGACGGGCTCTTGGGCTTGGCTTCTCACTCATCATATATACCTTACCCAGCCCTGCCCGCCTGCTACTAGTTGACCTTGGCTTCAAAATCTTTAAATCGTAGTTTTGAGACCCCGTAGCAGTCAACCGTTGCCGATTCATCGTCACCTCTCGTCTCGTGTGAAGAAGCGCCTCCCGGAAGATGTCGGGTCTAGACTCATTCGATCCCTTCCGTCTGCTGCCTGCCGAGTTGAGGCTTCAGATATGGCGACACACCTGCCACCAAAGAGTCGTCGAGGTCTTATACGACGGTGATAATGACCGATGTACATCATCAACGGCCCCTCCGGCCATCCTCCACGTCTGCCGCGAGTCTCGATTCGAAGCCATGAGGATATATAAGAGATCATTCGGCACCAGGTCCCACGAAGCCAGGATATTCTTCTGCCCCGACTTGGACACCCTCTACATACCACGACCTTCGTTTATGGGCTACGACGACGCTACCCGACTGTTCACGGAGCTTGTCCAGGGTACAGACGATGCCGTCAAAATCGCCATCGACTACGTCAGGCCCTCCATCAGACGGCCGTGGGAGACTTACAACAAATACATCTTGATGCAGAGCTTTCCGAAAGTGAAGGAGGTCGACTTGGTCTTGAGTACCGGCGAGTCTGCCGAAGCGGTGGATCAAGAGCATGAGCATGTTCATAAACATGAACACGAACACGAACATGACCATGAGGATATAGGACTGGTCGATCCGACAGGCGACCTGATGGCCCTGTGCCGTCTACTTTCCGACATCAAGGAGTCATTCTTCTACGAGGCCGGGACCGAATACACAGTCAGCGATACGAAGGAGGAATTCTACGAGCAACCGGCCTTGCCTCCGCTCGTACTGAAGTCGAAAGTCATATCGTCTCACTAGGCTGGAAGGGTTGTCGTCTCTACTTATGCTTGGTACTAAACCCTATGGCACGGAGGATGTCATTGTAGGTCTATTGCGTGTTCCATTACGAAAGATACCATGGAGTCAGTCTATTTAATCTAAAAATCAACTTTACCCCTATTGCTTGACTCGAGGCCCCATTCAACAGTTGTCGTGTTTAGTCATAGCTCATGGCCTGCCGCGGTCGTCCACGCTTCTCTACGCTCCAGTAAATTGTCGTCAAGGACACCTGTCTGCCTGATAGAGTTTATGGATTGATTTTCTGCTTTTTCTTTCAACTATCATCTTGATGAAGCGCTTGATATATTAATAGTAAAATCCCTTCTGTACTCGCTTCTGGATGTCGCTGGTTCTGGACCTCTGCAGCAAATACCAAGATACAAACGCTATCAACCTGTCAACGCCTATTGACCTGCCTGCCACCAGCTCGTACCCATTCCCCCGATATTCAGCAATCCTTCATAAGAATTCTGAAGTTGGGTCTTCATCGGACACCCAAGTTGCCGGCTCCCCCCTAAATTACAACTGAGTAATACGTCTTCTCCATTTGTCGTACGACCAATTCTTCTCGGTGGGTGTCTCTAGTTGTTTCCGTGTTTTAAATTTTGATCTCCTCAATGATAGGGAGGAATCGATGATAATTGACGGGTTGGAAACGGGAGAGCTGCGAGGCCCTTCAGGAGAAGTGGCCTTTCCTTGGTTGGTACACAACTGCAGGTCTAACGACGGGCTGTAAATATCACAATTGAAGCCTGTGCCACCGAACCCCCACGACTTCAATTGAGGCATATGCCATAACGTAAACCGCGTCATATCCGTTGACAATAGGCTCGCGGGGTCGTAGTGGTCGTAGTCTTCTACATCTGATTCAGGTCGAGTCGGCAAGACTTTCGGGTCTTGGCTGGGGCAATGGTGGGTAAGGATAACGATACTTCGAGTAGGATCCTCTTGGATTATGGCATCGATTGCGCGCTGGAGGAAGCCGACACATTCCCTGAAGGCTGATAGGTGCTTCAAGTAATCCCACTTTCCACCGCGGGATCTGTAGAAGTCGTCGATGTGGTCACGGTCTTCCGCGGGCGGGAAGCTGAATAGGGTACTCCCGAGAATGGTGACATTTTCGTCGGGCATGTCGAATCGATCGTTATCAAGGAGGACGAACTTGCCCATGTTATCCAAGTTTAATAAAGCTGCCTTGCACTCTATGTTACTTTCGAAATCGCGCATGGCATCCCTGGCGCTCTCCTAGGACTCCTGTAGCTCGTGGGGGCCGAGCACGTAGAAAACGATATCGAACTGGTAAAGCTGGGACTCTATAAATGAAAATAAGTCGTCATTAAGCGAGCCGATATTCCCTAGGAGGGCGAGATATGGAGCTATCGGCTGGATTTGTTGGGTATCCCAGGCTGGGTCCGAGTCTATGTAGAGGTCTGACATAATTTGGATTTGAACCATGGTGACGGCTTTGTTTCTCTACCTGTTGATGATTATAATGGTGAGGCTATGTTGGGATGGTATATTGAATATTGAACGAAGTATACATGTAGGTAGCAAACAGTATATTTTCAACAGATACCTTCTAGGAAACGAGAGGCGCTCTCTCCAGCGCCTGTAACCTTCTCAATAGAGATTGGCCTAAGGTTAGGTGGTCTTGGCCGAGATCAGCTTCCATGTTGACGTCCTACCTTTGACGGGTAGGGGGGACCGAGAAAGAGAGAACCCCCAAGTCACGGTACTTAACAGAAATCCCTGTAGCACTCCCGCTATGTGGGGACGATAACCGCATCTGCTGGGGTACCTACCGATAAGCCGATAAATCAATAAATCGATAAGTCGATAGCAGTGACGTGCCCCGCGATTTGACTCACAACTTTAGCAAAAAGTTCACAGCTTCACCATCACAACTTTCTGCTTTGTTGGACTCTATCAAGCCCAAAGGTCTCCTGGCAGTTTCAAGGACGAGACTTTTCTTTCTACTTTTTCTCAGCCTCGAACTGTCGTCATCCTCCACACCAGACCACCGGTTCAATCGCAATTCCGACAATGGCGAGCATCACCCAAAATGAACGCGAGCTACCTATTCGCAACAATCCGGACCTTGAGTCCTTCGAGTATGCTACCAATCATTATGTCACCTTCCAACATACCCACCTCTTAGGCTACATATAGGTAGCTTACTATATCTAATCAAGGTCCCAGCTAACAACAGAATCTCCGACAGCATAGTCACGGCCTACCACAAGCTCCTCGCCGACGACCCGGAGCTCACGATGCCGGTGGCGGCGATCGAGGCGCTGATCGAGGCGCTCAGCCAGTCGTCCGCGAAGACCGTCTTTGAGACTATGGATCTCATCAAGACGCAGTCGGCGAAGCTGGGCGGCGCCGTGCGGAACCCCATCGCCCTGACGCACGGCACCGACCTGTTCCAGCAGTACCTCGTGCTGTCGCTCAAGCAGCCCGGCCCCGACGGCGAGGCGGCTAGCAGCCACGAGAACTTCGAGGTCGTGCGCCAGCACCTCATGCGCAACGGCCGCCTCTTCGCCCAGCGCGCCAAGCAGTCCCGCGAGCGCATCGCCGCCGTCGGCCGCGAGTACGTCCGCGACGGCTTCACCGTCCTGACCCACGGCGGCTCGCGCGTCGTCGGCACGCTGCTCGGCCGTGCCGCGGAGTCGGTCCCCGGCGACGCGCTGCGGCGCTTCCGGGTGGTCCACGTCATGGGCGAGGCGCGGCGCGCCGAGAGCGGCCGCGTGGTGGCCGCGCTGCGGGCCAAGGGCGTCCCCGTCGCCACGGTGCCCGAGTCCGCGGCGGCGTACGCCATGGGCAAGCTGCACCTCGTCAGCATGGTGCTCGTGGGCGCCGAGGCCGTGACGGCGAACGGCGGCATCATCTCGCGGATGGGCACGTACCAGCTGGCGCTGCTCGCCAGGGCGCACAAGAAGCACTTCTACGTCGCCGCCGAGCAGCACAAGTTCGGCAAGACGTTTCCCCTGCACCAGTTCGACCTCGGCTTCGACCAGGACGTGATCGACTTCCGCGCGGGCGAGGCGCAGGATGGGGAGCCGAAGGACGACGCTAAGCACCCCATCGCGGACCCGGTAGATTACACGGTACGTTGGAATCAACATTCTTTGGCGAGTGGGAGCTTTTGCTATTTTACTAACGTTGGAAAATGCAGCCACCGGAACTTATAACGGCCTTCTTTTCCGATAACGGCGTTCTTACCCCGACAGCAGTGGCCAAGCAGGTAATAGATTTAATGTATTGAGCTAATTTGCTGTTACGGTGGTATATATACCCGTTGTACGAGTCTGCCCTCACACACCGCCTTCGCCTTGGGCCCGTTGGGCTCTTCCGAATTTATGGTAAGGCGTAATGCCCTGATCTGGGATCGTTGCTCATGAGCCGAACGGACCCGGCCAGATATTGTTGGCCCGAATATATAGTTTGGGGTCCTGATCTGTATTGGGAGTGTTGATACCCACCCACCGTTCTGAGGTGGACCACTGCTTCGTGGATACGATCTATCCTGGGCATCATCAGCATCGTGAGGGGAGTTGTCATCTTCAGTACTAGACGTCTGATAGCCTCCCCGAGGCGATGATTACTCGTACTCGAGATGGAATTGAGTACCCTCATACGTGGTGGTGAGATCAGACATGATAGGCGATCCCGGTGCTGTATGAGTAGTGTACGGGCAGAAATGAGATAAAAGTTATTCGTATGGAAGCGTTGTCGTTTGTGATAGACGAGATCGCAACTAAGTTTGGTTTCGTATTGTCCCAAGACTTAACATTCAGTGTAATTGGCAACAGTCTCTTGGTAAGAGGTACCTAGGCATGCTCCGCTACAATATTTGGTTGGGAAATGTACAGACTGATAGTAGAATTGCCGTTATTGATGAACAATGTAGCACTTATAGAGGCTTATGAATGGGTAGGCGAGTAGCTAGGAAGAGAGAAGAGCACAACAATATGGACACAGCGTAGGTGAGTAAAGAGTCATTCATACTAACCCTAGGTACATACGAAGTCGCTATCCTAATCGTGACATGGAGAGAAATTTTCGTTAACCCCTAACGAGCGGCTCTTCATTTTGAATACGCCGAATAAATGCATGTAGACTTTTTGGACGAAGCAGATTCAGAAAGAACTCCTAAGATGCTCCGTCTCTCTCTCTCTCCCCCCTCCTTTTTCCTACATGCGAACAGTTGAAAAGGAAGATAAAATTTTGGTTTCCCCGGAATGAAACGAAAGAAGATTGCTGTGTGAGGGAGCTGCTACGCAGGGCTGAAGTTGAATTCATCCTCGACGGTGCAGCAGATTGTCGTTGGGCCGGACTGGCCAGTCGTTGAGAACTGGTCGAGTCTTGAGTCTTGAATGGAAGTGGAATGGACCACCAGGCGGTGTCCTGTCCATGTCACTATCCTGTAGACAGGCTAGGTTATATATCACGGACGAGTCTTGCGCCAACCCAGGCATATGGGTAGTTGCGCTGGTACCAGTTCACACTAAGATCAAGTCAGCCTTCGGTTTATTTCCTGCCATTCCAGTACTCCAAGAGGGATGTGAGATAAGAAGAAACCTCGAACATGAAAAGATAAGAGAACATACAAGGACTTCCTTCCTGCGATTCGGGGATGGGTGGCCCAGGATCCGCCAAGGACGATGTTATGTTTCTCGTCGAAGAAATCGGCTGTAACATCCTATATTTAGTATATCTAGTCTCAAGGTCCGGGAATGAATGCGTCCTACCAGTATATCCAGGGTAGAGGGCCATGGGCTCGAAGCCCTCGTGCGGCCTAAGTGTGGTGCTGGTCCATTCCCACACTCCTCCCATCTCGGCCTGACCAGCCAGGCGGTTGCCGTGCGCAGTCACGGCCACCGGATGCCAATGGCGAAAACCGACATTGGCATTGGCGAGGTCGATGAACAGGTCGTCTTTTTTGGACGAGCTGCCATCGACAGCATCCTGGCCATTCGGTGGTGTTTCTTGGACACCATCGTTGACTAGGTGGCTACGCATCCCCTAATATTAGCCAATGTCCGTGGTTGGTCTTTCCTTAGGAGACTTACGCGTTCACTGCTGGAACTGTCTTGCCAAGCTGTCGCTCTACTTCCTTCCTCTTCATCTTGTCAACGTGTGCGTAGATACTCCGAGCTTCCTCGAACGTAGGGATTCGGCCTCCTAACCAGGCAGCACACCCAACAAGCTCATCGTATGAAGCGAATACAGGCCAGTCAAGGGCATACTTCAGCGGTACTAATCCGTATACAGTGCGTACATATTTGCCTTCTAGGAAAGACGCAGGCAGGCTGTCCCGCCCGTTCGTGTGGCCATTCGTGTAGCCATTTTTGTGACCGTTTACCTGCCCATTTGCATGTCCATTGGTGTCACTGGTATGCTCTGGACTTTGCTCAGCCCAGGAGGCGGGGACTTTGGATGCCTTCGTGTTGTAAATGTACAGCGCATACTATGCAAGATTAGGCCTGTTTTCTCTTGATCATTGGTTAAACTTACCTCTTCATTCGTAATGGGTCTTCCCTTTGCCTGGAAGCTCTGCACATGTACAAACCTTGATGGTTTCTCATTATCCCTGTGAGAAGGTTAGCAAGTTCATTGAGTACAGGTATACATATAACACTAACCATCCAAAGTGCTCAGCTGAGTCCCGCACCTCGTCGGGATCATCTAGGCCAATTGTAATCCCCTGCTCGGGTATATCAAACCAGTCGTTGCTGACCCTTGCGACTTGCGCGTCTCGAGCTAGGGCTTCGAAATTGGGACGCTTCATGTGAGGCGGCGGGAGTGTCTTGTCACTCTGTAGCATCATATAGAGTAACGTCTCTAGATGCATGATCTCATGCTCGAAGCCTACCCAGATAGCTCGCCCGATGTTCCTGGGGATATTCTCTAGGCCTACGGAGTAGAGGCTTTTCAGCCTGTCCCTTACCCGTTCTTGGTACTCCAGGATGTCCTCGAGCGGCGGCCATTCTTCGGGAATCTTCGAGTGCTGATGACAGAGTTCAGGGTTATCAACGTCGGGGTCTATTCCCCTTTCGAAAATAGAGTAGTAGAAGGCTGGGTCTGTAGGGGGATTCTTGGTTGTCTTAGTCAACTGAATGTCAAGGAAAGTAGGGATGTGGCCAAGGTAGAAAATGCAGGCATTCCTCAGCTTGATGGGCTTGTCTAATAGCTCCTCGTTAGGCAACATCCGCCTAGTGACGATGTCCCATGTAGCCCATAGGCTATCAAAGTCGTCCAAAGATGGGACGTGGGAGCGAGCATATTCAGAGGGGCCTTGGCTGAAAGACATGTTCGGCTTAGTGAGGAGGTGAAGTCCTACAAGCTGTCAGTTAACCAAGCTTGATATCCACCCGAGAAGCCCACGAGGCCTGGGCCGGCCCCGCATTTAAAGCCACAACTCATGGACAACAATACAGGCACGCCTCAAACGACGTCAATGTCTCCTGACTGGCTCACGTGGGCTGCGGACTGCAGGTTATACTAAGCGTGGAGGAAACCCTGATTATTGGCGCGGAACGGGACGTTGCGGAAGTAGGACGAACCCCATATTCTGGGGGTTGGACAAGAAATTCGTGGACCACTCACCGTAATCTTCATCTTGGGTCATCCATCGATCAGCTTCGATCATGCCAGCCGACCTCCACAAGTTTCTGCAGCCCTCTTTCGAGTACTTCAAGCTCTGTTCAACCTGAACACGTTCCTGGGCTTTGATGGTTTCCCCTAACACGACAGCATCTCGGACGGGCGAATAGAAAGCTTGGTGGCGTCCGCCCTCATTATCGTATACGTATTCGCCGATGACCTGCCAGCCACCCAGCTCAAAGGCCTCGTGCCCGAGTATCCTATTTGCATGGACGAGCCCATTCAGGATAAACCTTGGCCAGTCAGCACAGGGATAAGCAGTCGGAAGCATGTATGCATGTCGTCATCCTGAACTGACCTATGTGTGATGCCGTGCTTGTCTTTAAAGCAGCATACGAAGTTCAGCAGAGCTCAATGTAGATGTGAATGATACTGACCGTTGTATGCGTGACTGCGGTTGGGCGTCAGTAGCCTGATATTGCTCGAACGGGGAGGGTACGGGGTGTTTCATGACTTACTAGATCTTAGAAGGATCGGTGCATGAGTCCAATCCAATCAGAAAGCTATCCGCCGGCTGGAGAACGTCGGCGAAACCTTTCAAGAACGAGGCTGCTTCGTCCCGGTGGAAGTTACCTATTTAGGCTGGTCAATTCGAAAAAAAATCTCATTAGGTATCAGTATGTGTTCGAATTCGTACCAATGCTAGACCCGAGGAACAAGACGCACTTGCGCTTGGAAGCGATCTGCGGAGTCTTTAGCCATTCGCGGCCGTCATCATATGTTCCTAAGAGGCCGCGACATCGAACGTGACGAAATGTTGGCACTTGAGCTAAAGACCTTGACAGTTCATCTTCTGACAAATCAAGAGCATAGTAGTCGATCTTCTTGCCGGCATCTTCGAGAGCCTGTAGTAGAAGAGCTACCTTCCTCAAGTTGCTAGCCGAGAGTCAGCCCATTGACCCGAACTGCAGGGACGGCAAGGCTCACCCGCTACCGAGCTCTAGCACCAGGGACCCGGAGGGAATTGCCTTAGCAATACAAGCAGCCGAACGACGTAGAACTTGGATCTCATAGTTCGTCAAATAATACTCTTCTAGAAATGTAATCTGAAAGAGCGGTCAGCATGGAACTTTGATCATGTAGCAGACTTTTTCCTTTTTTTTCCTCTGACCTCTTCGAAAAGCTGTAGACCCTTCTCGTCGTAGAGTAGTAAGGTCGGCAATTTCCGGGGGCCTTCCTGAGGCCGAAGTAACTTAGGAATTTCTTCTTTGAGGTTTATCTCAACGGCAGCCTGCCGGATGTCAATAATGTCAGCATTATGTCGTCGTCCGGCAGTTTTACTAGCTTCCTTCTCCGACTTGGACTCGGGGTTCAACCACTGAGGCTCATATGGCGACTCGACGACAGATGGCATAGCTGGAAACGAAAATAGCCACTACGCAAAAGAGGGTGCCTGCTAAGCTCGAAAGATAATCTTCACCTTCCTGCAGGGATGGGAGAATAGCAGACGATATATAAGTTTCAACTAGGATGGCGGCAGAAGCTGAGGAGTTGCAGAGCGGCAGAGTGGCAGAGTGGCAGAGTTGCAGAGTTACAGTACAGGGTATGTACGTATATAGGTACCTACTTAGACCTAGCACGAAGCATGTTGTGCACAAGATAGTAAGCTAAACAAACCTAGCTGCTAGGTACGAAATCATACTCTCCCCCCCGCTGGGAAAGGCGGCAGGGAAAACAATGGTGATGTCAGTCGGGGCTAAGGAGCTGTGCCGGGCCAGCATGACCAGATGCGGCCGGGGCAAGAGACGAAGCCACCGGATACGCCAGCCCTAAAGATGCTGGAGCAAGCTGCATCTACGGTGTCCATCCTGGAAATAGGAACCGAGAAGGGTACGGTAAGAGTGGACGAGGCTTGCATGCTTGCATGCAGCCGCGGCAGGATGAGACGGTGGGTACATTTGCCATTGCCATTGTCATTTGCCAATTGCCAATTGCCAAGGGATCGAGGAAGCAAGTTGATTGCCTTTGCTTTTGTTTTTTGCTTTTGCCTTTCCCGAGGCCCGTCTACTTGTGAAGCTCGCAGGCTGGTAGGCTGGTAGACTGGTAGACTAGTAGACTGGCAAGCTGGCAGGGCTCGTAGATCTGAAATAAACTAGAAACAGTTTTGTCATAAGCTGCTGTAAGGCGAGCTAGGTTATGACTATCGGAGTGGGATGTAGAAAGACAGCTAACAAATCAAGGGTCAGGAACACGATGAGATGAGGTACGGCTTCCCCGGCCCCGCAATAGGCGTGATCGCGGATCCACACGATGCCACGCCCAGCACGCCCAGCACGCCCAGCACGCCCCATGTTTTTTTTTACTGCACGCTTTGCTGCATATCCTGCATACCAAACTTACTAATAGCAGTGCATTCTCGTCTCGAATAGGCTTACGCCGCATTACTCCTTGCAGCTCATCGCCTACCTAGGTACCTCGGGAGACCCAGAAAGCCAGGCACGGCCAAGCTGACAAGGCACAAGGCACAAGGCACACGAGCAGACAAGGCATGTCTTCCCGCCTGCTGTGCGACAAGGGACACGCTACAGGCCCTACGCCCCCTTGCCTGGGTGCGGTATCTTGTTTCGGGTTCCTGGTGAAGACACGTTCACCTTCGGTAGAAACCTTCTAGATGGAGTCTAGACACTTTCCGCCGAATACGGTATCTCTTGATGCGCCGTAAGCAAAAGTCCACCTATTGTATGACTCCTTACCTTGTCTGCTCGTGTATATCCTCTCCTATTAATGTCTGTACCACCTAGGTCTCGTCTTACCAGTCTTACCTCGAAGCTAAGGGATGACGCGCATTGGATCATCTCTACGTTGGGCCGTTCTCCGAGTACTAACATATGTAGATAGTAGTCTTGACAGAGCTACTGAAACGCCGAGACAGGATGCATTACCTACTTAGGTAGGTAGGTGATTATAACATGCTATACAGTAGTATGCCATGTGGTTCATCAAGCCGACACCAAGCTTCCATGCCAATCCTGCTATATCCTTCGCTTCCCCAGCGTCTACCCCATCGAGAAACCCGAGTCTACTAGTACTGGTAGATGGCCGACTCTCTAACCCCGTGAGAAACACCCCACGGGCCGACACCACCTAAGAAAGCCAAGTTTTCTAGGTACGTCACCCATATGTGACCATGACCTGACGATCCTCACCGAAACCCCGCCTTTTTACCCCTCAGCATACAGAAGAGCCTCTGGGCGCTGGGATAAGCTGAAAAATTTATACATAAATGTGTTGTATAGAGCAATGGGTTATATCTACGTGCGTCTCTTTGGTTGCAGGTACGACCTGCTACGTGCAGACCTATATCTGGGGGGTAGTAAGGGGGTTCACAGCGTTACGCGGTGAAGGCCTCATCTGGGTAGTGGCGCTACTAAGCACGCATAGACATTGATCATGTTGATCATGGGGTGCGACTCACATGATGTCTAAATTGGCCCTTTTGCCTAGTTTTTGCCTAACCCAGCTGCCTGCATTTATTTTATCGTCAGGCATCGTATCGTGTTGGCTTTTCCCGAACTCGACATTGCATATACGCTGTTGTCCGAACGTACCTAGTGGAACTTACGGGGATATAGTGGGCCTTGGTTGGCCTTGGTTAGGTGGTCTCCGTGGGACAGTACCTGGATGCTACCCCCCAACTGCATCAACCTGGAACTGCACGTCAAATGTGGGGAAGCGACTTCCCGTGACACCCCCTGAAAGTACATGGTACTATAGTTTGTGTGTACCAAACCGTCTTCCGTCCAACTCCCACAACCCATACAACCCATACAACCTGGGCGAAACATTCTTCTCTATCTCGTCGTAGAGGGTGTCGTTATTATTGTCTACAGCTTCATCCATCTATTATTTTTATTTTTTTCCCGCGGCAAACTCGGTCGTAAATTCGCAAACGAACAGGATACCATTAAACGAGCAATCTAGAGAACTTGGCTCTCCCTTACAAGTCAATATTGACCTCCAATCCCAAAGTTTGCTGCGCGACATGACGAATCCAGCCAGGCGTTACACAACGCCCATACCGGTATCCAATTCAGTCGGGGATGGACTTGTACAATCAATCGCCTACCTCCTATGGATGGCAAAGACGAGACGAGACGGGACGACGTACTCCTATCTAGAAATTAGTTCCTACATTCATCTGAAGACTTCCACTTGGATTCAGTAAGAGCATCAAAGGTGGAATATTTCCAAGAACCCCGGTCTATGCATCCTGCTCATAGGCAGCACTTAAATCATTCCAAATAAAACCTTTTAATATCTCTCTTTAGGTTCACGGGATGCTAGGTGGTGTGGTCCAAATATTTCAGACCACCCATTCCATCTAGGTCTGTACTTTGCATTTAACTTATTTTCAGCTCATCTCCTAATTGTTTAATTTAAATTGCTCCAGTCTCCTCTGCTCCGCGTGCCCTCGATTTTCCTCGGAGCAATTCGATGTCTGATATGCCAGCACCTATCTCAAATCAATTTTATGCCAGACAATTTCCAGATTTATCAAATCATACAAAAACTCGACGTCCTTGTTCCTGTCATAGACACACTTCAACAAAGACCACAATTAACAGATGGCTAGACATTGGTTCTCCGCCTCGACCTGCTATTCTCATTACGTACACTCGTTACAAACACCCCTACCATCAAACAGCCATAGGACCATCCTGCCAAGGCCGCGAATATTATATTAAAAACACGAGAAAAAGCATGCTGTCGCAATATTCGATGCCTTAAACCATACCCCACGTGATTTAAGCGATGTCACAGCAGCGGAAGCAGTCGAGGAGCGGTCCGCACACAGTTGTCTTAAATCAGTCCTACATTTCAACCGTCTCATCAAGGATGGTGATACGACTTCCGCCCGGTAAGAGCCACACAAACGCCACGATTTGACAAATAGATTGTCTTGCATTTCACACATGTGCAGGTGACTTAGGAAGGCTGTTCGCGGCCAGCGGAACACCGCCCGGTTCGATCTGTGGGCAGCAATGTCCCTCATCCGGCGCTGGAACAAGTTCCCAATATCATGGATCCGGTTGATTGCATATAACGGCTCGATAGGTGTTACCACTAGCCAAGGAGAGTATTGGACGTGAGACAGCAGACGCCTTGCCACTGATGTACATCAACAGGCCTGGCACGTCTAGACGGCTAGACGGCTTGCCCTTAGCCACTCTCTCGGCATTCCTTTTCCGGTACCCCAATGACGTGCTGTAGTGCGTTTTGGTACTACGACTCTTGAATTGCCTTTGCTAACATACCCAGCATCATATTCAGTCTCGGCAAGAATTCATACACAAATATGCCATGAATCGGCCATCATAGCCACAGTCACACATATTTCTTTCCTTTTTTTCTTGTTGAGAACGTACCTATCTCCTTCATTTCCCGTTTTGAGGCTTAATGTCCCATTAAAAGGGGGGGGAGTGTTTCACGACCCCTGTTCATTCAAGATTGCTTTCCATCGGTCCAGCAAGTCCTCTCAGTACCTAGATGCCACCTCCTGAGTTTTGAGCTGCCGGCGTACAATGGCATCCAGAGTATGAGGATACACAAGGCACGGACTTCTGCATGTTGCGGGCGTAAGATGATTTATAGGCATGACAATTGAATTTTATACTTGGAATTCTATCCGTCTAAGCTTTTTACGTTCCAACATGACTTGACTCCATTCTCGAAGGCCGATCTGCTAAGATCCTCACTCAATGTTTGAAATAAAAGAAAAAAGAAGAAAACCCCCCGGACGATTGCCGGAAAGCTTAGTCCGCTGAAGCGCTGGTCGGAGAAGGAAGGGCGCCGCTTAGGGAGCCACTAGGAAATCCACCGGGGCGCCGTTCCGTTCTCACCAAGGGTCGGTTCCGTTGCCACCGGCCCCCGCCGCCGCCGATGGAGTGGCCGGTCGAGTGGCCGCCCTCGGCATCGAGGTACGCAGATATAAGCAGAACGAGTTAGCAAGAAGGTTTCCAAGCCCCTTTCTCTGGTGAGCCGCGTATGACGGTTGCTCACCGACTCCGTAGCGCTCATCGCCGCCCTCGGCGTGGTTTCTGCTCGTCGAGATGTCCGAGTAGGTTCCGGTTGCGTTGCTGTTCCAGATGTCGACGGCGACGGCCGGCACCGGCTCACACGTGTTGACGTCGATGTACTGTGCTTCTAGGAACAGGTCTACACCGTCGCATTACAGCGCCTCCTTGACATTGGACCGCATCTTCTCGCCCACTATGTAGTACGGCCCGTCTGTGATCTCGGGGGCTGATATGCAGCTCGTGTTGCCGCTGAACACTTCTGACAGAGACGTGAACACGTCGTAGTCGTACGTCCCCGTCATGTTGTGGTTGACGGCCTCCCACGCCTGCAGATCCTCCGGCGCGTGCTTGTTCTTTCTCGCCGCTGATGGAAAGACAGTCAGTTAGTATACCGCTTGCCCCTGACTGGCTCACTCCTCCGAGACCCGCTACAGTAATGGAAGAAGAGGGGCGAGACTACCCCAGATTACGCTATGGATCATACATTTTCTTGGAAGAGCATAGTCTTGAGGACCTATATATCACAAATATTTTGTGCCCACGTATTTTGAGTTGTATTACATGCGATAGGAGGGGCTGGTACATCCATATCGGCCACTGAGATGTATAAGGACCTCACCCATAGATACTTTGAGGTATAGATTCGTTTCCACGTGGCTCATCACTTTTTAAAACATTTTTTCCATACCCCATGCTTGTGGAATTGAAGAGACATTCTATAGAAGAAAATTCAAACACCAACTGAAGAAAGGGGCTAATAGATATAAATACTAATAATAGCAAGAATTTATACGCAACCTGGCTACAAGCATAGGTATGGTAAGATATAAGTCCTAGATATAGAGCAAAAGAGCACGAAGACAGACAGAGTATACTGCTGTTATTAACGTCTATCACGATACCAAACCACGTTATAGGAAAACAACTATGCTGTTGCACAAAGAGCTATAAACGTAAGGGGCTATAAGGCCTTGTGTACCTATATACGGGAAGCCAGGACAAAGGGATTTATCTGTAACTCCTATCCAGGCTCCCGGGGCGACCAATAGGTCCGTGACCCTACCCAGATGGTAAGGGCCAAAGTCCTGACAGCGTCTATCTTGAAAGTGTTTCTCGATCGATCCTGCCACTCGCTTGTATAAACCGACATGTAGCTAACTCAACGTAACATTACCTATTTAGTTACAGTTAGTCCCGTTGTTGTACGTTTTAGTTAACTATCTTCTAAGAGCTAATAACAGCTCTGTGCAATGGCATTATGACAGATGACGCCTAACATTAAGCATTCGGAGATTTATCTCACGTTAAATAGAGACCTTTTATGAACAAAGCAAGCAAGAACGATTCACAACAGCGCCACGAGAAGCTACGAAGCACCTACCCATGCTATTAAAGCTGATAAACGCTGAACGTACTCACTCAACCCCCTTTCAACCAGCTACTCGGCATAATTCGGCACCAACGAGAAAACGGAACGATGAAACGTGCAAAATCAGCAGGTAGGTTTGGCAGTAATTATATCTTAGTAGACCAATTCCACATTAAAGTCTACACTGACATCTAGAGGTGAGTTTGGTAAGAGCCCCTTTTAACAATTTGGTCAAGTGTGGTCTTCATCCATACCACACGCCAGCCCATCTGAAGAGTCATTCCCAATAGCTCTTTATACAGCTGGATTCTAAGTCTAGGAAGATCTCTCTCGACTCCTCATAGAGATTAATGTAGGAGAGAGGCTTCTGCCAGGAGAATGAGAGAGGGACTAAGTCATTGGCAAGGGGCAAATAGGATGATTAGGCCTAGATCTAGATAGAGGTAATTGCCAACTTGGTTAGAACTATCACGAGACAAAACACCATAGGCCGTAACATAAAAACATATGAGCTGTACTCGAATGCGACCATTATGTAGACCATTAAATTACCTCGAACTTACACCGCTGACGAAGAGGTAAGAACACGATCGGACAAACACCCAACATCTTCACAGGCCTCGCATCTTGCAACTATGAATAGTTATTAAGAGATTTAATATTGGAGAAGGCGTGTAAGGATCGATGATCTCCCTTATTCCCGGACCCCGAGGGCTTAGACAGAACGGCGAAGGTAAGCGAAGGTAACGCGGATCAGGAGGAAAAACTGAAAACTCATCTTACGAAGAGCACCTGTAGAACAGACGATACACTCGACGATGGCCTTCTACAGGAAACTTTCCTGGACTCGGGAACTCCTCCAGCAGTACCTGACCCGCCCCCTAGATTTTGCCAAAGACACCCAAGATGGACGAGGACATCTAACGCGAATACATTTTACAGCCGGGACAGATATATCACCATTAACGGATATGTGTACTCAAGAGACTATGGTCTTTTAATTGAGAAGATAGACTCGGATCACGCCACACTTATCAAGTTAGGGTATTAGAGATGAATATGTACGGAGCTGCTCAACAAGTGGTTTCAATTACACAACTCCTTCCCGCCCCTTTATCAAACATCGGAACGGACTCTAGTCCCAGGTTCGTATCCAAAAGGAAATGTTCCCAACACCCCGTCGCATATTGGGAAGTCCTCTGCCGGTCTCGGCCGGATAGCCGTACAAGTAGTAATCATACCCGCTCATCTGGGGAGGTACGTATAAGCGGAGGTAACAAATATGTATGGTAGGTGGTCGACTCACTCTTCTTGCTCGTGTGCGTTTCCTGCAGGGTTTTTCTGCCTCCTCCATTTTGTCGTGCTGCTTCATGCGGAGATGACGCCTCAGGGTGCCCTGAGACTTGGTTTCCTCCATTGGCGTTCAGATCCGCGAAGGTAGTGCTAGGGATATGGCACACCTGGCCCAGGTGGGCGCCCTATTGAAAGAGTATTTCATCCTCGACTCAGCAGTCTCTCCACCCCGCCCCGCCCCGCATACTCGTAGAAGCGGAGGGGCACGGGGGGTGGTAGGGTGGGGTGGGGGGACGGCAGACGACGCCAGTGCGGGCATCGAGGCAAGCTCTCCTGTACCAGAAAGTCAGCAATTCGATGGTAGTACTTTTCTCGTGAAGCCTATCTGATACTTCGTATTCCAGGGCATCATGGGAATTCCTTAGGAAGTGCTTACCGATTCGAAGAGCACGGCGGAGGCAATGCCATGCATGGTCTTCACCAACGTTCTTGGGAGGACGCCAGAGAGGACCAAAGTGGAAAAGCTGCCATACCCCTTCACCGTGCGGCTGGAATATAAGCCTTATTCGCCGTACAGGTGGAAATACTTTGCCCAGACGTGCTGTCGAAGGTTCCCGCGGTGCAGCCAGGGAGCGCACACCCCCGAGTGGGTCAGGAGATGGCGCTCCCATGTCCGGGCCGTACAAGTAAAAATACTTTGCCCAGACGTGGAAACGCACACCCCCGAATGTGGGTTAGGAGGTGACGCTTCCACGTCCGGGTTGTGATGTTTGCGTGGTAGTTATATTAAATATAAGCCTTATTCGCCGTACAGGTGGAAATTCTTTGCCTAGACGTGCTGTCGAAGATTCCCGCGGTGCAACCGGGGAGCGCGCACCCCCGAATGTGGGTTAGGAGGTGGCGCTCCCATGTGCGCGCCAAAATATTGGCACCGCAGTGCAGTCCCAGCGTGCGGCGCCCTGATTGAGTTAGCTTTTTTCTTTTCTTGGATAGGAACGCAATCACATTGTAACTTACCTGTGCGGGTGCGGGCACGGCCTGCAAGAGGGGCAGGGCGACCCCCTCCTGCGATGCCGATGGCCACGCGGCGCTGACGGGATAGTTATTGTTGGCAGCACCGGGGAGCGGCCAAAACATTTTCCTACGAATTGTCAGTTTACTCTTGAATGGATAAAGACCAAGCACGTACGCAGTTAATCTGTGGCCTCCACCAGTTTGTTCCCGAAAGGGATCAAGCTTCTGATCAATTGCTCCTCCCCCCCCGGCCGCGGTTGTGATGAGATATGGTGTGAAAGCGGCCAGGGGGTATTCGTAGATTCTGGGTTCTTGATGTGGCCTCCACCAGTTTGCTGCCAACGAGGATGATCTTGTGGAACCATGATGAGGGCTGGCATCAGATGGTGGTGGTGAATGGAGAGAGGTCAGGTATTCAGAAGAGAGTGAAGAAGACAGTGGCGTAGTCAACCTCCCTCCAGGGGGGCAACAGGGGCAGGATTCTATCGCAGGTAATCTTCATCCTCGACTCAGCAAGATTGTCAACTGCAAGATGAGTTTCGTCAGCAGTCTGATCAATACAACTAGTTTGCCAATGGCTAATAATAAACAACACAACATCATCGGTAGGGTGAGGTAGTAGTGGTCATGTCCTTTGCAAACTTACTTGACTGTAATCTTGTTGACCCCCGTCCTCGAAGACCTTGCGCAGGGTCTAGGGCGCTTCCTTCTAAGAGAGCGACAAGGAAACCTACGGGGGTAGGGTGTTAGTATCACATGTGGAGTGTGAGAAGTAATGAAAGAGGTTTGAGCCTGTAGACATACACAAGATGTTACTTGTCGGATTGTGTGGCTAACATTTGCACAAGCTCGCCCGTGAGATGTTCTTGAGGTTGGATGTGTACTGAAGGAAAGTGAGTATATCTGTATCCAAAAGAGATTGGCTTGCTTACCTCGCAACACCCAAGTGTGCGTACTGGGGTAGGCATGGGTAGGATTAGCTACGTATGAAGCAAGGTTGCATAGCACATCAGCATTGTGAAGATTGTCGCCTTGCTACTCTGTGAAAGAGGTAAGGAAGGCGTTGTTAATGTTGTGAAGAGGGAGAAGAATGATGCGGAGAGTGAAATTTGTTGTGTCTGGAAAAAGGAATTTGGGCGGAAGAAACTGAATAAATAGACATTCTGGTGCTTAGGGTTGCATCCGAATAGCACGTTATTCGACTTGTTGCTCCGACTTAAGCGAAATTCGAATAGTTTCTAGGGATAACTATTACGTTCGACTAGTACGTTGCCCCGAAACGCCTTAGAGACAAGTTGGTTGCCCCGAAACGTCTTAGATGCATGCTGTACTTGCACTGATTTCGCGCCTACCTGCCCAGGTAACTCGAAACTATCCCCCTGGCACTGGTGGTCACTGTACCTGCTGCGTAAAACTAGATAAGTGGGTAGGCCCTCGAGGGTTGGGCATGTAGGTAGATTACGAGGCAGGTATATGTGTCTAGATCTACAGGCGGGTGTGCCATCTAAAGAGGTCTAGGTATATGTACATAGTCCACTAAAGCACCTACCTATAAGGCTGTAAGAGAACTGTGTACCTAGCGAACCGATTATAGTCCAGTTACTCCTGCCGCCACGAGCAAGTCAGGGACCGTGCGTCTTCCCTTCTTGTTCAAGCTAACCTATAACAAGTACTCTTTGTAAGTACTTCGTGTCTTGGAACTCTGGAAGCCACGAGGTTGCTCCTGATGCAGTCTTCGCTCCAGGTTGATTGGTGCCACACATCTTTGAAGCTCCTTTAATATGGCCGACAGTGGTTATCTATTACTACTGCTCTGCTAGAGCCCGAGGACTAGCCAGAGGGACAGAATACAGAAGAGCAAATATCCACCTAGGTAGACAAGATAGGTACTTACGTGTAGCTATTTGTGGGAGGGAATAACATTTGAACAGAAGTACAAGTTCTTTTCGTCACTGCCCCTTCTCCTTTGACCAACGCCCATCGTGTAAGGGTCTCACCACAGCCCATTTGTCAAGGAGCTTTACACCGACACAACACTTGGACCTGTTTGGAAGGTGGTAAGGTTAGATAATAGTCCATGAAGGTCCTTATAGTTATGTAGATATGCAAGAGGCATTTCATGTGGTGAGTCAACTTTGGTAGCCAGGCAGCACAGGTAGTACGACCTGCGCGATATACCACGCAAAACTACCCCGGGAGCACTGTCAGTGTATTGTAAATTCATGGCTGGGAAGACAAGCATAAATGTGTAGCGAGAAAGCATTGGAAGGGGTAGGATTGGAAACCTGATATTGTGCCAGTTTTCTATCAGAGTACCCAACGAGCAACGCTAGCAGCTGATAATTCAATACTGTATGACATGGCAAGCAGCATAGAATGATCATAATACACAATCCCTTGTTTGATGTCTGCATTCCTGTGTACAAAGCTTAACAAACATCGAAGGTGTTCGATCAACGTGCTTGATGAGATTAGGGGTACTTGCCTAGGTCTCCAAGACATATCGTATATCTGGCCGATGCAAACCCATTTGTCTGAGATGTAGGTATCAAAGTGACATCGGTTCGATGGCTTATTGAAAGGGTTCTAGTTGTGGTAGGAGTATTCTTCATTAACATCAAGCAAAGGTCACCAACTGTCACGCTTCGTGGCAAAGCAGCTACACAGCCCAACAAGACTAGAAACACAAAATTTAAACCAATTAGGGATAATAATGAAGTGGCAAACAACTTTATATCCTGAGCCATTTTACGTGCTACCTTTTACTCTCACAGGAATAGCAAGCGTTTCGTTAGTCTTCAACATCATAGAGAGTGATACACAATAGCCCTTGCTTACATTTCCGTCTGTACGCCGCATCTTGGTTAATCAAGCACTGCTATGATTCCATGTCTCGACTATATGCTAAAACGACTTATTAATTGAGGGTTTTTTTTTTTAGTTACTATACTTGGCAAGAATTGAGTTACATTGCTACCCAACAGCGACAGTGACCATCATTTGTCAAGACACCCAAGGCAAAACGGTTTGGACGGCAATTGTGGTGAATACATAGATGTAAGAGATAAAGGGGCAAAAAACTACCAACCCGGATGGGACAATCTTGGCAGAGGTTGCGCAACTGACTAATATGCCATATTCTACGAGTTTCGAAGGATCTTGACTCAGCGTAAAGAAATTAATTCTGAGAACTCGAGAGAAAGAAAAAAAAGGGAAAGGGAGGAAAAACGCTAGACATGCAAAATAATTGTCTAGATACATGTACCTAGAGATAACAATGTCTTAAGCAACAGAGACATGATTGCACGACTTTGTTGTGTTGTTGGTCTTCATATAATGTTATTGTTCAGAACGTGTCAGAACGTGTCAGAACAAGCATTGGGGGTGTGCAACCAGCCCTACGCGCAGGGCCTCACCTCAGCTAAGAGTGCTAAATAGAAACCCGGCGAATCAAAAAGCAAAGCTTGGAGACGGCTGACGGATCACGGCTGATGGTAGATAAGTAAGTACCTACGTACTGTAAGGGCCTAGGCTTTGTTAGCGGGGGTTCTACGGGAACGGGACATCTCAGGCTCTAATAAAGTGGAGACAGGCCCAAACGATAGAAGGGAAAAAAGCGATGATGTAGTTTGGGGGGTTGGTGGACGGGGGGGCATTCCCTACATCCTACATCCTACGCTACCCGGGTATGCTGGTATGTAGGCTGGTAGGTAGCACTAAAAGTTGATACGTAAGAAAGCTCTACCTAAATCGCATCTTCGGATAACCTACCCGTTGCTGTTCCTGTTGCATGTGCCTGTGTTACATCGTCGAGGCAGACAAGCAACGCATTCAACCCTACCATTCGTTGCTCTTCACTTCTCTGCACCATCATTTTCGCCAAATTTTTTGATCGCCGATTTACACTGTCTGCCTTCACATCTGCACCCCTTCACAACACAACTAACATCCAACTACACAATTTCCCCCACCTCCCTCCACTCGTAACACTTCTCGACCGTTCATATTGCGACATTTTAGCAGGCATCTCGGGTTTTTTTCCTTTCCTTTCCGGTCGTCTCAAGTCAAAATGTAAGCCCATGCGCCCTCTTACATCATGGCCGCCTCGCTCAACCTGGACTAACTTTCGTCATAGGCACATCACCGTCAACGTGAACAACCCAGATGTTGAGGTTCCAGAGCTTCAACTCATAAACCTCGATGTCCCTCCCGACATGACCCTCGCCGACCTACGAAGTTCCATCGAAGCCGAGGGCATACCCGCCCCGTCGCAAAACATCTACCACAATGGCCAGCTGATCACGGATAACTCCAAGACTCTACAAGAGCTTGACATCTCTGACGGGGATATGCTGGCATTACACGTGCGGGACATGCGAGGCAATACCGGTGTTGCTCCCGCCCATCGAGAGCCTCCGAGAAGACAGACTGCTGCTCTGTCTCAAGACCCGGAACTCATCCGCTTGCAAGTCCTTGGCGATGCTCGACTGAGGAGCGAACTAGAACGAGCAAACCCACACCTTGCTGCAGCTCTGGAGAACCCGCAGAGATTCGCACAGATCTTCCGGCAGAGTGCCGACCAACAGGAGGCAGCACGCCTAGCCCGCATGCGTGAGATCGAAGCTCTGAACAACGATGAATTCAACCCTGCATCCCAAGCTAAGATCGAGGATATGATTCGCCAACAAGGCGTCATGGAGAACCTTCAGAATGCGATGGAATACAATCCCGAATGTGAGTAATGCTGCCAATATCCCCTGCTCGAAACGTCTCGAGTTACGGCTGCATACTAATTCTTCTAGCCTTCGGTCGTGTGCACCTGTTATACGTCGACGTTAAAGTTAACGGTGTCGAGGTCAAGGCCCTGGTGGACTCGGGTGCCCAAGCCACAATCATGTCTCCGTCTTGCGCTGAAGCGTGTAACATCATGCGCCTCGTGGACAGACGCTTCGCTGGTGTAGCTCGTGGAGTGGGAACAGCCAATATCATCGGTCGTGTCCATTACACCATGCTACAGCTTGGTACCAAGCATCTCGCGGCTGCGTTCACAGTCATGGAGGGCAAGTCGGTTGACCTGCTGATCGGCCTCGACATTCTCAAAGGTCACCAGGCTACCATCGATCTCGCACGAAACAAGCTCATCATCCAGGGCGAAGAGGTCGATTTCCTTGGCGAGTCAGACATCCCCAAGGAGACAGAAGACGCAGTGAACCAGGAGCCAACTGTGCAAGGCCCAGGCGGCACAACCATTGGTGCCCGATCAGGTGCTGTCACCGGCCCTCAGACGTCGCAAGCCGGCCCCTCTACACCTATTGCGTCACGACCTGCACCTCCTCCGGCTCTGACAGCGCGCCCCGCGCAACCTCCGCAACCTCAGCCTCAAGTACAACCTCGAAGAACGTTCCCGGAAAACGACATCAACACCCTGGTATCGCTAGGCTGGGACCGAGAAGCAGCGATTAATGCACTGGAGGCCACGGGTGGGAATGTCGAGTTTGCGGCCTCTCTGCTCTTCAACAACTGAAAGGGTAGTGGATATCGGGTAAAAAGGCGTGGCGTGACACACGGGCAGGTTAGGACTTTGAGGTCTGGTAATCACAACTCAAACATAACAAGTAGAAGGGCGTACTGTGGATTACATAGGCTGGGATTTTTTTGCATGAGCCCCGGAAGGCATTAGAAGTCGTTTGCACACGAAGCTTTTCGCCCCTCCCCCCTGCAAGGAAAAAAAAATTAAAACAAAAATCCATAGGGCAACTCGGCATTCTTCATTCAAGTCGCTAACGACTTGGAAACGGTGGTTTATACGTGTCTCTAAGGTATGGGGAACCGGTACGGATGGATTGAACAAATAGCTAGCCCCTCCCGCCCTATCGTAGCTTATAGACGCAGGGCTTCAGAATAGAAGCCTCATCCAGGGTGCTCTGGCCCTCTTCTGCATCGATGAATTTGATACCGTTCTTCCTGGGACCCGTGACGCGACTACTAGACTCCTTTGCGGGGACGATAGCTCCCTTTCCGACGGACGGCGCCGCCGCCTTGAGGAAGTGCATCTTGACGAACATCTTGTTCTTCAGGTCCGCCTCGCCCTGCAGGACGAAGCCCCGCTTCCGCAACGCCTCGACGAAGGCCGAAACGTCCGTCTCTTCCCGCTTGTCGTCTTGCCCGTCCACCTCCACGGCTAACTCCGCCTCGTCGTTCTCTCCCCCCGCCTCCGCATCCTTGCCCTTGGCCTTCTTCCCTCCCGCCGGGCCCGTCTTTCTCCTATTGCCGACGCTGTGGGAGACGGGCGCGTTGCCGCCGCCCTTCTTGGCGGTCTTACCACCGACCTGTCCGAACCGGCTCTTGATCTCGGCGACCCAGAGCTCGCCCTTCCAGTGCAGCACGCGATACGCCTCCTCGACGAAGTCGAGCCAGTTGGTGCCCATGAGAGCGAGGCAGAACACGACCACGTTGACGCTGCCGTCCTCTAGGGGTAAGTCGGCGATGTCGGCCTTGGTCACCAGCGGCCCGCCGCTCTGCAGGTCGAAGCTGAGAACCTCGAGCTTGAGCTTCTTCTTCTCGGCCTGCAGCGCCGCGGCTAGCTTCGCGTCGCCGCATCCTAGGTCCGCCACCGTGCAGGTGCCGCCGGTCCGTGGTAAGGGTACGACGGCACCCGAGTCGGGAGCGGCGTGGTGGTGGCCGTGCTTGGACTTTGGGGGCGCGCGTTGCCGGCCCCGCTCCTGGATATCCCGGATATACCCGTCGACGGGGTTCTCGGGCCAGACGTCCACCTGCCGACGGAACCCCTCGTGGTACTCCTGGAACATCTCCGGCGAGTCGGCGAAGAGCTGGAACGCGTCGGCTGATGGCTTCGTATACAGCGTCTCGTTGAGGTGGCGGAACCGCGCCGACACAAGCTTCTCCCTCATCTGAGCTTGCAGAGGGGTCAGCTTTGGTCCAGCCGGAGGAGCAGAGACTTGGGTGTGCTTTTCCGGGGCTGTTTTTGCTTCGGCCTTTTTGCTGTCGTCACTGTCTTTTTGCTCCCTGGATTTCTTTTTCTTGTCTTTCTTCGCCTCTTTGCTGGATGTGGTATCATGTGACTCTGATGTTGCTGCCTTGATGTCGCTATTCGTAGGTTCACTCTTTTCGGTGCCATTATGTTCGCTTGCCTCCTTTTCTCTCAGCTTCTTCAGCTTCTTCTTCTCTTTCAGGGTCATTTTCTTAGGCCTGCCTTCGGGCTTCCCATCGTGTCTTGCCTCATCGCCTGACTTGGCCTTCTTTCCCGACCTTCCCTCGATGACCCGTTCCCAGAGATCTGCAACATTGGAAGCGGTGACGTTGGTTGGTCCAGATGGCCTCTTGCGCTTCTTGGAATTGTCAGGCTCATCCTGAGTGGCTTTCGGAATAGCTTTCCCTGTCTCTGGTTTGAGATTGTCCGCAGACACGGCCCAACCTGGTACCGCAAACATGTTTGATGAAGCGATGGGGTACGGGAACACAATTCTCTCAATTGTGTACTAAGTGATTTCAAACCTAGGGGATTGAAAACTTAAGGAAGCAGTCTCTATTGGAGTCCAACAAAATGCAAAATGCAAAATGCAAAATGAGATGAGTTCGTCGTTGGAAACTTTTTTTTGCAGGGATGGCCAGTACCACGCTAGGTACAGAAGTGGGTGTGGGTGCCGTGGGGTACGAGGTACCTGAAAGATTGCCGCATGCCCCATGGAAACTGCTGCAGCCAATGCGACCTCACGTGAGTTCCCAACTCTCGAATATTTAAAGAGGGAACTTTTATCGTTGGGAATGGACTGCAATCATCAAATGGCCAGACTTTTTTACATCACTTACAAGATGAGCAAGTTGCCAAACCTTTGAAATCCACCTCTTCGGTACAGATCGGATCAAGGGCTTTTACGTTTTTCACATTCCCTATCTTAACGGCTGCCGAAAAGATGGCAAATTGCTCATTGTTTGCTGAAACTCGATATGCTCTCTACTGTTACCGCAACAGCAACAACCTATCGAACGTCACCCTCTAGCTGACGTCTCTCTTGCGTACACTACACAAGCCGGACCTTCCACATGAGGCTACAAAGCAAATGAAAAGTAAAACCCGCTCTGTCAAGCAGGATGGCAAGCAGGATAGGATGGTTTCTGTTACGGCCGGCGAGCGCGCCGAGAAGGGAAGACCACAGGCCATTACGTAGGATCAACCGTCACACCGTGGCTGGCCGCTATAAGCAGACCCTCCAGTCTTGGTACTAGTTGACCCAAACCATTCCGGGATAATGTGTGGACGAGAATACCATACTATGGCTCTGGTAATTCCTCGTTACTGTGGTGTGACGGCGAAGCTACCGCGCGATGCTCCCGTCTACTAGATTTTCCAGTCAGAAGGATCAATGTGTCTACCCGCCTTGCCGTCGATCTTGGCGAAGCTTCGACGATTTAGTATTGCGATTTCTGATCGATATAGGCACGCTAACACCGGTTCTGCATCTTCGCGGGGATTACGGGATAGGGCATCGTATCCTGCATTACGAGACTGGGTTCCTATGTCGTGACCACTAAGCCGCCGACTCTACTTCTAGAAACATGCGTACAGTCTACTACTGCTGTCGATCCTGGCTGTTCGCAGGTACACGAGCAGCTATGCCATGCAATGCCTGCGTCAAGCGGAAGGGCTGGAGACATCCCCTCCCGAGACACGCGCGTAGGCTTCCACACCCGTTCTTTATTCCTCCTACTTGAAGCTACAAAGTTTCGGGTTTGGCTGCAGAAGAAAGCGGCAATGCTTGACGGTACCTAACGTCGAATTTGGTGACGTTGTGTCGTGCTATGACAAAGTCGTGGTATGGGACACGAACAATAAACATCCAGGGTCCATTCCTCCTATAATTTCTTAGGGCACGGGTGATCCCTTGAACTAACCAACCGGCGTGTCCCTTCTGGCATAGCTCTGATAGTTTTATTTGCTTCGAGCCTTACGAAGAGAGTAAGATGTTGGGATGCCTACCACACGAAAAGCAATCGATCGAATTTCTATCATGTGTGTCTAGAGATACAAATGACTGGTCAACGGAAAAGTTAGTATCGTGTGGGACAACTTGTCGTTGATGCAGAGGATGCGCGTTTTCGGTGATACAGCTGGCGTGTGTGAGCCATTGGCTCTGTCCGAAGCCATTGCCTCTCAGATGGCTTCGACTAGATCCCCAGCTGCCCAGCTAGGTGCGCCATCAGACGTCGCACTCGATCTACCGCAACCTGAATTGACTCTGGTTATATGCAGCTTCAGGGGGTGCTACCTGGCGCGACTTCGCGGCTCCGTGCAGTACATGCAATTCCAATACAACAAAGGGTATAGCCGCTGACTGCTACAACGTTCCGACTTCTCATTTGTTTCCTGTCTTTTATGCTGTGCATCTCCGATTTCTCGTGGAAGTCACGGCGCCTCAGCGCTACCGCTATGTAATAGAAGTGCCGGTATAAGCTCCTAGTGGCATTCACCTGCTTTAGCTGCTCGGAGCCCCTGGTCCAAAAAGAGATAGGGCTTGACTCGTTTGTGTCTTGCAGGCAGACGATTGGTTGGTTGAAGGATCTACCTTGTCGGGTATTCCGTATACGGTGACGGCTTGCATATTCACCGCCCGCCCCAAACTGGTTCACCATCAACGGTAACTGAACCCCGAACACGTCTGGCTTTGGCCGGTGGATGACTGTCGGCTTCTAGAGATGGATCTATGGATCTATTGCTTGACGCCGGGTCTGGACTGCCCCATAAAATCACTCTGCTAGCTGAAATATCCCAATGGCACCGCAGCTTTCCAGGATCGTCTAGCTTTCCAGGTTTGCCCAGGCTCGCCGAGTTTTCCATCCTTGCCAGAGTCGCAGAACTCCCTAACCTAGTGTTCCCTCTCACTGGGTATCAGATCCAACTCTTAACCCCACCATTCCTACCCTCCCATAGACCCCCATAGAATGGATCATGAGCGTTCCGTGCGTGCAACCATCGACACATTGCATCTGGTGAAATGTCTAACCCCCCTAACCCCCTAGGCTCTAGGTCCAGACGCTGTCATCTACAGATCGAATTTCCCATGTCGCACCTCGTCCTACTTGTAAAGGGTTGACTACCCCAATTGTTCATACCCGCAATCATTTTCTCCCAAATTGTTACACTAGATGTTTCACGGGACGATATAAGCTATATGGGAGCAGACGGTGTCATTTATCTCGTGTGTTCCTACATAATACCTGCTCATGTCTTGAATACCATATCCTACTGGCCACTCGGATCCTCGGAAGCTACATCGTACTATCAATTCTGTTCCCGGGCCCAAATACTAGACTAGGCCGTCGGAGCTATCGTAGCCTCACTTCGTGTTCGGGCAACATCCACTACCCCAGAGAGGTCCCGAGATGCTCGGCGCCATTCTGTAGTCGGCACGTTCCCTAGCCCCGAATCGGGCCTTTCGTCTGAATATACCATGTGAAAGTTTGATATTTGAAACGGCTAGACCGCACAGATAACCATTTACTACTAGATCAGACGAAAGCCGACCATCTGCTAGGATGGATTCTACAGACAATGCGTCTGGGGATGGTTCTTCGGGGCCTCAACCTCCTAGGCCATCGACGCCGGAAGAGAAAGACGACGAGAATGCGGCGCCCAAGAAGACCGCCGCCCGGAAGCGCACCAAGACGGGCTGCCTTAGTGCGTAGTTTTCCCTTCGTATTCTTTTTTCTTCCAATTCGGTTACTGTAGGTTTAAGGTGACATACGCTAACTACCATTAAGCATGTCGAAAGCGACGAATTAAATGTGACGAGGGGAGACCGACATGTAACAACTGCTTGAAATCGAAGCGACAATGCGAAGGCTATAACCAACGAGTCGTCTTCAAGGATCCTCTTGGCGCCTTCTCCAACGCCCCCTTTGGTCCAATTCATTATCCGGCGCCCTCTCCCCAAGCGCTAGTAAGAGAGCAACTGACAGCAGCGCAAAAGTCTTCGTCACAGGCCTTACAGATCATCGCCCCGAAGCCTCCACCTTTGGGATACGGAGCCCAGTTCTATCCCGGCCAGGGGCAGACTACGTCGCCTCCATTGAATTTCAACGATCCAACCGGAATCGGGATACAGCCTGCGCCATCCAAGTATACTTTCTTTCCGCCAACTACTGTCGATGCATTCTCGCAGCATCAGTGGAGGCAGGATCTGCCTCCGGATTTCAACCAGTTCTCGTCCGTCGCTCCCGGGAACTTTGCCCAGAATATCCCTCCTGAGCAGCCGCAACAGCAGCCGAGCCATTCCCAGCTAGACAAAGGCAAAGCCCGTGCCGAACCCGAAGAACCGGTACAGGTCGTAGTGCCGGCGTCTGAAGAATGGGAATACCAGGCTTCGGACGATGAGTCCATGGCTGAGTCTGATGATGTGGCGATTAATGAGCAGCACGGCTCGTCCGAGTTCAACGAGGTGGTTGCGTTCCAGAGACCCGACCAGTCCTTTGACATGTTTGGAACCGAGACGAGAACGTTTTCGGCGTTCGCACCAGAGAGCTTCCTTGCGACGTACGAGCCTTCAGCGTCCAATTCGCCTTTGAATGACAGTCAAATCGCGGCGGTGTTCTGGCACTTTGTGAACGTAACCGGACCAAGTATATCTTTATACGAGAGGCATCCTTTCGACCCGACACCGATCTTTGTAGGACAGCCCATCCCGAAGGCCCGTCAGCATATATGGACTTGTACGTTGACCCCTGCTCCTCACACCGGCTGCCCATCCTGACTTATCTAGACACATTCCCTATTTTATCATTCACCCATCCGGGTCTCCTCCACGCGATCCTCGCCATCGCAAGCCTGCAGATCGCGAAACTCCAAGCCGTCCCGCCGACGGCGTCTCTTAAGCACTATCACTTGGCTCTGAGAAGAATCGCACGGAATGTCGGCCGTCCAGCTAGGCGCGCTCAGCCCTCGAACCTCGCGGCAACGCTTGTGCTGGCGTTCTATGAGGTGTGGAGTTCCGATCATGACAAGTGGAGTAGGCACCTGCTGGGAGCGCGTCTGATCATCAAAGAAATCCCGTATGCCGAGATGACACGCGCCATGATGGCTATCAAGATGCAAAAGAGACTGCAGGATATGGAACAGGCTTCGATGGACACTTTCGGCATGTTTGCATCGTACGAGGAGTCGGGTCCTCTGCACAAAGACTGGGATCTGATCGACGTGCCGCTGTTGAGGGCGTTAACCGGTGGAGATATTTCGTTCGACGACCTGGGGATGCTGCCCGAAGCGCAAAGCGCGTATCGTAGGCCGAGGAATAACTATACGGGGAAGGACATGGAGAGGTATGAGCAGCTGAGCGACCTTTTCTGGTGGTATTGCAAAATGGACGTCTACCAGAGCATCCTGGGGGGAACCCGACTCTTGTAAGTTCCGCACGTAAATGCTGTGCGCACTCCTGGCACACAGGGACACGACCGTGCTGACAAACCCAAGCCTCGAGTATAACGTATGGACGCAATGCCCGCCAAGGGCACCAATGGGAAGACTCGACGCCATGTTGGTCTACCGTCTCACCTCACTCGCTAGATGAAGTAACACTGACGCCTGCAGATATGGCACGTACGACCACCTGGTACTCCTGCTTGGCCGCTTGGCGGACTTCACGTCGAAAGATCTCACCCGCAAGCGAGAGGTGTTCAAGGCGAACCCCGGCCGCGGGGGCTCGCCCAACATGTTCCCGGGCATGGTGCCCCGCCACCCCGAGAAGTTCGTGTATCCGAGGGGCTTCACGCCTCCGAGGGACACGCCGCAGACGCCTGGCGAATCCTCCGAGCGCATCGACGACCTCGACGCTAGCACCGCCGAGGCGTACCGCGAGTGGGAAGGGATCAAGCAAGCCTTCGAGACCTTCAAGGAGCACTTCGGCCCCGAGTTCGAGCCCCTCGGCATCGACGTGTACCCGGCCAAGCCGACGCCGTTCGGCCTCGCCGCCCACTACCGCACCTACTCCATCGCCGGCATCTGGATGAACTACTACATGGGGCTGATCGTGCTGCACCGCGCCCACCCCACCATGCCGCCCATCGCCATGGTCGCGGCCGGCCTCTCGGCCCGCACCACGGCCGGCTACTGCATGGAGGTGGGCCGGATCGCCGCGGGCCTCGAGGAGAACATCGGGCAGCTGACCAACGTGAGCACGCTCATGGCCTCGGCCCTCATCGAGTGCTGCTTCCCGCTCTTCGTAGCCGGGATCCAGGTAAATAAATCAATCCCATGTCCCCTCTTTTTTTTTCTTTTTTTCTTTTTTTCTTTTCCTGTCATTGTGCTAGCCAAAACCGTTAGACACTAATGCGAGAGACAAAACAGTACCGCGACGACCCCCAGCGGCAGTGGGTCATCCAGCGGCTGCACGACATCGCGCGGCTGACGGGGTGGCAGTCGGCGCGGCAGATCGCCGTGGGCTGCGAGTCGGCGTGGACCAAGGCGGCGCAGCTGGGGCGGGGCCCGCCCTACACGCGGGCGCGCGACGTCGACCCCCCGGGCTCCGTCTGGGTCAACGCGCGCCGCCTCGACCGCCGCATCCAGGAGGTCGAGGACGACGGGTCGAAGATCGTGCTCGCCAAGGCCGAGAAGGCGTACTACGCCATGGGCCTCCTCGCCGTCGAGCACGACCTCGAGAGGCTCGATCTCGAGTCTAGCGAGAGGTCGAGGGGGTAGATAGATGGACGGGTAGGCGAGAGGAGGGGTGGAGTGGATGGCATTGGTGCGGTAGAGAGTAGAGATTTCCTAGCTCGTGAGGTAGGGGGGTAGGGAGGTAGGGAGGTTGGGAGTTTGCATATGTGGATAGGTGGATCGATGGGTTAGGATAAATAAAGCAAGGGAGTGAAGGATAGACGAGAACAAGGAATGGAAGAGAGAAAATGGGTGGGGAATGAATGAATTTAAAAAAAAAAAAAAGGTTCAAAAAGAGAAAAAGAATAGTTTGCTAGGGGCCAGATTCGAACTGGCATCTCCGGTAGAATAATATCGCACATTTCTTCTTCTTCTTTGAATGCAGACCCTCTCCGGCGTCGTGACCATTAGACTTCCCTAGTAGGTAAAAGTTGAGTACTTTTGTGTTGGCCGTCTGATTAAAAGAGTGTGTTCTATTCTGATATATAACCTTTCTAGCCCGAGTAGGCCGCCACCCCGGGGTCAAAATCCGGCAACTCTTTTTCTCCGTAGAAGATGAGAGAAGGGGACGAATTTATGTATATACTGGCAAACGTGTACAGATTGCGAGGACCGGGACTTGACGTACGTGCTTAGATGTTAAGAGAAAAGAGGAAACACTCGGTGAGGCACCAGTTGTTAGTATAGAATAGTACAGCAAACTTGGTGATAATTGCTTAGAATGCCCACCAAGTTTAGCAGGGTAAGACCCTCTTATTCTAACCCCTGATCTAAATGTGTTTTTTTGCTACTACACGTTTCACATCATGATCACGGCGTCTAATTTGCCGGTAGTCTTTCCACAACCTTGGCCATCTCCTCATCCGTGTATATCCTGAAGCCCCGCTCCTTGGTCACGCTCGCCAGCTGCACGTTCTTGGAATCGAGCTTCTCCTCCATCACCTGCTTCAGCGTCTTCAAGACCAGCGTCTCGGCGTCTTCAATCGTAAGGGACTATACATATAGTTAGCCAGGTTCATAGCTCGTGATACAGATCTCTCACCTTGTGGTACTCGTTCTGCAGCTCGGCCTGGGCGCCCTCGCTTCCGGACCCGATGGCCTTGGCGTCGTAGCGGTAGAAGGTGCCGCTGGGCTCGGCGTGGTAGAGCTGGGGGCCGTCCTCGTCGTAGCCGGCGATGAGGAGGGCGACGCCGAAGGGGCGGCTCATGATGCTCTCCTCGCCGTCGGCGCTCTCGCCGAAGCGCAGGGCCAGGTCGCAGATGGCCTGGGTGCAGCTCTCGACGCGCAGGTCCTCGTTGTAGTTGAACGCGTGGCTCTGGCACTCGACGCGCGCGTGCTCGACCATGCTGCGGGCATCCGCCTGCAGGCCCGACATCGCGCACCCAATGTGCCGGTCGATCTCCACGATCTTCTCAACGGATGACGTCTCCAAAAGCGTCGACGTCACCCGCTTCTCTACGCCCAGCACCACGCCTTCCGACGTCGCGACTCCTATGGCTGTCGAGCCTAGCTTGATGGCTTCGAGCGAGTATTCGACCTGGAAGAGACGGCCTTCGGGGGAGAAGGTGCTGTAATCGAGGGGTTAGTCTATTGTCATCGTGAGAGGGAAGACGGAAGAAAGCTCGTACTTGATACCCCGGTCTATATTACGATTAGCTTTCAGAGCTCGGAGGGGAAGGCATAGAGATGCTTACCATATTCAGATCTTGCCATAAACATCTTGACTGATTTCTAGGAGCACTGTTACTAAAGTCGGGGTATATTATGGTATGCTGTCTCGGAAGTTGTGTGGTCGTTTACAGTTGGTTCAGTTGCTGGCGAGGTTGTAGTTGAAGTCGGGAGTGGAAGGCTGAATGCTGAATGGTTAAGCTCTGGAGCTCAAGGCTGCTACACCGTTTACGTAGCTCAGGTGGGCGTTTGCACTAACCGGGGATTAACAAGGATTCAAGCTCTGACCACCCAATTGGCTGTGCTTATCGATAAGACCCAGCATCTAACGCTTACTTAGCAGGGCGTAGCGTACACTACGAAACGCGCCTAATTGACTCGACCTCGACGCGACTTGGCCAACGGCCCAATCGATAAAGCATACAACTTTAAACCTCCCTACTCCCACCTAAAGCTTCGGCTTCCCCCTAGATACAATAGTTCAACCCAATAAATCAATGCGTCAAGCCAACCCATGATACCATGACATAAAAACGTTCCCGATGTCGCTATCTCGTGAACATGTCTTCCAAGGTCTCTTATTCAGAGAGGCGCACAAACGGCACCACCGATGATAGCAACCAGCGACCTCGCGCCTCAGGCCATGCATCTAGAGGATCCCAGCACGAGCAGCGAAGTACGCGATCACCGCAGTCGTCATTTACCAATCCTGCGCATAAGCGGACCGCTTCAGGTAACCCGCGACCTGCTAGTAGGAGTACCGAAGAACGAAGAACCGAGCGCGTAACCGTGACTACTAAGGAGAAGTTGATTTCGCGAACGAAGAGTCCCGATCGACGACCGAGGGATGCGCCTTCAGAAAAACGAAGATCAAAAGAACCTACCAAGCCTCGTCAGTCGGAGGCGAAGACAAAGGATGCAAAGCCTGATGCGCCGCCCGGTATGTCTAAGTAATATTATGTCTGTCGAGAGGGCTGAGACTAATATCTACTTGTTATAGCGATATGGGATCCCATAGTTAGTTTAACACCACACACATCTGCGCCCCTTGCGATTCGTGTTTCAATACCACCTTCGGCCTCAGATGCGCCGCAATCACTACAGCCGCAGCCTCTGCACGAGCTGTCCTTAGAAGCCCAAGAGGCGGCTATGATCGAGGATTTGTTATTTGTATTCATGGGTTATGAGGGACAGTATATTCGATATGCCTACTCATATGACCCCACCGAGGAAAGAGACCGACTAGCAGGTCCTGATTTCAAGATACAGCCTGGTCTCGACCCCAGTTTACAGGATTTAACAATGTCAATGCTAAAGATGGCAACCCATTACTCCGCTCTAGAGACTTTTGTCGACGTACAGAGCAGGGATGAGTTTGGCGCTGTCAACCATGCCTTATGCGCTGCCATCAGGAAGCTTTTACAGGATTATCTAATAATGATCGCTCAGTTGGAGACGCAATTCCTAACTAACGATACCTTTACCCTACACCTCCTCAATGTTCACACTCTCCCTACAAGTCAGATGATGCTCCAGCTTTATTCGCTGGCGCATGAGTTTCTCAAGAGGAATGCACTTCTAGACGACGAGAGCGAGGAAGACTCCGATCCTGACGACATTGAGAAAGTCCTTGAGAACTTAAAGAGAGGTGGGGACCTCATGCCAGGGAATATGACCGGAAAGAAGGTCTGCAAGGGCGGCGTGGCCATCGGCCTGATCACCAAGAGATTGGAAACCATGTCTGGAGATCCTGCCGCCAGATCCTTACTGACGTCTCTACTCCGTGATGCGAGTAGGCCGTATATGGCTATGCTCAATGAATGGATGCACCACGGCGAGATCAGAGACCCGCATTCCGAATTTCTCATCAAAGAACAGGCGAGTATCAGACGCGACATGTTGGAACAGGACTACATCGACGACTACTGGGGAAGGAGATATACTATTCGAGAGCACGATATACCTCCGCAGCTGCAAGGCGTCAAAGACAAAGTTCTCCTAGCAGGGAAGTATCTGAACGTCGTGCGGGAATGTGGAGGAGTCGATGTTAGCAAGGTTGTCCAGGACATTCCCAAGTCTTTCGACGACCCTCGATTCTTAGACAATGTCAACAACGCTTATTCCCACGCGAACGAATCGCTCATGAAGTTGCTGTTGACCACGCATGCCCTTCCGGCAAGGTTGCGGTCACTGAAGCATTATTTCTTCCTTGATCCATCTGATTATTTCACTTACTTCATGGAACTCAGCACGTCAGAGTTGCGCAAGCCAGTCAAGTCTGTTAACACCGTCAAACTGCAGTCGCTACTCGATCTCGTGCTACGACAGCCGGGAAGCATCGTGTCTTTAGATCCGTTCAAGGAAGACGTTCATATTGAGATGAATGAAGTCAGCCTTATAAAAATGTTGCAGCGCGTTGTCAATATTACCGGTATCGAGCAGGGCGAGACGTTACAACCTTTGACCAATCAACCTACCGAAATGGATCCGAACGCGGTTGGTTTTACCTCACTACAGCTGGACTATACTGTCCCGTTTCCCGTATCATTGGTTATCAGCCGAAGAACAGTATGGCGGTATCAAGCATTATTCCGCTATCTGCTCTCGTTGAGGTATTTAGAGTTGCAGTTATCAACTACATGGCAGACTCACAACACGGGGGTTGTCTGGCGTCATAAGTCGTCAATGAGACGGGTCGAGATTTGGAAGAGGCGAGTATGGACTCTGAGGGCTCGAATGATAGTGTTTGTTCAACAGCTGCTCTACTTCTGCACTCTCGAAGTCATCGAACCGAACTGGCAGTCCCTAATGTCGAGGCTCAAAGCCAAGGATGGTAGTTTGGATGGCTCGGGTAAGCCGGATCGGACGGTGGACGAGTTGATGCAGGACCATGTGGATTTCCTGGATACTTGCCTGAAGGGTTGCATGCTCACCAACGGCAAGCTCATTCGAGTGAGTGTTTTCCAAGTATCGCGGTTATAGCGCATGTGCTCACACTGTCTCAGATCCACTCGAAACTCATGCAGACCTGCATTGCGTTCGCCGCTCACATGAACTGGCTGTCGCGCGAGCTCGAAAAGTCTGATCCCGACTTGATCGGCCCTATACAACCGCCCAATATGACGGACAAGGAATGGAAACGATACCAGGCCGTCAAGTCCCAGAAGTCGCATAACGACAGCGGAAGCAGTCAGCTGCAGGATGAGGAGTCGCGGATCAACAACCTGTTTGACCTCATTGGGAATTGGGAGAGGAACTTCAGTCGGCACTTGCAAATTCTGATGGACGCGTTGAATCACTACGCGGCGACGGAGACGGTTGTCCTGCTGAGTCTCTGCGCGAGGCTGGCCACCGCGAATCAGGGAACCGAGTACGACGCGGGTCCTCGAAACGAGGAGAATCTTGCTGCGTAAGATTCCTTCAGTTTTTTTCTTCTTTCCATTCTTGGCATGATGCATTGAGACGAAAGGGAGGGCGTGTCTTTAGGGTTGAAGTCTATGGCAGGCGTTTAGGTAAGATGAAAAATGCTGCTGGCATACGGCGGAGCTTGTCAGCTTCGACGCAGTGTAAGAGATACCTTGATACTACTATGAATAAGCCGATACCTATTCAAACATGACTCATGCTGCGAGCTCGAACCACTGTTTCATCCAGACGTATCAATGGTCCTTTTTTTTCTTACTACGATTCCACCCCTCAGCCTCGTCTTCAAGTTGCGAACGGGGCCCTCTCACGATAGATTTTCAGGGACGTGATAATCGCCCGTAATATTTCACCGCCCCCAAGAACCACCTTAGTCAGACTCGTAATATATGTAGGAGATGAGTATACTACATACGGACTGAGCTGTATGTATGTATGCAAAAGCGTAAGTGTCGTAGCAGATCGACAGAACTGAACTGAGACGTGGAAGATCAGAATGCACGTACTAGATTCTTGGGATATCTGCCAGAGTGAAGATGTAGCCTCTATCGACTTTTTTTTGTGCGCCAGATCAAACCCAAGCCATGCAATGGCCACCGCGGTCCTTTGGAGCGGTTCGGTGGGCGTCGTTTATACGACGCTTACTTTTTTCTTTTTTTTATACATGCCCCATATATTACAATGTCTCAAATCAGCTTCTCCCCCCTATTTGTGGGTATGGATAGAGCTGAAAATTAGGTTAGGGAGGCAGGGAGGTTAACCCCCCGTCACCTCCTTCACGATCCTAGCCAGCAGCGCCCTCTCGACGTCCTTCCCCTCGAGGGGCCCGCCGGGCGCGAGGAGCTTCTTCATGACGTCGCCCATGCGCACCTTGCCGTCGGCGGCCGCCGCCCCGCCTTCGCTCGTCAGCGCCGTCACGACGCCCGCCACCACGGCCCGCAGCTGGTCCTCGCCCACCTCCTCGACGCCGCTGGCCGCCGCGTACTCCTCGAGAACCGCGATCTGCGCCTGCTCCTTGTCGACGAGGTCCTGGCGCGACGCGGCCGCGAACTCGGCGCTCGCGTCCGCCGAGGCCCGCGCCGTCTTGCGGAGCAGCGCCACGAGCTGCGCGTCGGTCGTGATCGGCTGCGCCGTCTTGGACGCGTTGAGGTTCGCGGCGAGGATGGACCGGATCGCGGTCAGACGCGCGGCGTCTTTGGCGCGCACTACGCACGGGGGGGTGGGTTGGTTAGCGGTGGTTGCTTTTAGGTTTATTTCCCCCCTTCGCCGGCCCTTGCTCTATTTTCCCCTGTCTGCTCCCCTTTGTTTTTATTTTAGGGGTCCGATGTTTCAGGTGACGTACTTGCCGTCTTGAGATCCGCCTTAATCTTCTGCAGCAGCGGCGGCGCGGGCGCGTCGCTCGAGTAGAAACGCGTACATGTCCGGCTCAGCGGCGTCGGCGACGTGAAGCGTGCTCGTAACAGGCGCTGTGCGACTCGGCTAGAAGACCCCGGGGTAGCCATGGTGGAAAGAGGTCGTAGTTTACAAAGTTTCAACGAATGTCGTAACGGACGTAACGTTCCCTCGCTAACACGTGTATGAGAATCGAGGGTCGAGGGTCAAGGGTCCTGGGTCTTGTACGGGGTTCTGGGTCCGGGGAGAAGAAATAATCAGGGGAGGTAGGCGGAGGCGGTGCCAATCGAGGTCGAACTTCGGTACGGTGAGAAAATTCCGGTTCGGTCGAGCTTGTCAAGCTTTGAAGCGTCCAAGCGGCAAGGTGCAAGGTGAGAGATGCGAGGGTTGAACTTAATAAGTGACGAGAGGTCCTACACTCTGGAAATGCCCCGATCTCCGAACGTTAAAAAAAGTCTGGTCCCTGGATATATCACGATCGTCACCGGTTGGTCGGTGACGAGAAGCTAATGAATTTTTGGGACCGCTCCCCATTGGTTCATTATACCCACGGTAAGAAAATGTCACCTTATAACGATATCCGATATCTGACTACCCTGCTACTTGGCGTTTATACATTTATACAATTAAAGGCTTTCCCAGTATAGCACCCTACCATCCATACCTACCTTACCTTACCCCTGCTTTACTTTTCTACATCAGGGAGGAGCTCTTACGATTATATATAGGTACTATGTATTGCAGACAGATGCAGATAATAAGGAGCCGAGGCCGTGCGTGCTTTGTCGATCTCTCCCCATGTTCGATAACAAGCTACTGCTATGATCGACGGTCGGGTTGATTGGGTGTGTTTAGGCACAACGTCCAACTTCTAAAGCTCTCGTCCCTGTTTCAAGGAGACATTACATGCATCATCATATTAGATAGTTAAGGATCTGATAAATGTCACCTGACAGGTAAGAGCAGCGAGATGGCAGCGAGATGGCAGCGAGATGAACTATCGCGCAGGCGAGCGCTCGCATGGGTCGGGATGGACGTCTACATCCGCGGTCACCACGGCCACAACGAGGCCCACTGCCATTAGCCATCTACAAGTCACGGCCCAGCCGTTCTTGTAACTTGGCAGCCGCTTCGTTACACAGTCACACAATCAATCACGGGGGACGGGAAATGGGGTAGCACAAGGAGTAAGGAGGGTTGAAGTAACTTTAATATACGTTAAACAAGACCGAGACGGCCCTTTCCGCGACTGGCCCGGCTAGGGTTATATACCTTAGGTACCAGCGAAAACCCAGGCTCTCCGGCCGGTGCAACGTCGTGAGCAAAAATAATTTAAGATGACGCTTGCCGGTTTCCCCCCCCTTCCCCAGGTGACATGGCAATAGGCAACTACATAGGTAAGGTAACGGTAGCGAGATTTTGCCTTCGGAGGAAAAAAAGAGTCTAGAACACGGCATGTAGAAATTTGGAAACGAGCAGAGACCGGGGGGGGCTGGCGGGTTTCGGCCCACTGGGTTCGTTGGGTCGTTTGGGCAGCTTGGTCCGTCCACTACGGCAATGAGCAATGCGGGATTGCGAAGGGAAAGGGAGAAGCCGTGACAGCGGCTCTTGCCGCCCGCAACTTTACCTACCCGTACTCGGACGGGGCCCATTTACTCGGTGCTGGCCAGTAAGAGTAGCCACCTGGGCTCTACATAGCCGACTGTACCGTATAGTACCGCTAGAGTACGAATAAAAAACGACATGTGCCTCTTGGGCCTTGGGCCTTGGGCCTCGGGCACTAGGTACCGCGTGGGTATCCGTGAGCCGTGGGTATTCTCCGTAGATGGTGCGTGGACGTGGGTGTAGGCGTGGGCGTGGGCGTGGGTATGGGTATGGGCGTTTTGGGGGGTTGTTCGGGTTGGGTTGAGACACAACTCGACCCGACTCGACTAGTTCAGAGTTGGTCAGGTTTGGACCCGAGACTCTGGTAGAAGGAGCCGACGGCAGTCCTTGATTTGTTACTTCCTTTTTGGCCAAACCTTAAGCTGACCACGCGTCCTTTTTACTTTCCTTGTCCCAATTCTCTCCACCCCTTAAGCCTAAGCCCCTCTCTATCCTCTCTGTCCTTCTCTATCTTCATCCCCATCTTCGCCTCTCTGCCAACTTCATCGCCAACTCCATCGTCACCCATCTCTCCTCTTGCCAGAACATCCTTCTGCCAAATTGTGATCCTCAAGATCTTTTGGTCCAAACCGAGAGCCGAGTCTATGGTAATATAGTGTCTATAAATGCAGTCGTCTCGCTATCTGCGGATCGCCCAGTGTACAGAGTGCAAACAAAAAAAATACGCCCAGTCCCGATCCCCGGGAAAGAAACGCGGACAAGCGCCATAGTAAAGTCCCGTCGGACATGCCCACAATCGTCTTTATGCAATAATACCCCATACCCCTTTTCTAGGAAATTCGATCCATCGAGCGACACGATGTTGACCCCGATCAGTTTCATCCCACGTCTACCTTTTGCCGTCCATATCCCCATTCCTTGTCTCCAACGCAGCAAGGTTCCCCTCCGTAAGAATCGTTAATAATAAAAACCAGCCGCCCAATGACCTCAGCGCCTCGGTTTTCTACCGACGCAAACGTACCTTCAATAGCCGTCTGTCAGCATGACAGAACCATCTCTTTTCGTCGAGGGTTTGGGGGAAAGGAAAGGACTCACAGTCGGAAATATGGCTGTCGTATTACAATACTCATTAGCATCATAGTCCAACCGCGGAGGTCCGAGCTCATGGACTGTCTCGGGGCATTACCTTAAGCGCAGGGTTAATAGCTTCTGCCCTTGCTTGTGCTACCAAGACGTGGAATTCTGTAATCGACATGCTACGAAAACGGTAGCAAATGTCAGCTCTATTCCAAACCGGGACATCCTAGAAGATATGGATATCGGACGTACCCCAGCAGCTCCGTGAACGGGTACAAGGCCAGGGATCCAAGCAATAGCCGGATATTTTCTTGATTAGCAACCCCAATATCAAATTCTCTCTGATCTGTGCTTTCGAATTAGGATCAAACCGCTCGGAAGAACACGTGGTACCCATACTATCAGACCAACCGCACATGGGCAGGGGGAGCACTAGCAAACCAAGAATCAGTAAATACTCTCTCACTGCGTCGGGAGAGACTGATTGGTGATTCAGAAGGCCCGCTCCGGACGCGAATTCAACGGCCGGGCCTAATTCCCCGGGTGGGCTGAACTAGGGGGTAATGAATCCTCGAATACGTACTTCGCTCCTCGACGTCGGTGAACCCGGCGTGCCTCATCCAATGCGCAATTCGCCGGGGCGCCTCGGGGTTTTTGAACTGCGACATTGCTTGACGATATTTATCCGACCATTGGCGAAGCGCATGACCTATCAGAAGTCGGCCGTGAGCATGATCGCCTCTCGGTTCGGTGCAAGCATCAATGAGGCTTACCATCCGTTATCGTACCGTTGTCCGACTGGGCGTTGAAGTCGATTTCCACCATCTGGCACCATCCGCCTCCGCGCAGACATCGGAGGATATCACGCATGTATCCGTGCCACCGGTTGCGGTCGATGCCCCCCGCTACCAGCCTGCTGTTTATAAGGTCGAAATGGCCGGAATGGAACTGAAGCCTAAGAAGAGACACACTGAGATTTCTGCTCCAACAATCGGGCATATCGGCTCTTACGGCATATTGAGGTTGTCGACATTGAGGTACAGATTCTCGACGCTCTCCTCGGGATTGTAGTGATGGGGGCTCATGTCGATGCCAATGACCTAAACATGCCCGTATTAGCCAAGGGAGCCTCTCTAAATTGCAAACGATTCCTTCTGCATGCTAGTTACTAGCACCGAGCTCACCGAGTCTGTCTTCTCGCAATCCCAATGCCCTAGCTGCAGCGGTGTTCTGGTTCCCAAATCGCGGCCAGGGGTAAACGAACCCGAAACGAAACAGTCCCGTCAAACCGCCAGAACTGCTAGGGCACCTTTCCGCGTAAAAGCCGCGAGGATCATAGGAGACTACCCCCAGAAATATCGTTCCTGGGTATTCGGCAATCGTAAGGAGCGACCAACCCAAGGAACAAAGCTATACATGCCTCGCACCTGGGATGTTCCCAGGCTACTTGAAAAGCCCACAGTCCTGTCCCGAAACCACAGTCGAGTACTCGTCTGAGTGCTCCCATGGGAGGAAAGATGGATCTTCCGTCAAACAACATGGTCAGGACGTCGTGCTGGAGGCGTAAACGAATGGTCTCATCCTACGAGGAGTACGTCGGCATCAGTTTCTAGGCCGGTTTCGAAAAGGAGTGTTTTATTAAAACGGCGGCAGACCTCGTCAACTGGCACAAAATATATCTTGCGGTCTACACAATAGCGTTGATACGTTCTGTTGTGGTGGATGAACGTTTCGCGCACTTCGTCGGTAAGCTCTTCGGTATCGGCGTGCCTGCGGTCATTTCAGTGAGCAGAAACATTCGGCTGATGCTAAGGGCATACCTACCCAGTCATTGTATAATAACAACGCGGGCTCCCTAAAAAGAAGGCTAAGCAAGGTATCTTAGTTGAGATTATGGGGAGACTGCTTTGTAGCAAGCAAGCTGCGGGATCGAACGCGTGGTTATGAAGGGGGACAACCATAGACTTCTGAATGACGGCTTTTAACCAGTCCGGCATCCTCGGTTTGGGTTTTCGACGCCATCGACGCCCACCTCCTTCTCGACGAGGAGGCCGTCCGATCTCCTCTTCCCCTAGGTACATCGGACCGTTAGTGGCAAGTGGTATATTGCAAGAATAATAAAGCTGTTTAGGCGTGTGTGGAGACAATGGCCCGGTCAAAACAACCACATTGGTCACACGAACACAGCTTGCACCCCACGAGCTGCTGTTCGCCGATCCTAGGTACTACGGTTACTCCCTATGCTGCATCAGACCTTCCTGTTCAAATCCGGTCAGATATAGATGGTAGAAGCATAAGGGCAGGCATCTCGAAGTTCCCATGCCTGTTCCTCCCTCTATATCGCTTCCACGACCCAATGCACCCGCACTAGCTCCTGTCTCTGCTCTTGCATCGTCCATCGGATTGATGGGACATTGCTGCCCAAGCTTGCTCTTGCTTCGTGTGCTTGGCAGTACTCGGCCCAATGGCTATGAAATGGGTGCTGCAGAGGGTTTACATTGCATTGAATGACATATAATACACGGGAGGTCTTTTATCTGGCTGGGTGGGATTAAGCAGCCACGTATGGGAGTCAACGTATGCTTGTGATTAATCGTACTGGTTCGGCAGTCTTTCGGTACTCTAGCTACCCCTTCCTTTAAAGTTGCTGACAGGTTACCGTACTGTGCCTAGTGTTGCTCTCAGGGGCATCCGGCCTGTGGAAGCGGCCACGGCCATGGGTTTGGAACTTTGGACGGGACAGCCGCGTTACGCGGAGAAGTTCAGACGACCCAAGGAGCATTTTATGGGATTTGACAGCGGCAATGGAACACGACGAACCAGCCAAACGAGCTCTCTGTGGACGGGAAAACATTTTCCTCCAAACAGTTTTAGCTTGGTTTTAGAGAGGCCGGCGGAATTCCGCAGGGCAGGTCGTCAGGGGAGTTTCCAGGACCCGGGCTCCTGGAGCGGCTGTGGCTTTATTTCCATGTGCCCCTATAATCGAGCACGTACAGGATGGCAGCCACATTCAAACGGGTACCTCCCAGCAATCCCCCGGCCACGTTTCCAAGTCCTTCCTCTCCGCTACGTATCCTAGAAAGGTACATATATTTCCAGGACCCCTGACGCCGCTATGGGGGGCAAGACAGCACGAAAACCTTTGGTAAGCACGGCGGATGCAGCCCGACTCCAAAAAGAATTTTATTACTTGCCGATGACTTGTTTTTTAATCTACTACGGGTTGTGGATTTGGTCAGTCGCGGACAGATTCCACGTACATAGCGGGCCATCATGACGACAAGGATGGAGCTGTCGAATGGCGGCCTGTTTACAGTAACTTGCTCGCAAAAGCGACTAGGTCGGATCATTTGCGTCCATCTGGTATTAGTACATATGCATGAGGGAAAGCAGGCTCACCCGGGTCTTGGGACGACAAGATTGGGGTGACGATCGTGGTGCCTACTATTACCCACGACTCCTTATGTGCGACCACCCGGACGGTGTAGAGATTACGGGATTTGCTCTATTTAGTATGGCTTCATCACACCGCTACTGCGACTATGGTCTGATGGAAGCTAATAAGTTATAACAACTCGACTAAGAATCAGCAACAGCGTTCCCACCGTCAAAATGGCCGTATTTCCAGTTTTCAGGTCCGTCTGGGTAGGGCGATGACTGTACAGCATCTCTGGGACCGCCGTAGTGTGTTAATTTGGTCTTGCACCCCGTTGAGAAGGACACCTACCCTACGAAACGACCAGAACAAACGGGCCGTCGCAGTGGAGATGGCCTTAGAGGGACGACGCTAGGAATTGGGGGGGTGGCGGCGATCTCCAAGTGGCCGGTAAGGTACGAAGGTACCAATATGTTTCCCTGGGTTTGATGGGTACTGTACTGCCCTGCCAGCCTGCCCGGCCCTCTCAGCCAGAGAGGGCATCCCCTCTGCGGCACGAAAGGGGGCATTATCTCACACAGCCTAGTGTCTCGGCATCCGGAGCTCTCTATGAGAACCGCAACGGGGGGTGTCTTACGATGCGTTGCCGGCTCGTAAGACGGGGTTTACAGGCTGTAGAACGGGTCTACGAAAGGTTGAAGTCGACGTCTACGTCTATGTTACTAATAAAAACTCTTTGTTGAAACGAGTGGTATAGGTCCATTCGTTGTTCGACGCTAGCCATTTACCCCTGTTCCTTCAGACAGGATGGTCGGGACTGGCCCACACACGGTTAAAGCCTATGTAGCCCTCATGCCTACAGTACGACGCACGCACGCAATTTTTCCTACCGCTGGGATAGCGTCCTCCCCTCTGGAATCACACTCTCCTCCTGTATAACACCTTCGCGACGGGTCTGGTAGTCGGTCACGGCTGATGTCGGCAATTCCGGGACTTTGGTTCCAGTGCGCGTTCCTCGCAGTTCCACGATCTCGATTACGGCATCCTGAGAATACATGCTAACCCCCTCGCAGCCTCGGTATGTGCCTTTACCATCGACGTCCAATATCATCATATGTAATCATGTGTCTTACTCTACTGAGCCATGCATTAGCGTGTACCAGAGTATCGGGTCAGACACTACAGGCGTGACTGTATCCGGATCTAAAAGAGAAAAAGAGCGGGAAAAAACGCCGGTGTCAACGACCAATTTGGACCAGCCTCACTCTCCGCTACGAGGATCACCAATAGTAACCCTTGCTTATCATGACCCTGGAAGAGCCAGCAATATTCGGTAGCCCTGGTTTTACCTCATATTCGTTCGCTAGAGGAATAGTTTTTCTCTTCCAAGCGAGATCATCCGGCCGGCACTGTATCACAACGCAGAGATAACAGAATTATTTTTTTCTTAATTAAAATCACGTGAGAATTGGTGGAGAGAACGAGATACTTTGTTTGTATCACCAGCCCCGAGCGAATGGTTCAATCTTCCCGGGAGTAGCTTGGCTAGCCTACCCAAGCGTGAGAAACTGAGGGGTCGGTTACAGATAGGGTGCTACCCTGCGGGAAGGACTTCGTTGGGAACTGGGAACTTTTGAGGCTGGATTGGCTTGCAGTTCACCGTTCCTGCGCCGCGCTTGATTGGTAGGATCCATCTAAGCCAAGACGTCTTTGATTCCCAGCATGCGGGATACCGGTCGCCAGCTTTCGTAGCTCCTCTCGGATCCGGCAACATGCAGACGTGAGGCGAAGGCTCTACCGCGTACACGGGAACGCCTTACTACTGTACGTCTCTGTTACAGCTCTGGAGCTCTGGAGCTCTGGAGCAAAACCCGGGGCGCTGGCGGTAAAACTACTCTTACCCAGCAAGTCGGTAAAGCGATCTCCACGGGTTTGCCCAGCTGATATTCGCGTTGATCCTGCCGATGAAGTTTTACACTTGGCATCTACCTAGGTACCTAGGTTACCATGTTCTCTCACATGCAGCGGCAAGGTCATATTCTACAAATGGCATTTTTATTTCATATCTCACGTCTCATCGACCCATCGTATCGAACACTGGCCCGTACCACTCATTAAAAATAAAAAAAGCTGTTCTTGTCGCCGTCTAGCTAGAATGACATGACGTACTTTGTGGAGGCCTCTTATCACGAACAGGATAACTCGCCATCTGCCGAAGGACGCGGCATACTACCCTCACCCAGCCGAAAGTTATACGGCGCATCATGCAGTGTCTGAAATCAGACAGGAGATTTGCTACAAGGTGCAAGCCATAGGCCTTTGCACGCGCGGGGTACGTGTCTCGACGTCTTGGAGCTGATAGGTACGCAAAAGCCACACCGTATACCTAGTCAGAAACGAGGGTAGGCGAAGGCCATCATCCATAGGGTGACAGGACAGCGTAGTAGTCCCGGGACGACGACATAAGCAAACATTCGACATGCAACGTGAGCTGGCCGCTTTGTTTTAAGCCCCCAAAGAGACGCGCCATTTCTTCTGATACAATCAGGTTTTGTCCGTTCTCCCCTTTTTTTTTCTCCCTAGTCTGCCTTTCTATATCCTATATGCTTGCCTACCGTGGTCGTTTCGGTGTATCAGGGAGGCCTTACTGGGACTCCTTGTCGGCCAGTTTCCGACGTGGGGTAGGATAGACGGACTACATGGGGGAAGGGGAAAAGAGGGGGGAGTGAAAGACATGTAGGATTCTTGCGTAGGTGTGCGATACCATAGATATGTACGGCAGGGCAAGGCGAGCCAGCCAGCGAAGTCGTGTTGCTAAACAAACAAACGGGGGATGCAGGTCGCAGGACGCAGGTCGTTAGTCGCAGGTCGCTGGTTGCAGGTTTAGCCCGACGGCGTGTCTTTCGGGCAGACCCCCAATCGCGGGCCGCCCGTGACCGCTCGGTCGAGGGTGTAAGTGTAAGTGTAAGTGTAAGTCTTAGACTAAGTGCAAGACGCATGGAAAGGCCCGCTGCAGTAAGGTAAAGCGTGTAAGAGAAGTATATGTAATGCAATGTAATGTCATGTAATGTAATGTACGCTAGGAGGAGGCATGTATGGCATGTATGTATTCCAAGTGGGCTTGACGTGGACTGCTGGGGTCCGTACAAGATTGCGGTCGCGAATGCGACCTGTCACATATCACCTTTTCCCTCCTGTTCTTGGCACTCCATTTGGAACGTTTCTTCCCGGGCGGCTCGACCCCTTGTCCGTTTCGCTTTTGCGATGTCACTCTCGACAAGGTTAAGGTTGTTTGGATACTATTCGGATTTCTTCTTCTTTAAATCCTTCCATCTTACTAAGCAGAGGCAAGCGAGAGAAAGAGCAAAACATGATAGCTGAGGGAGGCTATGTAATGAATGTAATGTAGGTCAGGGTCAGGTTTTGGTCGAAGGATTTTTTTTTCTTCTTTTTCTTTCCCCTCTTCTTTTTCTCTGTTTCCCCCCCCTTGCCAAAACAATTAATATATCTATTGTAAGCGCCACCGCCTCACGAGTGCTACCGTGGAGCAGGATCTACTAGGTAGAAGGAGGATGGAGGAAAATATACATGGTTACATACCTACCTCCTAGGTATGTATTTCTCCTTACATGTACGTATGCAGTTGGAGGAAAGTGAAAAAAGGGGAGGGGGGGAGAGGCAAGAAGAGTCGTAGTCGTAGTCGTAGTCGTAGTAGATGGAGTAGTAGCAGAGGTAGTAGTAGCAGAGGTAGTAGTAGCAGAGGTAGTAGTAGCAGAGGTACTAGGTAGAGAAGTGATCCGTCATTGGTTCCCAACGGAACACTCTATCTGCTTGGAAAATGCAACCCGCTCCAACGAACGGCAACGTGACCATTACGTCTATTAACTAACAAACACGAAAACTTGGGGCGAACCGTCTGCGCGGGATCTTCGATTCTACATACTACTTCGCTTCGTTGCAACCGGTTTGCTAAGCTAAACAAGATAGATAGCCCTCACCTACATACTTACCGCTCGTGGACCAACATGTGAAAAAATCCAGCAAGACCTAACTCCAAAACCCCCTATACTATTTTATAATTTTCTATCCGACCACATGTGCCATTTACCCTTGTCTGAAAGATTCGGGCTGGCTTTAGAAAGATGCTTTATCACGGGCTGAATAGAACAAAGTTTCGTAGCTGTCAGAAGAATCTTTTGAACACGCAAAAATGCCTGTCCGCTTGTCATGCCATGCTGTATATTATACATTCGAAGCCGTTCTTGTCCTCTACCCATTTGTGTCGTGCTGTACTGTATAGGCCATGCAATTCGATGCTTCTACTCCTGTTCTTCATGCGTTTTCTTAGTTCACAAATACAGCGAAAGCGAAGCGCTTTTTTCTCGTTTCCTGTTCCCAAGAAGTCCAAAACTCTCCGCGGAATGCAATAGAGTAGAAAGCCCGTGACATCGCGTCTTTCCAAAATGTCTAGGCCCTTCCCTCTCTTCTGCCGTCTCCTCGCGAACCCAAGTGGATAAGCCAGCCTAGCACCAAGTGAACACAGGATTCCTAGCCTTGACGGTCTCGAGGCGCTCCACGATCACCTTGCGCCTATTCCCGTCCATGGTCTCAGCGGCCGCGTACCCCAGATCTCCCTCCATATCGTCGTCGTCCTCGCCTTCGGCGTACCCGTTGCCGTACAGCTTGGCGGCGATAGACCCGCCGTGTCGGGGCGTGCTGGCGGCCGTCGCGAACGAGTACCGCCGCTCGCCCCGCCGCGGCGTGTACATGTTGGTCATGTTGCTGTTCCTAGACGGACCCTGGTAGCTGGAGCGCGGGGGCCGCGAGGGCCGGGTCGCGCTGGGCGAGCTCGTCGACGCGAGGGCGTCGAACGGGTTCTGCGTGCTGCCGTTGGCAAGGGGCGTGCTCAAGTCAGCCATCGCCGAGGCACGGTCGGGCGACTGCTCGTGAGAGCTGGCGAGTTCGAAGCGGCCCGGGTTCGGCAGCGGGCTGGAGAAGCCGAGAAGATCATCGACGTTGACGCTGACGGGGTTGGTGGCCGGCGCGGACGACGCCGCGCCGATGTCCATCTCCTCCTCCTCGATGGTGGCGGCGTCGCGCGGGCCCGACTCGGCCTTGCGGCGCGCCTCCGACGACGTGACGCGCATGGGCACGGCCACGGGTACCTCGACGAGGTCGTCCCAGACGCAAACCCTGGCACGCCGCGTGAGCTCGAGCGGGCCGTGGTCGGGCGTCTTGAGCGTCTCGACCACATTCCATGCCTGCCCCTTCATCACGGCCATCTGCCGGGAGAACATCTTCTCCTGGAAGTCGGGATCGATCTGGAACACCTTGCGCAGCTCGAGCGACGTTTGGCTCCACCACTGCGTCGACGTGAGCAGCGGGAGGAAGTGGTCCCGCGTCTTCTGCGAGAAGGGCCGCCCGATGAGGTCGACCGGGAGGAACAGCCAACCGAAGGGGAAACTGTACGGTGGTGAGCTGTAGATTCTTTAAGATATCGTGTTAGGTTAGGACGTAGATACATACCTTCGCCACGCGTCTGGGTGTTTCCATGGCCACGATAGGGAGTTATCGATTGCTCCGATAGAGATCTTGGGGTCTGGGGCATCTTTCGTGCTGGCTGCTTTCATAGGTTTTTGCATCTTATACGGGATGGGACTTCTAGATTTGTTTCTCATCGTCAAATCAACGGGCCTTACGGGTTGGTCGACATCGTCGTCATCCCCGACGTCCATGTTAAGCTGTAGCGGTTCGGAAACGATAGAAACGTTTTGGGTTTGCCAATCCACCTTGACCATCCAGTTGTCGAGGCCTCTATCCGTATTCCGCATTATATAGTCTAATATCACGAGCTTCTCGAGCTGCTCTCTGAAAGCCTGCTTCAGAGACTCGGTCCACCTAAAATTATCCGGTCCAAGTGGTCGTTGATCGGGAGAGCCGCGTTCGTCTTCGCTTTCGCTGTCATCTTGACGAGCAGTCCTACTGGTTGGCCGGCAGTTATCCGCCCATCTCTTCCGCCTATTCCGGTAGCTGTCGTTTGTACGAAAGCTGGACCAATATTGGTCGGGCCAAGGATTTTCTCGTAGAAACACGTTCGCATCTTTGAATCCCTTAAGAAATACTTGAAAGCTCCCAGGTTTCGCGGGAAGAGGCTTCTTTTTCCTGTAAAAGCTCCGCCGGTCCCAGTAGGGATAATGGAAGGACTTGGATGATAGGTAGACAACGTCGGTGTAGGGGACTATATGGGTTCGGAGCTGACAATCGAGAACGTACGCTGCCGCCTCGCTCACGTACGAAAGATTAGGAATTAGGCTGGAGATAAGTCAGAATGTTGCCACATGTTGGCTACGTGGGCGGGACAGCTTACCAGGCGCGGCCAAAACAGCAAGGGAACAGGTTCCGATGAATCCATTTGTTCCACTTTGGATTTCCAGCTGCGTAGGGCTCTTCATCCTTGGGCTTGAATACGCCGACTATCTTGCCATCGGTATTCCGCGCAAAATAACTTCCAGAGCTCCCCTGTGTGATCATGCTCGGATGCATGCCTTGGCTGATAGCATCGCGCACGCTATCCACTATGGCTTCGAATTCGGCCCTGGACATGGCAGGCTCGGGCATATGGGCAAGAGTGTCCATTGTAGCAGGCCGTACGCCCTCAGGAGGTTGAAAGACGCTGTAATGAATTTCGAGCCGCTCCTCCTCGCCGGGAACCCCCTTTCCCTTCCCCCTTTTGAACTTAGAAGCTATTTCGTCGGCCCATCGTTCCAAACGTGCGTTGATGGCCTTGAGGTCGACGCCAGAGTTGCTTCTCATCCGCTTCGGGCGATACTTAGGTTTCCCGACGGGTTTCGGCGAGGTCATGCCCGAGTGAGGGCGAGGCTGGGCGATGGGCGCAAAACGCGGAGCGGATTGGGGTTGGAGGGATGCGGAACTCTGGGCTAGAACGTCGTCGTCGGATTCATCGCTGAACTGGTCAGCCTGAGCCAGGCGTTCGTAGCCCGTGGTAGCTGGCCGGTTTCGTGGCATGGTGGCGGTCGCGCAGGTGTATCGGTGGTCTAGTATTTGGGAATAAATATTATAGCATTCTGGTCGCGAAAATGTACCGAATCACAGGCTTGGAGAATGCTCGTCGTTGCCCCTGTCTCCCCTGTTTCGTATTAAAAAGTGTAAGCTCCCTAACTAATTAATCGATACCCAGTATTTTTCCAACTAGGGTCAAAGAATTGAAAACAGAAAACTAAGAGTGAAGGGGGAAAGAGGGACTAAGCAACGACACGAAGTTGAAGAAAACTGGTGATGATTTTGGCCTAGAGGTAGGTGAAGGTGATCGTACAGGTCGAAACACGTCACGTCAATGGGTGATATTCTTTGGGCCAACTTACAATGCTTACATGACGACTGCAGCACAAAGTTGAGATTCCCCACGGATAAGCCCCACATCCCTGCATAAGAGAGGACTCCATTAGGCCAAATACCCTGACAAATGCATGGTACAGTTTTATATGATGGGGGGAAATTCCAATATTCTTGTAAGCCACAAAGACCCCCAGACCCCAGGACCCCCTATTTCGACGGCTACTACTGTAGGAAGGTGACTTGTCTTTACTCTGACTCTGAGCGGCGAATGGATGACTTTCGTTACTTTCATTACCAATCCCCCAAAGCTAAGGGATGTCGAGATTATATCGAAATTCCTACGTTGTTACACCTCCAAGGGGGAAACTACATGCATACATAGGACTACAGCTTGCTTACCAGCTCCCCTAGTTCGTCGGGGTCTAAGACTCTAAATACCATCAACCCCGCCCTATCGGAGGCTTCCGCTGTCCTTAGCTCACCACCTCACCCACATGGGGCACAAGGAGAGACGCCGCCTTTCCAGCTAGCCTGCTCGCCAGCTCTCACCAACCTACCCACCTACGTAGATAGACATAGCCAATTCGTTAATGAGAAACGGGGACATCTTCGTTACGGATTCTTTTGCGGAACGACGTGGTTCTTTGCAGGAAACCAGTCCACCGCAAGTAAAAGAACATTCCGACTTTGCTCTTGAGGGGATCTTCACCAATCGCTCCGATAAAATTCCCGTCACGCGATCTCGTACATAATCCTTATACGTCCACCTCGCAATAGGCTGAGCTACCCGAGTCATCTGCAACCAAAAGTTGTACCAGTTGGGGTCCGTCCACGACGATATTCAACCCTAGAGACTCTTTGATATTAGAGAGTCTGAATCTGAGACCCCAAGTCTCCTAGTCTCTAGAAAAAGAGGACAGCGGCGCCCACCGCCTACTTCTACCTATTCCAAACAGACTTTCTCTTGGGATAACAAACTTTACGTCAGTCGTACTAGATGTTTGGCCAATCGTATCTGATCCGGCATTCTAGAGATGCACCAATCTGAAGACGGTTTGCTTTGAAGATCCAAGGAGTCAACGTCGATCCTAACCCTGCTATTTGGCTCTTGTAACTTAGGCGCAACTCTCGTTGATCTCTAGTCCCTTTCTACCTGGCCGTTCCTGGGGCATCCTCTTGGCTCTCCTTCACTCCTCCTTCTCATGCCGATGTAATCCAGGTCTACTGGCCAGGATTTCTCCCTTATATTATTCAGACTATTTCTATCTTCCTAATCCCTCGCTACCCACTCCTTACATTCTTCTCCAAGACCCCCAACATTTCGCCGCGCTGATTAATATAGCAATCCGGTTGTTATATGTCCCGGCTACAAATCTGTCTAAATATCTACCAATTTCCCTACCACATGTACGCCCCAGTCACCCATCAGCTCAACTCCTTTACGGATTGCCTTTGTTGAGTCGTGGTTGCGGGCAAACGACACAATAGTCAATTAATTACACCACGGCTCAACTCGACGAGCACACAATTCACCGTAGCTTCGGAATGGCTACCGAAGCAGTAATGGGCGAAGGCTTCATTGATATTACCATCACAACCTTCTCATCATCACCGGAACCCGATCAACGGGGACGGAAACGCCGCCGCAGCCCACCTGAAGCTCTAGCAGTTACGACAGCTCGATTCCCCTCGACGGAGTCTGCTACGTTCCGTGGACGGTGCCGGCACCGTTCCACTTCCCGGATCGACGGGTCTAGAAACACGTCACGGCTTAGGGGAGGCTCTTTGTCTCCGAGCCGCAGAAGATTCCTTCGCGTTGTTCAACTGAACCGCCACCGAAGCCAATCCCCGTCTAGGTCCCGCGGCCCCAACACAAACCAGGAGTCTTCCAAACGAAGACGTCAAAGGACACAAAGTCGAAGTCGAAATTACGATGGCGAGCCGAAGAATGTTGGCGAAACCACGGTGACTTCATTCCTCCGGCACGAGATCGTGGTTAGGAGCGATGAGCCATCTCAGCAGTCGAAACAGGACGGATGAGCAGGCTAGAACCTATAGGTTTCAGAAATTCGGACAACGCTAAACTAGCGACGAACCTGCTCGCGCGGGACGAAGACGTGGTACAGGAGAAACGCTATGACGTTTCATGTGATGATAGTCATCTAAACTTGTATAACATACAACAACAAAAAAACCAGTATCTCCGGCTGACTTACGGATCGATTTGAATGTGGTCTCGGGATTTTTCCTTCATGAATACAAAGAAACCAAGTTGTCAAGGGATAGCAAGTTTTCATGCTCGCCTGACGAGGTGGGCATATCGAAGCTATGTTGTCTAGCCTGAGACAGAAAGGTTCCAAAAGAGAAAAAAGAAAGGGCGGGAGTAAAAGCGGCAGGACAGTCTCTTGTATTTTATCAAGTATCTACATTACCTATCACAATGGATTATGGATTATGGATTATGTAGACCTGTAGCAATTGACTAATGTTGTGAAAACAGATAACCAGAGCATCGGACAAGATTGGGATTTCGGCATCTGTGAATATGAGTGATGATATGATGATATGACAGTGAACTGGAATGCCAAGAGAAATGGAACCCCACGCAAACCCGCCAAGCCCGCCAGCCCGCCAACCCACAGCCCGCAGTCCGCAGCCCGCAGCCCGCATCGCACGGTTCTTGCATCTGCATCAGCTCAATGGAGTTTGGGGGCCTAAACAGGCAGACGGGGCCCTTTCAGATCTGCGGGGCACGTGGCCACGGAAGCACAGCACTTACATAGCAGAAGTTGAAGTGGCCCCTCTTAGATCCCACCCTTGAAGCATCCAGCTGGTCAGCAGACCAATCAAGCATTTTCCGTCGCCGACTGTGATTTGCGGGATGTATCAGCGCACTAGGGCACTAGGCAGCGCACTAGGCAGAGGCCGTTGATTACAGATGTGCATCTTGTATCTTGTACCGTGCCGTATTGTGCTTTTATCGTTAGCTGCGTCCTGGTTTAGCGGGGTGGGAAGGCTACTGCTGTTTCTACGCTGCACAAGGATTGCACAAGGATTGCACAAGGGTTTCCGTGTGGAAAGTACCCCTCCATAGCCCGTAGCTAGAATAGATACATCTCACGTCAACCTAATGCGACCCGAATCATCCCTAGCCAGAATCTAGCCTAGAAGCAAGTGGACCAACCAAACTTCATCTGTCCATTTTCAGAAGCTTGACTGTCACATCCACTCACAACTATCTCACCCTACACGACACCTAACATTGTCCTCGTGACGACGTGAACCGTTTGAGTTTTTTTCCTTCTATCTTTTGTCTCTCTTTAGTGCCGAATCTTTCGTTTTCACCTTAGGCCGCAGAGGCCTGCCGCCCTATTTCTTGTCTTCCTGCCTATCGTCCAACCTGCGCACTTACGACTCTATCTCTATAACCCCTCCGTCTGCTCGCTTTCGCATCCCTTGTTAGCCACAAGTAGCCTCGCCAATGCTCACCTTCGCCTGCGCAACCCATTTCTCCAGTGCGCTTTCTTTGTCATGAACCCTTAGTCAACCTGGCAAACGCCTCAACAGCCAGCAATTACCACTACCTACTCTGCATGCAGCCGCACCACCTCTGTGCTGATCGGGCAGAACGGCAAGCAGTATGACTACAAACAACAGGTCACAGGGTAATAGCCCTTTTCACAATCCCATTTCTCAACCAACAAGGAGCCTTAGCCATGCCCTTCCCGAGATGCAGTCACTTATACCTACAAAACGATACTACGATGATACTGACAAAGCGTCCTTTGATCAAGCCTCGATGCAGAATGGGTCCTCGAGGCTCAACTTGAACCCGGCCCTTCTACTCAATCCCAAGGGCTACGCCGCTCCTGCCCCGGCCCCCCGCCAAGATGCCGCCAGCATGTCTTTCAACAATTCGAACCCGGCCGAGCTCGAGTTCCAGTTCGCAAATCCCCACGACAGCTTTGCGTCTGCTAGTCAACCTCTCCATTCTAACGGTCACGCTCCGCCGCCGCCTAACTTTGGCGATATGATGGATCGGATGAATAACGTCGAGCAGCGCATGTTCGTGCCCCAAACAAAACGGAGGAAACTCGAGGCAGAGGACGACATCAACCCAATGCGCGCGTTTGGGAACGGCGGCAGCGGGGATGTCGGACAATATATTAGAGAGAGGCGACAAGACGCGCCTAGCCAGCAGCTCTCAACTAGGCGTGTCGAGGCTATTGACCTTACCGATGCTGGTTAGTTATTCCTCCGGGCCGAGTTGGGTATCTAGCTAATCTTAGGCAGCCGAGGAAAACGATGTTGTGGTGCTACAGCCGCCAAAGGACGAGGAAATATGCTACGGCATGATCCAGAACGCTAGACTGAACTGTCATATGGTTCCCAGCCCGAAGCCTGGTAGTGTGTCGCTCATGCCGAACTGGTGGCCTCAGGTCAAGATCGTCCTAAGAAGAAAACTCGGCGAGGCATCCAATTTCATCCAGGCCTGTGATTATACGCGCAACATAGTCGGAACCGTCGATCCCGAAACCGCATCTGGTCTTGCAGCGTTACTAGACTCCCGTCTACAGCTCAGAACAGATTGCAGAATACCTACGAGACAGAAGGCTGAGGGAGAGGTGGCGGGACAACAGACGTCGAGAAGTTACACCTTGGACCTGATGATCTACGGTCCTCGCAAAAACGCTAGGACCGCCGGCAGACATCTTTCCCAGAAGAATCTCTGGCTACGCAATCCCCCAAGAGTTGATCCGGGTATCAAGTACGAGAATCCCCAGCTCTTCGAGGGACCTAGGCCTCCACCTGTTGTAAGGGAGCAACCTAGGATGGTTCCTCCTGCTATGGGTGCCCCAATGATGCGTAGCGTCGAAGAAATTCGATCTGAAGTCATGGGAGTCTTTGACTCACTCAAAAAGGACGAGGAGCTTCCCGAGATGGAGCCGGGCCCTCGAGTACAGACAGAATTGCTGAAACACCAAAAACAAGGGCTTTTCTTCATGACAACCCGGGAACAGCCCCGTCAATTCGGCGACGATGGCAAGGTCGCCGAGTCTTTCTGGCAAATCCGTCATGGCAACAACCGCCAGAAGATATATTACAACGTAATCACCGGCCATTCGCAACGAGAACCTCCCCCTGAAACATTTGGTGGCATTCTTGCAGATATGATGGGTCTGGGCAAAACCCTAAGCATATTATCCCTCGTTGCCAGCTCCCTCGATCAGGCAGAGAACTGGTCAAGCCTCGTTCCTGTTCAGCCAGAGATTCCACCTCCGCCCAAGAAGGGATCTTCAGGGCAATTCGATGTACCCACACCGCAGCCGCTAGGGTTGACCCGCCTGAAACAGAACGCCAAAACTACGCTCTTGATATGTCCTCTCAGTACCATAACGAATTGGGAAGAGCAGATCAAGGCGCACATCAAGCCCGGTCAGCTTACGTACTATATATATCACGGCTCCAACCGCATCAAAGACCCCAGGAGACTTGCCGAGTTCGACATCGTTTTGACCACCTATGGATCTGTTGCTAGCGAGGTAGCAGCTCGTAACAAGGGCAGAGTAGGTCCGTACCCCCTCGAAGAGGTGGGATGGTTTCGCGTAGTTCTCGACGAGGCTCACATGATACGGGAACAATCGACCTTGCAGTTCAAGGCTATCTGCCGACTACAAGCTAATCGCCGGTGGGCGGTCACGGGCACTCCAGTCCAGAACAAGCTGGACGATCTTGCAGCACTGCTCGCCTTCCTCCGCGTGAAGCCGTTCGACGAGAAGAGCAAGTTTGTACAATACATAACGAGCCCTTTCAGGGCCTGCGAACCCGAGATCGTACCTAAACTTCGAGTTCTGGTGGATAGCATTACCCTGCGGCGCTTGAAGGACAAGATCGACCTGCCTCCTAGAACAGACGAGATAATCAGGCTTGACTTCTCTCCTTCTGAGCGTAAGTTGTACGAGATATTCGAAAAGAACGCGCAAGAAAAAGTGCAGGTACTGTCGGCTGGCAGGGAGAAGATGATCGGCGGGCGCACTTACATTCATATCCTCCAGTCCATTCTCAGGCTTCGTCTCATTTCCGCGCATGGCAGAGACCTGTTAAGCGACGAGGATCTTGAAATTGTGCAAGGCATGACCCAAGAGTCAGCCATTGATCTCGATAGCGATGGGGATGATGAGAAGCCTGCACTAGCAGAGTCGAAGGTTTATGAGGCCTTTGAGTTGATGCAGGAAACCAACGGTGACAAGTGTATCTCGTGCGAACGGAAAATTGGCTCGAACGATGCGGCGGATATCGCTTCGGAGCGCGAAGAAGACGTGCTCGGGTACATGACGACTTGCTTCCATCTTATCTGCACAAGCTGCATTGCAAACTGGCAAGAAGAAGTTGGCAACCACGGTTCAGGCACGTGTCCTATATGTGGAATACACGCCCGCTTTGCCTTCAACGAGATCCGCAAGAGCAAGGCGGAAGTCGAGCACGAAGGGCACAACCAAACCCGGAAACCCGAAAGCAAGGTCAGAACGAAAGAGAGCTATGCTGGGTACCAGGGCCCTCATACCAAGACGCGTGCTCTAGTTGATGACCTTCTCAAGGCGGAAGCCGAGAGTGAAGCTCATCCAGACGAGCCACCATTCAAATCCGTCGTTTTCTCAGCTTGGACGTCTCATCTCGATCTCATCCAGATCGCGCTCGACAACGCCGGTATTCGATACACGCGCCTCGACGGCAAGATGAGTCGTACGGCTCGAACGGCAGCCATGGACGCTTTCCGAGAAGACAACTCGGTGCACGTGATACTAGTGTCCATCATGGCGGGTGGTCTAGGGCTCAACCTCACATCGGGAAATTACGTGTACGTGATGGAGCCTCAGTACAACCCCGCAGCAGAAGCACAGGCTGTCGATCGTGTGCACCGACTCGGGCAGAAGCGGCCAGTCCGTACTGTCAGGTATATCATGCAGAACAGCATCGAGGAGAAGATGCTGGAGCTTCAGAACAAGAAGAAAAAGTTGGCGAGTCTCAGCATGGACAGGGATCAGGTTATGGATAAAGCCGAAGCAGCGAAGCAGAAGCTCATGGACTTGCGCAGTCTCTTCAAATGAGCTGTTGACGACTCGGGTCATGACCGTGTCGAAGTTCTTATAATCTACGCCTTTTCCAAGTCATATTGCGGCGTACTAATGTCGCCATATACTCTACTCTCGGTTTTGAGAGGAGGAAAGGAAGGGGGGATAATGTACGTTGCATTGATGAGCGTTCCGGTTGCATTCGATGGATCGGAGACCGCTGCCGGCGAGCAGGTCATAGGGATTCCTATCCATAGGTCGGAGGGTTGGCAAGTTTGAATGCATGACGCAGGGTGCGAAGATCAAGACGACTAGACTCTCACGAGATGGTACAAGGACCGCATCGGAATGGTTGGCCTGGGGATGGGCGGGGAATGAAAGACGGGGGTTTTATGGATACGGATGATCTCATACAGGGAGCATTCGTCGACGATAGCCATGTGCTTGGCTCTACATTTGGCTCTTGCTTACGCTTGTTGCACTATACTTTTGATACTAGATACCACCACGAAGTCTTGCGGTCGACCAAGAGGGACGAAGGGCTGGGGCTCTTTGCCGTCCCGGACAGACCGAATGAATTGTATGAAACGAAATCACGTAATGAGCTTTTGCTTTGCCTTCTTGCGTGCGAATCCGCGCTGGTTTTTTTCTTTGTTTCTGCCGTGACCTGTACCTACCTCCTGATCTAAGCCAAAGCCAGCCAGCTACCCTTATCTTAGACACCTTAAAGCCTTTCCATTATCCATAGATACCCCCTATCCTCACGATAGGAGTCAGGCAAAACATATACGAATTGCATCCCACAACCATACGTTTCTCTGCTGTCATTCCGGCATCATCCAACTCGCAACTCCTTGCATATGTATGTCTCCATTAACCTGCAATCGTGTAGGATCCTAGGCTTTTCCGCCACTCAGCCTGTTTTTTTTTTTTCTCCCTTCGTGCTGGCCCACCTGTTGGGGATAACCTTAGCGGCTCGGCCGACAGGAGGCTCATTTTGTGACTTACGGGGCTAGAACCCGTTGGTGACTAAAAAAAAAAAAAAAAACAAGGCCCGGCTGTCACATGCCTGCCTCTGCCTCCCTCTGGTTCTGGTTCCGCACGGCATGGCGCACATGCATTGCATGGCAGAAGTGTCGTACGGTTGGGTTGGATTCTTGTCGAATGAGAGCGTGCAGAGTCCAAGGGGCTTGACAAGTTCGAACCTCAAGTGTCGTCTACTGTTGCCTGTGCGTCTATCTGCCTAAATACTTGGCTATCAGGTTTAATCAACTTCCCTTGTACACAGAATGTAGGTTAGTTAGCTAATATCTGAATTACGAGATATCCTCTAAGAATCTACATATCATAGGTAAGCAAATAGCACAACGAAAAATGGACTCAATCTAAGTATTCTTGAATTGGATTCCTCTTCTCTTTCTTCTCGTAGCAAGTATGTAACCTTGCTTACATTCATTCTTTCATGAAGCGATAATACGCCAACGCCCATCGAATTTGCAGTAAGGCCCTTTTTCACCTCATTCCCTCCGAACGCCGAAGACCGTAAGTTGCCTCAACATGCTATAGTGTGCCTGCCTGCGCGGCTTGTTATGTACAGGAACCATCCCCAACTCATTATCAGCTACCCAGCCGTAGGGAATAACGATGCCGTAAGCGGCGTCTCATTATCACTTCCTAGGATGTAGGCAGCCTTCATCTGTTCCTGATCCCAATAGTAGGACTTCCGAGTTCCACGAAGCTCGATGTGTTCTAACCATTCAAATTATTTCGACCCCGACCCGAAACTATCAAGCTTACGCTGCGTTACCAGCGGCGACAGGGTGTGCTACTCTCGTGACCTGGTCTCCGGCACGGACGATTCGTTGTCCAGAGGAATCGGTAACGTAGGCACCCTCCTTGTCCATGTGCGAACGCTTCCAGATCTCGACTTCGCAACCACCACGGAGTACACCGATACGCATGGTAGATAAGAGGTTGTGGGCGGCGTTCGAGTGTTCGTAGACACCACCGTTGAAAATAGCGGTAGCATCCTTTCCGATGGCCGAGGAGATAAGGGCCTTGCCACCGGGGTGTTCCTTGATGAAGTCAGTCACATCGTGGATAACGCCAGCAACAGCAATGAGGCCTCGGCCGTTCTTGGCCTCGGCAACATAATCGTCCCAGTTGATGACAGGAAGCTGCTCAAGAGGAATACCCCAGTCCAATTTGCTACGCTTCTGGTCAAGCTTTTTCTGCAGCTGCTGAAGACGGCCCTTCTCGATCTCGTTCTGTCGGAATTGCTTCAGGTCGTAGGCGAGGCCCAGCTTCTTCCAGGTCCAGATGGACCACTTGGTCGGGTCGTACTGCCACCATTCAATGGCGTTGCGGTAGTCCGAGGGGAATTCGTGGTGGAAGTTGTGGTATCCCTCGCCGAGGGTCACGAGAGCGGTGATGACATGGTCTCGGGGAGAGTTGCGGTCGTCGAAAGGCTGGTCGCCGAGCCAATGGGCTAGGGAGTTGACGCAGAAGGTGGCCTGCTGGACGAAGCAAATTCGGAGAATACCAGCGTAAACAAATCCACCAACCCAGTCACCCCAACCGTAGCCGCAGACGAGGGTGGGAACGATAAGGGCCATGGTGAGGACACACTTGATATAGTTGGTGTGCTGCCATACGACAACAGGATCATCATTCAGGTCAGAAATGTCAGTTCGGCCAATTCGCTTGGGGTTCTGCTTCATAATCATCCAGCCGATGTGAGAATATAGCAGACCCTTTCGGACGGAGTAGGGGTCTTTCTCAGTGTCGGTGTAACGGTGGTGAGCACGGTGATCCCTGGACCACCATCTGATGGAACCCTCGGCAGCGGCAGCTCCCATGGCGGCTAGGTAAAGCTTGATGGGGAGGGAACCTTTGTAGGCGCTGTGAGCCCAAAGTCGGTGGTAGCCTATCCGACATTGTTAGTTTACGGAGTCTCGTTGGGGAAGTTATTCGATTCCACATACCCGCAGTGATACCGAGACCGGCATTGAAATAGTATAAGATGGCGAAAAGGGCAGTCTTGAGCTGAAGAGGAACCCAGTATGTGCTGATCAACCCTGCCAGAGGAATGAAGATAATGAAGGTGGTGTTGAGCCAGTTGACATGCTTATACCAGTTATCCCAGGTGATAGGAAATTCGGTGATATGAGGTTTCTTCGGGTCGTACTTGGAGGACCGCAGGGGCTTGTAGTCCTTGGTGCCGTCAGCGAAGGCCGGGGCGGCGGCGGCGCCAGGAGCATTTGTCGAGGCGGAAGCCATGTTGTGATATTGCTGGGACAATATAATGATAGTCGATGGGTTGAACCAGCGAAAGCACTCGGGGTCGGCGAGATGCTTCTTTTGGACGAGGTTGAAGAGGAAAAGAGGAAAGGAAGATTTGTGTGGTAGCTTCAAGACATATTTATTTAGCTAGGAGCACGGAAGAGAAGAAAAGGGTAAGGGTACGGGCTATGGTAAGTATTGTATGTATAAGTGGGTATGGGGACGATTGGGGTGGGACGTACCTAGGTATACTACCCTGGCACCCGTGTGGACTGATGGGTGGCGGGTAAAGTATAGTCGACGTATATCTGACTACTGCGGGAGGGCAACGTAGGTACCGAGGGAGGACTTTGGTCCTCTCCGTTTTTGATCTTTGGGCGGTGTACTAAGTAGTGGATAAAACTCAGATCTAGGTCTTCGAAAAGTTACTTGTTGGTGACTGGAACTGGTCTAAAACGTCTGATAGTCGGTCGATGATCTTCCTCAACTACCTATGTAGGCATGAAAAGAAGACGTTTTTGTTAGGTAGACATTAGAACAGTGTCACAATGTCACAAATTTGGTAAGCAAACAAGACAGAAAACCGGCACTCGTGATCCGAGCTTGATATGAGCAAGAGAATGTCTCATTCGGGAGTTTTGGTTGGGTATACGTTGCGGATGGAGAGTCCAGAGTTTGGTTGACACATAAACGGGCACGGGGAGGTTGTCTTACAACATGTACTATGTACTCCGACATGTACCTTAGATGAACTGCCAGGTGATGAGAAGATGAGAAGTCTTGCGGCCCGCATCCTTTGAATGTCTGAAATTTTGTTGAATTGTTGGGGGAGGAGCCCAGGGTGGCGGTTTCGAACCTGCAACATACGGTCCAATCAGAGGTCCCCGACGTTCTAGGGTCTTTCCGTTTCGGGTATTTTTAAACAGGCCACGACGCTTTGGTACGAAGCTTAGGTAGGTACATTAGTACCTTATGTACGAGAGGTAGGTACTAGGTAGTATCCAACCACCTCCCTACCTCTCTTTATCACGTTTGCAAGTGCATTCTCGAAAGCAGCGTAAGGTATGTGTAATAATTGCGTCACGCGACGATAAGTCGTCCATTGCAACCCCCTCTATGCCTCTATGTCTCTATGCAAACCCACCTAATTTCCGGATGTTGTACGATATGATACCCCTATCAACATCTAGGTACCTTAGGTAGGTACCGTATGGGTGAGGACCCTTGATTTATGATAGCCGAAAAACGTCAGCCCTTGCATGAGATGGGGGGTAGCTTGGAAGCATTGCGTGTGGTGGCACTGAGAATCCTTTGACGTAAGCTCTTTCAGCCCTTTCCATAGGGCTAACGCCACCGTCCAGCTCACCTTTTTTTCGCTATCGGGTACAAATTGGAAAGTGAGCTTTCAGTAACCGCCACAGCCTAAGTTCTTTTTTCCCAGTATCTTTCTGTTCTCGACGATCATAGAAAAAACTGGATGGGCCGAGGCAAAAAATGAGCTCCATCGGATGAATAAGTGAAAAGAAACCGGTATGGAGAGAATACGTACCTGCGTACTCGGTAAGTTGATTCCCCACAAGCAGGTCCCCCAACAAACGGAAAAAGGGAAAAAAGCGCAACAGCCATTGGTCCGTCGATGGAAATAATGGGGTTCTGCAGAGATAAAAAGTATTAGGTAAAACATCGTTGACGGTTGCAAGCTTGGCATTCAACTGAGACCCCACTTCCTTCTAGAACAACCTTAATAACATTTAACCCCAATCGGATTGGATAGCAGAGTGGTGAGTGCCTGAGTGGCTACAAAAACGCCACACACTTGAATCCTCCTTTTCCGTCATCTGGGAACTGTCTTAGAATACCTAGCAACGCCATTGGAAATGCATAGTCACAAGAAATAACTGTACACATTCAGAATGTTACATGTCTTAGCTGCGGGTTAGTCATGAGTATACATTCCTACAGCGAATTTAACAATGAATGGAACATCGTAGGACTCAGGTGATACCCAGATACCCATAAACTAATGTCAAGAACATATAGCAGCTAATACAAAGAAGTATTATACTATAACCAGGTGAACACAAGGAGGAAGTCATAAAGATCACTCAGTCATTGAGCGTACCCATATCATGCCTCACTCTTATTCGCCGCTTGCATCCTCATCATCAGACTCGTAATTCTCTCCTTCTACGTCGCTGTCCTTCCCAGAGTCCTTATCGGTAAATAGATCCGTCGAAGCGGCTAGCACTCCTCGCCTATGACCCAGCTGTGACAATATAAAGGGGCTATATAAGATTTCCGAAAGAGAAGAGCTAGCAATAGAGCTATACAAGACACCGGCGGCCGGACAACCAGATGCGAACCGTTCGATATGAGTTCTGTCGAGACTTTATAGATGCTCTTGCTAGAGCTAGCTCCGCTTTGCCATAGTCAAGATATATTCGGCTTAAAATCACGAGCACTTCGAGCAGCTAATGCGGAGGGCTACTGGTTAAGAATTATGAGAAGACGGCTTATCATCCTGTGATGAATATCTCACCCTTACGCAACCGGTGGACAGGGGAATCCTCTTGCACAGCACAAATTCCTCCACATCAAGAACCAGTGTGGGTGGGAACTCGTCCATAAGCTCTTCAGGCTAGTCGAAACGGACCGTGACCTCAGGCAGTGTCTGATGCTGCGGCTTGTTGGCGAGATGGAAACATCCAAAAGCAAATAATCATAGGTGGACGATGTTGAAGGGTGCTTAACCTTCCGAGAATCACATTGTATTTCCGAAGGGTGCTTATCAGGACGGACGTCTTGGTTGCCCTCGCTTGTCTCGTGGCGGTATCAGACCTATCAATAGGAGAGCGGCCAGATTCCCGAGTTTTCTAGATCTATAGTCATATGTATCGTGATATTCAAGCTATTCCTCTAAACATATCCTCTAGTTGATCATACCGGATTGACAGCACGTATCGAAGAATGAAGAGAGACAAAAAACGAGAAGGAGTGACAGCATCAAAACAGAAACTCTCAAGACAAGAAGACCGAGATGACTATCCCCTCTCTCCCACATCCATTACCCCCATGTCTACACATGGGCGTGGACTTCTCTATGCCAGAACATCGACATAGAATCGTATCATCGCCCTCACCGTCTACCAATGCCTCCATAATGCGTTGGGCACTTGACGGGTCCGCGGCTGCGTAGTAAGGCTGCCGTTGAAGCCAAGCAACGAAAGTGCTTTGCGCGTTCCTCTCAAGTATTTTGTTGAGGTTCAACCTCGTACCACCATCAGGCCATCCGGCTACGTCAACGGCTTGTCGGTCTGCTTCTCTCAATTGGGAATTTATAGTTCCTCAAAGAGAAGAACACTGCATGGGAACCATAAAAGCTTCTCGAGAAATCAGACCGGTACTCGAGCAAGCAGATGACGATGTGAAATACGCACTTCTTTTCATATATGCCTGAGAAAAGCTCCACCAAATCTATCATCATTCATCGCTAGCTAGCTTCGACACTTCCCTAACCAAAAAAAAAAAAAAACACTACAAAACTGCCACCCATCCGTCATCATCCTCATCGCAACCCATCATATATCCCATACATTAAAATGTCGTATCAAAAAAACAAAAGGACGAAATAGAAACGTGCTAAAGTGATGCTTCTAATTGTACACAACAAGTTTTTTTTTCTCCCTCGATTCGCCGTCGTCGAAACAAAAAAAGAATAGATGCACCCTTTCGCAAGATTCATGACACCAAGGACCAGATACTCCTAACATCATCCTAAATGCAAAAATCCAAAAATACCCATCGATAAACCCAACTCCAATATGCGCCGCGCCCTCGACGTATTGTTATGTACACCGACGGCTTGGCACGCAATACACGTCCTTACTTGCACTTTTCATGCTTAGGACGTAACCTTCGCGGAAGTCGTCGTAGGAAGGCCCAGATCTTCATCCGGGAGGACTGCTGTCCGGTTTTCATTTTCGTCGTATGCTGTTCCGATGCCCGTCAGCTCAGCCGGTATATCCTTGGATGGGGACTCGGCTACTCTTGATGGTGATGCTCCTATTGATTGCGCGGGCATTTCTCTTCTGTCGTGTGTGTAATTGTTAAGTGATCCTGTTTCCTCGTCTTCGTGTTCGTTTCTAGTTGGCTGGGCAGCTCTTTCGGTTCGTATATGTGTCTCGACCGCGCCCATACCTATCCCTCTCCTTTCCTCACCCATTTCCGCCTGAGTCTGCTTTGACCCCTCGCGGAGAGTCTCGGGTTGCGAATGTTCTCTAGTCTTTTCCTTACTCAACACGGATGTCGTGGCTGGACTGTCAGCAGGTGTGACAGCGTCTGTACCCTTGTTAGTTAGAGGCAAGGCTTTCTCGACGCTTCTGTTTGTCTCGGGAGCTCTGGTAGCACTATCCGCCGACGTGGTTTCTTTCGTCTGGTTTTCACCACCAGTCGCATGACCGTCGCCAGCCTCTAATAGACTCAAATCTCGTTGTATATTCGCCATTACCTCTGCTGTATCTGGTACTTTCCTAGGTGTTTCGGCACTTTCCTCCTCGCCCAATTCTTCGTCGTCGGGAGAACCGCCTGTGAAATTATTGTGCCATACGTCGCGTCCTTCCATGTATGGCGGACTATACATGTCGTGATTGCTCGGCAGTGACCTGGGCGGAGACCGGCCTCGAGATGGATAGTAGTACGGTTCATCGGAGCCACCCGGCGACGCAGTATGTGTATGACCCGCAGGAGTGTATGAAAACGCGTTCCGAGGCTGAACCGGTCTGATTTGCGCATGACCGTTATGTTGATAATCGTCCACCGTATACTCTCGTAGGGAATAACCATCGTCAACGGAAATGGAAGGCAAATGGGGCGTATCCAACTCCACGTCGTACGTGGGTTCGGGAAAGAGTCGAAGGAGTTCGGTAGCCTGAAGTCTCACACGTGGATCCTCGTGTAAGCAATACTCCACCATCATGCGATACCACGGCGGGACTTCTATCTCTGGATCCAAACGAAGCGGTCGTCGGTGTGCTTCCGGCTCATCCTCTAATGTGGCAAGCGCCCACAGCACCATACCCAGCTGGTAAAGATCGGATTTTACACCGATATACATCGAAATCCGCTGGTTGCTGTCGATAAGTGGAGTTGCCTCCGGAGGTTCCCAGCCGACCGGGCAGCCTCGTCTGTTGATATCTATTATTTTTGCGTTGTTTTCGTCGTCGATGACTATGTTAGAAAGTGTGAGGTCGCCCTGTACGAATCCGGCTTCGTGGACGTCGGATAGACCCTGAACAATCTGCCTAGCCCACTTCTCTCGAAGGGACCAAGGCATAAAATTGCCATCCTCTGCTGAGTCGTAGATGACGTCAATAAGCGCGCCCTTCTCAGCGTAGTTGATAAGTAGACCCTTGACGGATTCGTCGTTGTCGTCGACCACTACACCATAAAATTCGATGATGTTTTGGGAGAAGCGCAGAGAGTTGAGCGCGTTCACTTCGTAGAGAAATTCGTCCACCGTGTCCGGTCCCGGGATCTCCTTTTTAATGAGCGTCTTCCCATCGACACGGACCTTGTAAACGAATCCAGACATGTGAGAGTCGAATACGAGATCTCTCTCTCTAATACGTCGACATCCCAAATGTTGAATCATACGGATGGTAGGGTAAGTTATGATCTCCTACCGGCAAATTTACATCAGTAATGCGTTTACGTCTCGTAAAGGAAGAAGAACCACCTACGTTGACATCCTCCACCACATGCACATGCAATCTTCCCTCCGTCGTCTGCAGTTTGAGATTGGTCACGGTGGGGTAGAATTGGATATCCTGAAGACTTTCGCGTATAGCCTCATATATCTTCGCGCTCTTCTCCCTCTGAAACTTAATGTGGAGGAGATCCTTTTCCAGCGAGTCCTCAGGCGCATTCCGGTAGTCCAGAGAGACCGTCACCCGTCTCCATTCGTACTCATCCTGGCGATAAGTGACGAAGAACTTCTCCCTCCTGGACTTATCTCGAAAGTGCATACTCAAGTTCAAAATCCATTTCCGCTCCAACTCGTCATTGATCATGGCCTCGTACTGAGACGTCGTGGTGGATTGAACATCAGCAGCCGATACGGTCTCATTGTAGCTGGGCACTTGTTCGAGGGAGTTACGTTGCTCCCTATCTAAATCGGTATCGTGGAGGTCTTGTATACTTAAGAATTGCTTCTCATCGAGGGAAATGTCGGGCGCAGACGCCACTTGTTGCGAGATGGCGGGAGGGGGGCCGAGCGGGGACTGTGTTTCGTCGAGGAAGTCGGGCGCACTTGCGCGGGGGAGATTTACTCTCGAGACGCTGCGCTGGGTTTGCAATCGCCTATCGACAGAAACCGCTCTGCGTTCGGCCGGCGTGTGTGGTGTAGCCTCGAGTTTCTCCCTCTCTTCCGACTGCTGCCTCTTGAAAGTCTTAGCGCGGGGCAGCCCGGGCACGACTTTCCTCGAGACCCTCCGAAACACACCCGAGGCGGGCGAAGGGTCCCGGGCCCCGGGTTCGGGGGCGTCCATTGGGGACATAAGGTGGTCTTTCCCAAGAAATCGTTTTAATATACTAGCTATTCTACTAGTATCCGAGTGTGGTGGTGGTTCACGCGACGGCTGATCTGCCGCTGCTGCCATAGCGGCCAAAGCTAGAAACCGTGCACTATCGTTCAGGCTTCATGGACCTTGCCCTGTTGTCGCAGCTTTCGCTATTCAGGGAAGGGAAGCTAGACCGTCTTTCTGGCGGGGACTAATGCGACGTAGCAGGATCGGCAACTGAGGCCGGCGGGGCAGGTCGCGGTGTATGTGAAGACCACGCGCGTTATCGTGGTAATTGAGGCTCTGTCTCGAGGGTGCCTCCAGTTCCAACCGAGTGGGAGGGTGATATGTACTGAGGTTGGGGACAATGGCGGCTTAGCTTAAGGGCGGGAAGCGAATACAAGAAGCAGGGCGCAAACGGGATTGATGTGGTAGATGGAGCTATGCGAGGAATATCATATATTGGAGGTAGCAAGATGACCACGACCATGACGGTATGCAAGCAGACCCAACGACGATGGAGTCAACAAGGGAAGAGATCAGGAGGTCCTCAGCTGCGAGGCTGTCGAGACCTTATTGGTAATTGGTGACGATGGTGGCTCAAATATGCCGACATGGACATGGGCAACGGGTGATGTGTTGTGCGCGTGTTTGGCTCAGTTTATGAGTTTCGTCTGCATCTGGCGACCTGTCTACGTAGACGAGATGCAGGCATGCAAGCAGAAGTTATCTTGGAGAACTCCGCTTTCGGGGTACAGGACGATATAGCCATTTGAAAGTGACACGAGACGAGTCGACATCAGTTGAGGGCTGGAAGGGGAAAAAAAAAGTTGAGTGAGCGAATATAGGGAAATTGGAGGCGGACCGAGTTCTACGAAGGAGGTTGTACCCTCGGTACAGTTGTACAAGTGTTCCCAGCATCCCCCGCGGTGAACAACGCAGCACAGGCGCACAGGCACACAGGCACACAGGCACAGGCACACAAGCAGGCACCTGTGTTAGTGTGTGCTAGGTTAGTATCGCAGTGCGCAGTTGTCAGAGCTTTCCCAGTAACCCATTACCCTATCTGCCTACTATGGCATGTGCTGTATGCGACTATCCCGACAAGGTATTAGCGCCCAGCCAGCCTGCCAGCACGTTCCCTTTTCTTGTGGAGCACGGCGGACCATGGACCAGGGTAGTATGGTTCCGTCTATTGGTGCTGCTTAGCTCTTAGCTCTCTTCGATGATCTTGCGGGGTTCTGTAATTCGTCTAAAGTAAAGCCAAGCTCCCAGCTGACGGTGTTTGTATATGGCGATACATTTTTTCCATTTCTTCCTATCGGTCTCTATTCATCATTGAGTTCCTTGACGTGGTTCCATCTCTGTTGCCTCTTGTCAATTGTGGATATATAGACTCGACGTCTATCCTGGCATTCAATTGGCAGCGCAGACGCTTATATCACGCAGTTAGACGTAGCCGTAGCATGCAAGATGTTCATGTGCATATGGAATGGACTTTTGACTCTAATTTTTGGCCACACTAGCAGAGGGGTTTTCTCTCTGCCAGATGTTGGAATCCCTCACAGGTCCCTTTTCCGCGTAGTGGGGGTAGCAGTAGGCCATTGAGTCCAAGTCGGGAAAATCAGGATGATTCATTGATGCGTTGTACAAAGCTGTCAGTGGTCGATCCCGAAATGAGGGGTGTATGGGTCGAATTGATACAATAAGGGGAAGGGGACGGGGGAGTAGGGAGGAATCGAACCAAACACGTACAATCGAGTTTCTCTCGTGACTATCCGGGTGCACCTCTTACCTTTTACCTCCTACCCGACTGCATCCCACGTATCCGAAGGCCAGCGACGAGATGTAAGATCTCGGACACCCTGCACCCTCTCGGATAGAGCATCTCAGTTCCCAAGGTTAAAAATAAAAGGTGCCCTCGCTGCCACTTTCCATGGTAAGTTTTTCTATGTGTGTCTGTCGTGGACCACCACGAACAAGAGCAAGCTTGATACATGCTTGATACATGTTGGAATCGCGAACGAGTCACCTTGGAATATAGTCCGTGTATGACCTCACTTACACGTGGAGCGGTTTGGAGGATGAATCTACAGTTATCTCTGCAGCGACCCGACTTACACCGCTATCCAATTGAGCTCACCGACTTTACGTCTTTACTTCCATCGGAAAATGGAAACCCGTCCTACACATCTCCTACACATCTTTGCCTACTTGGATACACATTGGCTATACGTGCCTGGACAAAGCTGATGTTTTAGGTAGTCGTCCAGGATCTTCCAGGTTCCTTCGCCTTGACAGGTCACAAATCCAGAATAGCATTTCTTCCCATCGGCGCGGCGAGGTTCGCCCTAATGGCCCTAACCGCAGGCTGGGTCCGAGACTAATGCAGCAGCTCTCTGCTTGTCGACATTGCCATCTGGTCATGTGGATTGTGGATCGGATTTCAAGGTACATCCGGTATAGCTCTAGCTTCTATACCTACCTACATGATGTGATGTATGTATGTAAACACGCACGACCACGACCACGACCACGACCGTATATAGCATACATCATCGGAGTCGTACCAGATGGTTCGTATAAGAGAAGGGAAGATGACGTGTGAAATAAGCCGCGCATGTTACCAGAGACGAACCGGTCCAGCCAAAGCGGTTCACCAACATGAACATTACCAACGTGACTTGGAGGGAAGAAAGTAACGTCTCAATGGACCCTGCCCTTGCTATGATGCGTTGTCCCGGAATGTCGTCAGCCCACGCTAGATCAACCACTTTTAGGGCTGGCCCAAGCCAAGATCCCGCTCGATCCTACCCGCGATTCATAGTCTATCTTATATCCTGTCATGGTCAATTCCTCCTCTTGCTTGCGCCCGGTACCCAATCTAGCTACTTTCGTCTTGGTTCGACTCTATATCTGTTGGAACCACGCGATATCGCTGTCGCTGGAAATGCCACTATCGTCGCCGGGAAAAGGGGGGGATGATTGGGAATTGGGCAGCGATACATACGATAGCTCTACAAGGAGCAGGTAGGTAAGAGACAACACAAAAACGAGGCGAAACCGCTTGCTTCCAGAGACAACTGGCCATCAATGCTGGCCCATCCATCCCGTCGTGGAGTACATCCCATACATGCCTCCCTGCATGACCGCCGTCCTGTAAGATCTTTCTCTCTCTCACACTTTCGGTCGTTCTAATTCGCGAATCGCATTTTCTTGCGCCAACGCCGAGCTCGTTGTGACATCGGGACCTTACTGATCATGTATCCACCCCAATTGCTATTGTTTGCGTGTTGCGAATTCTCTCATCTCTCATCTCTCATTTCTCATTTCTCTCCCTTTTTTTTCTTTTCCCATCGTCAACTCCCCCCGCTCCCCCCCCCCTTCGGAACGAAGAACATGTCTTCCCCATCGTCTATCACGAGATATAAAATACTATACGTGCTTTATGACCTAGGATGGAACCTGGGCTCGCGTGCAAGTGCCATGGAAAGATCGTGGCCCTCGCATCCTGCATTGGTTCCCGTGGCTGACTCGCCTGGTCTTCCAATCGGTCGAGGCTGGTTTCATGGCCACCGTGGCGGGGGGCGGGGGGGGGGGGGGGGGGGGGGGGGGGGGGGGGGGGGGGGGGGCGGGGGGGGGGGGGGGCGGGC